>CM037853.1:101898769-102498769 GCA_021234595.1 Delia radicum | reverse complement strand
TAAAAATATTTTTTTTTTTACAATTTTTGATGAAGCCATATATTCTTCCATACAAATTGATATAGGTATTTATAAGGACCTACGCTTTGAATATTTTTTAATAATATCAGATGTGATTATATATAGCCCATTATAAAGCCACATCCAATTATATGGGGTACCATATCAAAATTATTTTCTAAGTGCTTTTAGAAATAATTATGTACACACAGTAAAATAAAGTGCCAACCGAATTGAAGAGTGTATGTTAAATGTGCCAACTTATAAATTCAGTTAGTATAACGGTATTTACATTGGACTTCTGAATATTTTGGGTGTTTCAACTTAAATTAAGTTAAATAAACCGAACTTCGTTGTGAAAACTAATGTTAAGTTGTGCCAACCGTCTGAAACTCGTGATAACGGAATTTGTGTCGTAGTAACCAAGTTTCAGTTGGCAAATAGCTAAATTTTTCTCTGTGTGTATATAATATACGGAGTTAACATTTTGGACTTAAAATTTTTGTTCACAAGAACAACTTTACCTCCCTCCTTCGCAACCTTTCGCAACAGTATTAGGTATGTACTTTAAGAGACTAATAATAAAATCCACTTTGATCCACGTGGCTCCAATAAATCGAACAATTTATGTAAAAAGCGCTCTTTTAAAAATTGTAGGAAAAATTTTATAGTCAAAAAATGGGAGAAACGGAAATTTTTCTACAAAACAGAAATTTATTATGTTATTAAACTCTTAAATTGTTAAAATAGAGCATCGCAAAAAGACTGTAACAACAATATTTGTCAACATTTACATGTATTCAACACAAAAAACGTTAAATAACTGAATACGTTATTACTAGAGATGTCACGAGTATTCGGTTACCATAAGGTATTCGGCACAGTTTGGCCGTTCGACCGAATAGCGTTTTCTTTCAAATGGAATTCATAGCATATTAAATATTTTGTTATTAAATTTTATTTCAACCAATTAAATTGATTTAAATTAGATTTATTTACTTTTGTGAAATATTACATAAGCTGAATTACGATTTTTAAAATTTCGAAACGTAAATAAAAATTTTTGCCCGTATTCATAAAAATCTTAATTCAGATTTTAAATATATTTTAGTAAAAACACATTTTAGCCTTAAAACTGTATTCATAAACGAATATTAGCTTCAAATACTTATTTTAAACCTTATGTAGAAATTAATATTCGTTTATGAATACAGTGTAAAGGCTAAAATGTGTGTTATAACTAAAATGTTTTTGAAATGCTGTTTAATATTTTTATGAATACGGGGGTTTATGTTTTATTTTTTGTTTTCGTTGTTTAACATATGTCATATATAAAAAATGTAAAAAAAATAGGCAATAGGCGGGATCGGTACCCTAATTAATAGATACTGAGTTAAGCGATAGTTTAAAATACAACTTTTTGTTGATTCAACTTGTGTACAGATTTATATTCTCTACACACACGAAAAATCTAGGGGAACGTTTATCAAAAAAAGGGTATAATATTACCAGGTATAGTAGGAGCATTTCAACTAATAACTATTTTCAGTAAAGTTTGTCAATCAACTTATAGTGTTTTCTTTTCTGATAAAAAAAAAATGTCGCATTTTTAAAATGTTGATTTTTTTTAATTTTGCCATAACCCCGAAAAAATGTGTTTTTTTATGCCCAAAATATAACACAAATATGCCACACAGTTTTTTTTTATTTTCCAGTTTCTATTTTAACAAATGTTATAAAAGGACAAACAATATTTTTTTTTTTTTTGTTTTTGTAAAACAAAACAAAATCGTAAAATATCAGCTGTTTTTTAGGGCAATATTTCACCCTGTGATTTTTTTCAGGGCAAAAAAGGAAACTTTTTTGCACTTTGAAGATGTAACAATATTAGAAAAGAACATGGTACCCTTTCACAAAGCTACATTTTTTTTGTAAAAGAGCATAATATCCCTTGTTAAGAGCAAAAATGTTACATTTTTTGTCAGAAAAGAAAACACCATTAGGAAAAATTATTGTACAAAAATATAGTGATATTTAACTACAAAAACTTGCTAATTCTTCCTTTTTCGATTTATGACAATTAAGCAGAAAACCGTAATAAAATTATCCATTCTATTGCATAAGAACCCCGAGATAGTTTAATAAATTTTCCCATATATTTAGATCAAAAATTCAGTTTTTTTGTTACAATTTCCCCTCTGCAATGACTTAGAACTAGAAAAAAAAATTATAGTAAAAGGTTAGAATTCAGATGTTTAATAAATAACTAAAATATACTTACTTTTTTAACAGATTTTAGTTACAGCTACTTTTTTTAAACCACATATTGATTTTAATTTAAATATTTAAAATATTTGTATCAAAATAATGTTGATTTAATATTTAATACACATTTTATTTTATTAAGGTAAAACTGTTGTATATTTTTTTTTTTCATTATCGAAAAAAGCATTTCTAACTTTAACACTTATGTAAAAGAAATTACCTATTATCTGTTATGTTCGTCCATATTTATTTTGTTACATTTTACCAAGTAATGCTTGATTAAAATATGTACACAAAATATTAGAGGTATGCAATATAAGTTTGCATTTGATTATTTATTGTGAACTAACTTATTTTGACAAATCAAAAGTGATGTACCAATTTTAATAATTAATTTTAATAAACATCAAACAAGTTTTCAATTTATTTTTTGATCAATGGTTATAATCTTTAACTTCAAACTCATATGTATATTAGTTCTCATGTAGTGAGTAAACTAGTTCATATGAATGTTTGATGTTTGGCATAGGATTGTTACCGCTTTCAGAAAGTGTTCTGATGATGGGAACCTAGGAAATTCCCGAAATAGATCTATCAACACATTCCTGAAAGGGTCAAATAATAAATTTGAAAACAAAAAACTCTATAGATTATTTGTTAGGACAATATCCTAATGAAGAAATATAGAGTATGGCCTCGAACTTGAATCATTTTCATTGCACAATTAAAGGTCGAAAAAAACATAATTTTTATTTTTAATAAAAATTATAACAAACTTGTATTTTAATAATGAATATACTTATGTAAGTTTTATTGCTTAATTTTTTCTATTGTTACAATTAATTTTTGTAATTATTTACTTTATATATTTGTTCTTGTATTTTTGAATGGTTGCCAGATCTAATAAAAAAATACATCCACTGAAAATGCTGGAAAACTCCCAGCGGAACGTCGGATTGTAATAAAAGTGAAAGTAAATAGTATTTTTATTTAAAGATTGTACAATAGTGAACTTGGAAGCCTGTATTTGGGAATATCTAAATAAAACATAGAATAATTTAAAGAAAAATGTCGAATACAAAGTAACGATATAGCGAATTGGAAGAGTTCCAACCAAGACCAGATTTGGAATCCGGCGATCAACGTTTATAAGACACAAACAATATTTTCATAAGGAAGATATAACGATATATTCTTTAACATAAAAATATATGATCATATAAAATAGCATATATATCAATATGTATTTATATATAATAATATATTTTAAGTGTTTTCCCAATCCAATCATATTATATATAAATAAAAATACTATTCTGAATTTTATATATGATAATACATACTTGATAAATTTGATTGAATTTTTATAAAATTAGATATAACCCAATAAATAATTATATATAACACAAAAAATTAAAACGTCTTCTGTCATTTTAGACATACTTACATATATATAATCCAAAACTGAAAAAGTTTCCTAAGTCAGTTTCTATGTAACTATATACAATTCAAAAATCGCAAAATATTTTACGAAAATAGTTTACAATTTTGCGAAATCGATTTCCTGTTCTAGAACAGTTTCTTTTACCACCGGTTACATGGAACCGTTTCTAGAACATGTTCCTGGTAGTCAAACTGTAAAGTTTCACTGTCCCAGAACCAGTTCTATAGCAACATGTTCTTGTTCGGTTCTAAAGCAACTTGTTCTAGTTTGGAGGTAAAGAACCTATTGCAAATAGGACAAACTCCATATAAAAAGAATCTGTTGTAAAACAGAAATTTTAAGCTATTTTAATACAGTATAAGTTGTTATCCATTTTAATATTGACAAACATTTGTTTTTTTTTTAATTAACAATTTCGTTAAAAACGAAAATTGGTTGGCCTAAAAAATATAAATAAAATTTAAGTTATTTGCAAGTTTCAATCATACATTTTGAACCTGTTTTATTGAGGTCAAATATATGCAACTTAATATCTTTTAATTTAAATATATTTGGATTATTATGTATCTAGTTGTATCTAATTATATCTAATTGTATCAAATATTATATAATTAGATGTAATTATATCGGAACAAAACTCGGATAGAATTGTATAGTTTTTCATTAAATTGTATCTATTTAAATATAATTAGATCCAAAGTGATACAATTTAATAGAACAATTTTTGGGATCAAATTATATCCTCATATATTTGAGGAAAATATATCATCATATATAATTTTATATAAACTTTTTTACTCAGGTATTCTAAATAACTTACAGCACAAGAATTTCGTTAAAATTTCGGCGGTTTTCAAAAGTTTGACAAAAAATAATGTTGTGCGGTGAAGTCATTGAATACAACTACATCATTTTCTCAATTTTGTTGAAGAAAGACTCATATCACTTTCAAAATAAGTGGTTCATATAAGCATTGATGTTCAAGTAGTAAAATTATGAAATTCAAACTCTTTTTTTTAAAAAAAACCTAGCAAAAATAGTGCTTCTCCATAAGAGAAGGCAGGTTTTTTGATCGCGAGGTCTTACTTGGTATGTGTCTTTTTAGCAGATGAAAAGCGCTTTTTCGGGTGTTCTTAGAAGCACCAAATTCATGCTTTCGTTGAAAATGAAAAGCGCGTTTTTATGTATTGACAACATTAATATCTTCATTGTATACATTTTTTACTTCTTCATTCTCTGCATTATTCACTGCTTTAAAGAAGGCATATAGGGAAGCACAACAAAATGCCTTCCCTAATTGCTTTATTGTATGCAAGACGGTTAAGCACTATTTTGGAAGCATACAAATTTTTACTGCTTACCAAATTGAGGTTATTTTTTGCCGGGAAGAGATTATTTAAAGTTTTAAATAAATTATTTGTGTTTTAAACACTTCTATGTTAATATTAAACATTTCATTTTAATGAACTCATAAAACTCTATAAAGTTTCAAGGGAATGGACGAAAAAAATTCGTAAAAAAAATTGTTTTAATTGAAATCACTTTATTTTGATGCGATTTAGTTTTAAATTAAAGGTATTTTGGAAGCCATTTAAAATAAATTTTTGGAAGTGGAAATTCCGTATATACTAAGTACTTCTTTCTTATGCGCTGTAAAATGAATTCGACTTATTTTTGATGCGTATATGAAAATGTAAATTATGAAAACAAATGATTTTTTATGAAATTTAAAATTAAATTTTATAATAGTAAATAAATTTCATGTATATTTCTTCATCTAAAAACTATTCTTAAATCCTTGAACAAAAATTATATAAAATTGGAAAATATGTAATAAAATACAAATTTTGTTTTTTTACATTAAAAAATCATTGTGATAAACAAAATGAACTGCAGCAGCACCCAAGTTAAAAAGGTGATTAAACAAAAACAGAAAATTTCTTGTTTCATTTTGCAATAACTGCTAAACACACAGACACACACACACACACACACACACACACACACACACAGCCATACATATACTACATTAGAGGCGGTCAACGTTGTATGGCAATTTTTCAAAATGAGTTGTAAAGCCAACGGAATGGGCTAATTTGGTTCCTTTGTATATAAAAACATTTAATATAAAGTTTGGCAACGATTGCATAAAGAAAAGTTGAGGCGGAAAACGATTGCAAATTTAAACTTTGTTTTGTATGGGGAAAAAATTTTTTTTAGTTTTTGCAAAAAAAAAATTAATGTCGTAATAGTTTTTATCCTATATAATAAATTAATTGATATGTAGATAAAATAATGGTTTCAAACAGGCATAAAAATTCAAAAACCCTAGTTATAAAAAGTTCCCCAGGCCAGACCACAAAATTCGAGCACAAATCCTACACGTTTTTGAACTTAATTACTACAACATCATTTTTTTTTTTTTTGACGTCAAAAACAGGCAATATTTTTTGGATATTTTTCAAATCTCAAATTTAAAAATAAATTTCTTCAACAAAATCGAAAAAATTGTGATTTGAACATCATGGAATGGTTAAATACAATTAAGGGAACAAAATTAAAAATTTTTAAAAATATCACTTGGTACACTTGACAAGGGAAGCGATTTGACTTTTGCGGATTTCTAGGAACTTGTGTTTTTTGGTTTTGAGTTGTAATACAGTAATCTTTATTTTTAAGTGAAAAAGCAGTCATTTGTAGAAGAAATTTAATTTTTGACTACATACATATGTAGTTCATTTAAAAAAGCAAACCACATGAAATTACTGTTTTATGATTTTACATTCATTTTATACGGTCGTTATTTTTTATTTAAAAAATAAAACAAATAAATATTTGTTTATTTTTTACACATATGTGGTTCATTTTTACTACAATTGTTTTTAATTTTTTGAAACATTTAAAAAATAAATGACAATGTTAGTTAAATTTACTGAAATGTAAGTCGTCCTTTCTTTATATGAAATTTCATTTACTTTTAACTACATTTGAAGCGGTCTTTACCTACATAGTATACTAAGTGTAAGGTGAAAGGAATGGCTTTGGCCAGGTATGTAAAATAAATAAGAGTTTACATATTTCTTGTTTAAATATAGAGCAATTCCATATGAAAGCGATCACCTTTTGGACGACCCCTCTCCGATTTTAAAATAAATAGTCTCAATCGATTGCCCAGCAAAAAATAATGTACCTACATATTTTTTTTTTTTTTTTATAGTGACTGGTTTAGTGGTGGTGTGCACCACTGTCATGTGACAAAATTGAAGAATTCTTCATAAGGGACCTCATTGAAAGTTGTTTTAAAAAAAAACTACTAAAGCGATCGCAACGAGTGATAGCTCGTTGGAAAGGTATGGAATCAGGCTTTAATTGACAGTGGTGACAGTGGTGCACACCACCACTAAACCAGTCACTATAGAGCAATTCCATATGACATGTGACAAAATTGAAGAATTCTTCATAAGGGACCATACTAAAGCGATCGCAACGAGTGATAGCTCGTTGGAAAGGTATTGAATCAGGCTTTAATTGAAAAATAAAAGTTTCCTAATTTTTCTTGTTAAATAATTAAAAATAATTCAATTATAAAAAATATAAAAACAATGAGAACAAGGTGGTCTCTTAAATGCTCTTCTCCTGTCCAAACAAGGGGTCGGGCCCCATTTTTTTATTGCTGATTCTTAAAGCAAAAATTATGAGGAATCTAAAAAAAATAAAATTAGCCGGAAAATTTAGGAGCTTCTGTGGAAAATCGGAAAATTTAATTTTCATGGGAAAATTTAATTTTCATGGGAAGAAAGGTAAATTTCTGAGAAAAATTAGGAAAATTTTATTTTTCAATTCAAGCCTGATTCAATACCTTTCCAACGAGCTATCACTCGTTGCGATCGCTTTAGTATCAACTTTCAATGAGGTCCCTTATGAAGAATTCTTTAATTTTGTCACATGACAGTGGTGCACACCACCACTAAACCAGTCACTATAAAAAAAAAAAAATATGTAGGTACATTATTTTTTGCTGGGCAATCGATTGAGACTATTTATTTTAAAATCGGAGAGGGGTCGTCCAAAAATTTGCCAATTTTGATCGTTTTCATATGGAATTGCTCTATATATAAAATTCCGCATCTCAATGCGGCACGGCACGGGTTAACGTGGCTCAAGTTGGCTTACATTTTTTGCACAGCAGCTTCACACATTGTGTCATACTACTTCAAATCACGTTTCTTAAAATTCAATAGTAGTAAGCAAAGCCTTAACGTTTTTTGTATATGGAAATAAATAAGTCTGGGGTCATTTTGTTCTGCAGGTCCACATAGGTTAATGATGTCAAAAAATATTGTTTTTAAACCTTATCATAATTAATAAAATAAAACAACAGAAGTACAAAAGCAAATTATTTTCAATTTTAAATATTTTATGACAACAAATTATACTTGTTATTTCCAAAAACACAAGTTCCTCGAAATCTGCAAAAATCAAATCGTTGCCCTACCCAAGTGTACCGAGGGATATTTTTTTTTTTTTTATTTTTGTTCCATTAAATGTATTATTAAACAATTCCATGATGATTTTTAGACGATTAAAATTAAACAATTCCATGATGTTCAAATCTCAATTTAGACGATTTTGTTAAAGAAAATTTTTTAAAATCTGAAATTTGAGATTTGAATAATATCCTAAGAATATTGCCTGTTTTTGACGTCATATCTCACAATTTATGAGTCCGTTAAATGAAAAAATTATGCTGCAGTAATTAAGTTCAAAAACGTTTAGGATGTGTGCTCGAATTGTGTGGTCAAGTGGTATTTGCCACATAAGTGGTTTGGGCACTTTTTTTACTGGGCTAGTTCTTAACCGATTTCGTATTTTTTTGTATGCCTTTTTGAAAACATTATTTTGTCTACATATCGATTATGGTATCATATCCATGCGTGGATCCAGGGGGAGGGAAAAGGGACACTTCCTACTCCAAAATAAAATTGTTCAATACAAAAATATAAATGATATTAGAAAATTAATCAAAAATACAGTAAGTTCCCTCCCCAAAACCATTTTCTGAACCCGCGCCTCATCACATAGAATAAAAACTATTCAAAATTTCAAAAACTGAAAAAATTTTATATTTCCCTATACAAAACACGGTATCAATTTTCAATCGATTTCCGCCTCGACTTTTCTGTATCCAATAGGCCCCAAATTTCATATAAAATGTTTTTATATACACATTAACCAAATTAGAAAATTCGTTGACTTTAGAATTCACTTCAATTTTTTTTGAACGCCTCTAATATACATACATATGTATAAAATAAAAATCATATGTAAAGATCTAAATAAAATTAAGCTTGCAGGTAAGAAACTAAAAATGCCATAAACAAAACTACAACTTCAACAGAGACATGGATGTTTTTGGTGATGTTAACGCCAACGACATAACAATAGTGAGTTTATCAGTCAGTCAGTCAAACATTTTAGTATATTTCTGCACAAATTCACTTTCACTTAAAGGTGATTCAACTCGGCTTACAACAATTGGTACTAAAAAATAAAACGTTGGAACAGCTTAACTCTAGCACAATATCATAAAAAATGCAAAGCACGTTGCACCCTTATCTATTCATTAAATAAAAAGAAGTTTTATGGCCATAGTCTATGGATAAAAAAATCATTTTAAACATAGTATTTTGCATTACAATTTACTTAACTCAGGTACACAGAGAGAATTCCTTGAACGAGTTTTAATGAAATTTTTTCACTGAACTAATGAAGTTTTATTCACAATGTCAATGAAAAATTTCTTAAACTGTATGAAAAAGCTTAATAGTTGAAATTAAACTATTTTTAATGAAACTTTTTCATTAGTCGTATGAATTTTTTAATAAATAATATGAAATTTTCATTAAATTTTATGAAAAACTTCATTAATTTAACGAAAAATTTCAATTGACGAATTCCAATGACAATTCATTGATCCTATGCAAAAACTAATTGATATCATGCAGATAATTCTCTCAGTGTAGTAAATGAATATTCACGAATATCGTGTTGACTGTGCCAGTACTACACATTAGGATGTCCCTTAAAATAACGATTTGCCGATTTTCGTTCATTACATCCCCCTCTAGTTATATCGTAAATGGAAGAAATCGATTTTTTTGGAAAACGTTAACGTGTGCCAAATTTTGACTAAAAATGCCCCATTTTTTAAGATTTTTTATTTTTTTTTTTAACTCCCAAAATTTGAAATTTTTAAAAATTTCGATTTATATTTCATTTGTTCCTTTAATATACCCAAAACTATTCAAACATGGAATTCTGACTTCATCTGATATTTTTAATCATCTTTAGCCTGGAATTAGAATTGTGACTCACAAATTTGATAAAAATGCAAAAACGGATTTTTTTTTCAAATAAATTTTAAAGATTTTTAAAAATGCCTGATTTGGAGATGTCGATTGGTATTTTTATAATACAAATAGTTGTAATTGAAGAAAAACATTTGATTCAAAAATTGTAAAACAGGTTTTTGTGTGCTTCTTTTTATGAAAATTTATTATTTTGTCAAAAGTTGAACAAAATTCGAATGTTTTGATCACATTCTGCATTATTTTCGAAAAAATGTGACTTAAATTTGTTTTGTCTATAATTATCTTTGCTTTTATTTAAAAAAAAAACTTTAAACCTTAGTGGCTTTGGCACAAAAAAAAGACCCACAAAAAGTAATTTATAATATGACTACAAGATAGTAAAGCCATTACTATCCAAAATTGAATTTTTTTATGAAAATCAATTCATAGACACTTTACTTTTCCCAACCCGGTAACCATATACGAGTAATTAACCAGTTACTTTACCCCCAACTAAGTAATGAGCCCACCCATTACTTTTTGACTCATCGCCTGTAAAATTCATCAGTAAAGTAACGTGTATTGTAATGCATGGGGACTTATGGCGATACATTCGTTCTACCAAATTCTTTAATGAAATAAACCATGGTTGGCAGGCAATACTGCTAAATTATCGTTATCGATTCAAAACGTTTTTAACTGATTATCGTTATCCCTAAAATACCGTTACCAAAAAAGGTAAAAACCGTTATCAGTAAAATACCGATACCGATATAACTGAAATATCGATATCCTTAAAATACCGCTACCGAAATAACTAAATACCGTTATCGGTAAAACACCGTTAGCGAAATAAATGAAATAGCGTTACCCTTAAAATACCGTTACCGAAGCAACAAGAATAAACATCCCGTACCATTCCAACGGAAATTGAAAGTATACCGTTAGTAGACTTAAACCCCCAAAGGGTTTTGAAATCTTTGCTCTTGTTTTGTTTTTATAGGCCCTTGGAGTTGACTCTTTTTTAGCATGTGTTTGCTCTTTTTTACTATGGATGAAAATAAAATGTTGAAATGGGTAAAAATAAAATGCAATAACGACGAAAGCGAGGATGCTCATTTTCACACAGACTGTTTGGTAGCTTCTTTAGAAGTGTGGTGTTCAAAATGAGCTAAATCGGTCTAGCGCTTCAAAAGTTATGAGTGAAAATGTAAGGCTACCTCAAAATTTTTCATACAAATGTGCGAATTTTACTAAATTACGTGACTTGTCCATTTTGTAACTAGACATATAGAGGTGAATAGTGTTGAATATTCACCTCATGTACTTTTTCACCTCAAACTTTTTTTACCTCTAATTTTTTTTCACCTCAAACTTTTTTCACCTCGAAATTTTTTTTACCACCATTTTTGTTTACTACAAGAAAAGTTGGACATTTTGTAACCAGAGACATAGTGAATAGTATTGAATATTTTACCTCAAATACTTTTTTCACCAAAAATATTTTTCACCTAAAACGTTTTACACCATGACATTTTTTACCTCAAAATTTGTCATGGAAATTGGTCAATTCTAATACAAGTACGCAATCGCAAATAATGACAATTACGTAATTGCGTGTACTGAGTTTGTCAAAGACGTCTAAAAATTAATAATAATTATTATTCATCCTTAATTTCTTTCGAAAATGTATTACGGGTTTTAAAATAAAAGTGAATTTTGTGTAATTTTTAAAAGTAACTAAAATTTATCGTTTCAAATTTGCAAATCAATGTGAATTATGCAAAATGATTTTTTTTTTGGATACAAATAAAAATATTAGTAAAATTCCAAATCTTCAAGAGATGGTATATATTTATTAACACACTAATTAGACAATATTAATTAAGTGATTATCGAGGTGACAAAACATCTCTGAGATTAAAAACATTTTGAAATGTGAAAACATTTATTGTAGTAAAACAATATCGAGGTGAAGAATAATTTTGGTGAAAAAAGTATTTGAGGTGAAATATTCAATACTATTTACCTCTATGTCTCTGGATTCAAAATGTCCAACTTTTCTTGTAGTAAACAAAAATGGAGGTGAAAAAAGTTTGAGGTGAAAAAAAATTTCTAGGTGAAAAAAGTTTGAGGTAAAAAAAAAATTTGCTGAAAAAAGTACTTGAGGTGAATATTCAACACTATTCATCTCTATATGTCTGGTTACAAAATGGACAAGTCACGTAATTTAGTAAAATTCACCAATTTGTATGAAAGATTTTGAGGCTGCCTTACATTTTCACTCATAACTTTTGAGGCGCTAGACCGATTTAACTCATTTTGAACACCACAGTTCTAAAGAAGCTACCAAACAATCTGTGTGAAAATGAGCATCCTCGCTTTCGTCGTTATTGCATTTTATTTTTACCCATTTCAACATTTTATTTTATACAATAGTAAAAAAAAAACAAAAATATGCTGAAAAAGAGTCAACTTCAAAAGCATATAAAAACAAAACAAGAGCAAAGATTTAAAAACCCTTTGGGGGTTTTAATCTACTAATGGTCTACTGTCATTTTCCGTTGGAATGGTCCGGGATGTCTGCCATGACCCGAAATTTGTTGCACAGTGTAATTTAAGTCGTATTGTTAACTTTGCCTTCCCGGTTTTATATCATTACATGATCAATAATTATAAAATAATATAAGTAATTAAAAAGTTTGTTCTTCTGTAAAATAACATTACCCTTTTAATACCGTTACCGAAATAACTGGAAACCCGTTATCCTTAAAATATCGTTGCCGTAATAACTAAAATACCGTTACCGCTAAAATACCGATACCGAAATTACTTAAATACCGTTATTGCTAAAAAAAAACCGTTACCAAATTAACTGAAATATCCTTACCTATAAAATACCGTTACCGAAATACAGGAAAATAGCGTTACCCTTACCGATACCCGCATCGTATCGGTTAGCATTCATGAAATAAACAATAAAAAAATTTTAATTTTAATGTTTTTATGAACAATACATATTTTTTGGCGATCTAGAATGTTTTTTTATTTAGTTAAAAAATTTAAAACAAAACGAACTTTAGCAGTCATTTTCGGCTTAGACCCTGCTATGAGTATAATAAAAACGATTTTTAAATACAAAAAAAGATTAAAATGTTTAGTTTTTTGTTACATATAAATTATTTAAAGTACAAATATTAATAAAATACGGTTTTGTTTTAAAAAAAAAGTGAAAATAATCTTGTTTGAAACAAAGAAAAATGTTGTAGTACATTTGTACTATCGTTTTGTAGAATACTTCATTTGTGTTGCATGGACTATTTTTGGGAGTTATTTAATTTTTATTCTCTGGAAATTATTTCATGATGAAATAACAACCAAAACCTAGGATTTGTTTCATTTTTGTTTTGGAAATTATTTCATTTTTTTAAATTTATTTCACTTTTTCGAGACGGGACTTATTTCATTTTTTTAGAATTTATTTCATTGGATCTTTTGCACTGAGACTTTTTCCACCTGGCACTTATTGCATAGAGCCGACATATAAAAAGTAGGAGCCTTTTTTTTCTTAAAATCATTAAAAAAAAAACATATTACATATTTTTATTTAATCATATTGTTTATATCCTCAGTGAGGAATACATGTTTTATTCTTATCAATACACCCAATATTAAGTCACAGGAGATAAAACAATGCGCTGGTAATACATTTGTGCTACATTGTACACATAATACATTGTGCGCGTGACTGTTAAAAAAATACATTTTTCATTTTTATCAAATTTGTGCGTCCTTTTTGATTTCAGGCTAAAGAGGGCTAAAGAGGGTAACCGATGAAGTGAGAATTCCACGTCTGAATAATTTTGAGCATATTAAAGAATAAGGATCAAATTTGTCTAAATTTCGAATTTAGTAAATTTTTAATAAAAATACACTTTTTTCAAAAATGTGTAATTTTTGGTCGAAATTCGATTTCTTCCATTTGCAACCATTTGCAATAAAACTGCGGGGTGTAATGAACGAAAATCTAAAAATCGGTTTTTAAGGGACACCCTACTACACATATTGTGTAATATTATGTAGTGGCATATTATTAAACAATAAAATAAATGATGATGGTATATATGGCTAGCATAGTATTAACTTTGTTATCTTGGTCTGGGTTAATCAGCCCTTATTTTTTAATTTAGTTCATATTGCATACTATTTGCCAATAGTAAAAATTGTATTACACACACTTCGCACGGTGTAAGATTTGGCCAATCTAGATATACAAAAGTTGGTTTTTTGACTTTTAATTTTAATAAAAATTTAAATCCAATATGAAAAAGGACTCCTTATTGGTTAGGAAAATGCAAAAAGTTTTACAAATTTGTCAACAGTAACAAAATAACGGTACTTTGAACTTGAAGAGTTTTGGATGAAATAAAAAAAAAAACAAGACCACTTAAAAGAGGAGTCTTCCGATGGGTTCTCTCTGATCTTAATGAAATTTCGATATGTGATAAAGAAAATAAAATAAGGGACATGTATTTTTTTAGCGGCCAAATCCCATGTTTAGGCGTCAAAAAGTGGAGTCAAAAATCACTCAATTTTTCGCTATTTCGGCTTATTTGGCATTGTTTGAGAGAAATTTTAGACAAATGGGGTACCAAATGAAATATTTTTTGGAGACGCATTAACTGACATACCAAACATGCCTGATAACTTTCAAGTATTTTTGTTATTCAAAAAAATGTGTTTTAAGTAATATTAAAACTTGCGTTTTGTTAAAGAATTATAATTTGATTAAGCTAAAAACTATTTATATTTATATATAAGATTTAATCGAGGAGGTGTCTGAGATTTTTCCGACATTCGTAACTGTTCGGCTTTTAAGCGACTTTTTCCGAAGAGTACATCAAAACTGCGTTTAGGAAAATCTGAATTTCATTTGTTTCCATACAAAAATGTATTAACTAATTAATTCAACTAATAAAGTTTATTCGCAAAAATTATGTAAAAAACGAACGGCAAAGCATTGGTCCAGTGCTTTCAACGGTGGTATGAGCGTTGACAGAGCGTTGGATATCTGAAGATTTAAGTGCTTTGCCAAACCCAAAATGATAACACCGGGCAGGGCTTGGCCGTTCCTTTTTTAAAACGTTGGCAAAGCACTGGCAATGAGCGCTTTGTCAGTACCAAAACCATAATTTTAAAACGTTGGCAAAGCATTGGTAGAACAACCAATAAAGTGCTTTTTTAATAATATAATTAGTGCTATGCCAACCCCAAAATGATAACACCGGGCAGGGATTGGCCGTTTCTTTTTTAAAACGTTGGCAAAGCACTGGCAATTAGCGCTTTGCCAGTACCAAAACCAAAAACGACCAATAAAGTCCTACCTAGTAATTCACTTCAGTAAAGAGTTGTATTATTTCTTAGTGAATGATTTTGGTAATTTGGACAAAAATAGCAATAGGCTTGCTTCAGCTAAGTTAATTACAAAATAACTGAATATTTTTTTTATCAAATTATTTTTGTGATAAGTTAGCACGATTTTTTACTACAATTTTACTAAAGAAAGTTATTTGAAAATAAATTTCTTAAGTAAAATTTTAGTACAAAAACTATACTTTGTGCTGACTATAATAGGAGACCTTAATATTCTTATCTTCAAATCGTAAATTGCAATTTAGTTTTGAATTTTTCCCCTCTTGTTGTGACCATGGGATGTGCCACTGTTTTTATTAAGATAACGGTTGTAAATTTTGTAAATAAGTACTGTCAATGCACTTTCTGCCAATGTTGAGAAAGCGTTCTAAGTCAGTACTGTGCCAGTGCTTTTTAATTTTTACGGTTGTAAATTTTGTAAATCAAGTACTGGCAAAGCACTTTTTACGAACGTTGGCAGAGCGTTCTAAGCCAGAGCTGTGCCAGTGCTTTTATTAGTTTTACTGTTGTAAATTTTGTTAATTAAGCACTGGCCAAGCACTTTATTTGTTGGATCATTGGCAAAAAGTGCTCTGCCAGTGCTTGATTTTTCAGACCATTGGCAATTTCTGGCTGGGTAGTAGCAGTTTACCAAGTTTTTTCTTTTTTCTACTTAATGTTTGAATAATTTATGTGAAAAAACTTTATTAGTTGAAATGCTCCTAATTAATTGGCATCAATTTTTTTTATGTGTTTACAAAAGAATAAATTAAATGAACGAAATCAGTCTCGTTTGCATTTTGTGTAAGTCTGTTTGTATATTTTCTTTTTTCTCTACTTCGTCCATACAAGCTGCCACATCTACATCGACTCTTTTTACTTGTTCTATTAATTTGTTTATTAATGTGTTTATCAGCACAATTTTGGTAGCAACGTTAATTAGTTAAACATTAGCTCAAAATTAGTTTTTTTTAAAAGCGTTTAACTAAAAAACTAAAAAAAACTACAAAACTGAAAACACGATGTCAGCAAAAAATTGCTGAAAGTTAGTTCAATATTTTAAATATACGTTTAACAAAATTTTGAACTAACTTTTTAGCGTAGCTATTCGTCTACTTTAACCCATTTTACACTGCCTTTGCTTTAAAGCAACACTTATATTTAAGGTCCGATAATTTTGGATAGGAGTGAGATATAATAACACAGTAAAAAGCATGTGATAATTTGGGGTCTTCGCTATACCAATAATTTTAAAAAATTAAAAACTACTTTTCCAGTGTTGTCATATAATTATTTTAAAAAAAATGCAATTTTTGACATTTTTTATAGCTCTTTTTTGAAAAATTATTAATTTATAGAAAGAAGACAGCTGTTAAAAAGCTAAATGTTGATTTGGTTACTTTTTATGTAAAATTAAAAGATCGGATCCGGAAATTTTCGAACTAGTAAAAACTTTAATATGCGAAAAATTACAATAAATAAATTTAAAAATTGATTAGACAGTATTGCCATATTAAAATTTTGAAAAATTGTCTAAAAACAACAGTATTTTTAAAAAATTCCCAAAAATCGCGAATACCCGATAGATCAAATTGTTTATTACAGTTTGAGAAATATTTGCTTTAGCAATAAATAAAAATTATAATTTAAAAAATATCTTAACCCATTAAACACATACAAGGCGTCAAAATTTGAATTTAAATTGCGAATAACGCCGCTAGAGGGCACCATTACATCTTCCTACCAAATATCATAAAAAATATTCCCATGGGATCGATGAGTGGTATAAAATGGGCTAAGGGACAAGTTTAACTCTGCAATGAGTGACAACACCTCATACCACGAAATTTTTGATATATGGCTAACAACACCCGAAAATGGAAGACTTGATCGTTCTGTGGACTATATTTGTGTAAAAATGAGGAGGGGATCTTCTTCCTTTGTTGATGCTGCACAAATAAAAAGCTTTCTTAAAAATCTGTTTAACTCTTTACTACACGAAACTTTTAATTTAAAAAAAAATTATGTATTTTAGTAGAAAATGCTAAAAAAAAAGTTATACCTATTTCAGCGTTTTCATATGTTTTTATTTATGAGGATTTTATTGAAGGATAACGATTCGTTACATATATGTTACAAACTCGTGTAAATTAAACAAATCAGTATTTTCGCTACATATGAAAAAACGTGTTTATTCGCCACTTTTGAAACATGTATCATCGCAAAATTTTGTTCGTGTTTAATAGTACGACTGTTGTTCATCAATTTAGAGTGAGGTAAGTTTCTAAAAATAGAACTGTTGTGTTGTTGGAGTTGTACTTCTGAGATTATGTATGCAAGAACAAAAACACCGTGTATTGAATAAAACTAGTTTTAATCACAACAAAACTCGACCTGACGATAGATCAGAGGGCTAAAGCGCTCTGTCTAACGTGTAGTGCGAGTGCATGTGGCATTAGAAATCAGTTTATCTATATCACGGTCAGTGATTGCACAGAAAAATTTCATATAGACGCAATCGAACACGTAAAAACATAAAAAATTTTACATTATTCAAAAATTCAAAAGAACAGGGTCACTGACGAAGGTTCAATACCAGAAACTGCGCAGTCTGATTCAGAAAAAATTGAAAATTTGCAATGTAGTTATGATTTTTAGAAAATACACACATTCTTCTCTACCACGCCTTTCACAATTAAATTAAATAAAATTGCATATTAATTATAGTATTAATTGCAATTGTCTGAAAAAGACGTTAAAATTCAAACTCAAACAAAAAATCAAACTTTGCTCTCTGGCAATTCTTCCCTAACTACGTAAGCGCCATCTATCGAATATACAAAGAATATATCATAGATATGGTATCACTTACAACATATGGGAAAACAGTGGACATTAGAGTGAGGTAAGTTTCTAAAAATAGAACTGTTGTGTTGTTGAAGTTGTACTTCTGAGATTATGTATGCAAGAACAAAAACACCGTGTATTGAATAAAACTAGTTTTAATCACAACAAAACTCGACCTGACGATAGCTCAGAGGGCTAAAGCGCTCTGTCTAACGTGTAGTGCGAGTGCATGTGGCATTAGAAATCAGTTTATCTATACCACGGTCAGTGATTGCAAAGAAAAATTTCATATAGACGCAATCGAACAAATAAAAAAAAAACATAACAAATATTACATTATTCAAAAATTCATAAAAACAGGGTCACTGACGAAGTGAGTGAAAATGCCATACCAATGAATATCAATGGATGATTTCTCCCAAAAGGAATAAGATATTGGAAAGGGTAAACCTTAATTAGAAAAGCAATATATAGGACTTTCAGATGATATAAAAAGTTTTGTAAATAAATCTTAAATAGCGACATTATAACGTCCCGAATATAGCGAAGGATAGTGTTAATCACAAAGCCTGTGGCCGAATTACGGCATTTGTGATAGAGTGAAATCGTTCGAAAATAGTTTTTTTAATGAGTAACTACAAAAATACAATTAATGAAAACACAAAGTTCTACATTTATTTTCAATCAAGGACCGAACTACAGCATCCCTGACCGAACAAATTTCGTTTAAATGATCTTACGATCACGAATGCCCGAATTCGACCCCTGATGTCATGGCGAATTCTGAGGTAAGATTCGTGTTCTGCGTACATTAAACCTTAAGAAAAGTATATTCTAGTCTTAGGGTTAGTAAAGTTTTTGGTCAGTGTTATTATTTCTCATTAAGCAAAGTGTAACGCTACATTTTTACATTTGCTGAAAGTTGATCCTTTTTTTCCAGAAAACTATCATTTCTCTCTCTGTTCTTAACCACCAGGACGATATTCTTAAAAATTTCATAAAACGAAATAGTTTTAAAAATATCATCATTACATTTGTCACCTATTTAAACAAATAACATAAAGATAAGATATTTTTACCCTATTTATTCCTTTTTACTATTTTGTTACATTTCTGTAACGAATCGAATTTAAAAAAATTATATTTCGCGAATTTTAAAACAAATGTTTATATTTTTAAAATTAACAATACATTCTAAATTTTATGATTATTCAGTTTTTTACACTTTTGGTACTTTTAACAATATGAAAAAACTTTTCGAGCTTACGGACTTATAAACAAAAATCTAAAAATAGAATGTAACAGAAAAGCTAATAGGAAAGAAAACTGCAATTTAGCTGCATTACATTCGAGGCCATGTCAAGTTATGGCCGCTTGATCGTTAAGCGGTCATGACTCGGTATTGTTCCGTTTGTAATGGAAGAAGAAACACAGGTTCGATTCTTACGGCCGACAGGTTGTTGAAAAATTTAACATATAAGAGGCAATCTGACAATTATAAGACACAAATAATAATACAATTTAAATGCAAAAATCACTGATGACGCCTGTCCATTAAAAAGGCAGAAACTAGTTTAGTCTGATTTGAAAATTAATAGTGTATATAATTTTTAGAGAAAAACGTTTATTCTTCTTCTTGCCCTCAAACTTTTTAAAGAAAAATTAAAATTTTTTTGTTATAAAAAACCATTTGTTTCCAAATTTACCGGTACTTTGAAAATATTAAAATTTAATTGTATAATAATAATTGAGAAAAAAAATTTGAGTTAGATTCTTATACAAGGATATACAAAGGTTCAAATTATTCGTTACATACTTATATGTAACACCATGTATTAAAGGGTTAAGTTTTCAAACGAAATACTTTTTTTAGGTTAAACACTCAAATGTTTTTCACACATATTGAGTTCATCTCCGTTTTGCACATGTATTTAGTTAATTTTTAATAATCCAGCGTCTTTAACTAATTTTTGACACAGTGTTCCTTTTCGACCCATTACTTTTAAACGGCTATATTTTTTTTACTAGATAAAGATAGTTAGGTGGTTTAAAAATTATAAAATAACTCAACATCTTGAGTACAATCATGAATAAAAACGTTATTTAAAATTGTTTTCCAGAGTTGCCAAATAATTATTCGAAAAAAAAATAATTTTTGACCTTTTTTGAAGGAACATTTTTTAAAAATTTTTTAAAAATATAAAAAAGGCTAATCTTTTATATTTTTGATTGTTATGTTGATAATAAAAAAAATATGAAAATGTATTTCTCTGCTAGAAATCAGTTAATCGATTGTACATAATTTTTTAAAACTCTGACCGATTGGACGATGAACTTTTCAAGGATACAAGGTCTAAATTATTCCGAAATTGTTTCCGTTTCCAGCCAAAACGTAAGTAATGCGTGCTTTTTTATTAAAATGCTACTAAAATTATAAAAATTATATCGTCATGGTAGAAAAATGACAATTTTTAAAAATGGTCCAAAAACACGATCTTCTACCAAAAAAAAATTTAAAAATCGGTTAACTTAAAATTAAACAAGAATCTTAATTAGTTAAACGAGAATTGTATCATACGTAAGTGTTTTTAACTA
This sequence comes from Delia radicum, assembly GCA_021234595.1. Taxonomy (NCBI): domain Eukaryota; kingdom Metazoa; phylum Arthropoda; class Insecta; order Diptera; family Anthomyiidae; genus Delia; species Delia radicum. The sequence continues at coordinate 102,477,856 of CM037853.1, read as the reverse complement.
CATGGGTGGTGGGAGTGTCATTTGTCCAATTCCGCCCATTTTTTTTTTTTTTTCCAAAACTGCATCTTGGTCCAATAACATCTTCTGTCAAGTGTCATCGGTCTAGCTTTATTAACTATTTTCCTAGATATAGAATTTTGTCTCCCTAAAATGGTGAAATCTTACACTGTGCTTCGTTTGTGATAAATACAAAAATTGGTTTTCTTAATGCAAATATAAATGATTTCAACACGAAAAAATTATGTTGGTTAAATTGCTTACTCATAACAAGGAGTGTCTTTGTACATGTCATTATGCAGATGATAGCGAAAGTAGTTTCTTTAAAGGAGACAATAACTAGAATGTGTTTTTTATATATTTTTTTTTTTTTTGTAGGCGATTTTTGTTTATTATGATCATAGTTTTATGCATATTTAATTATTGTTTTTTTTTTATTTAGTGTCATTTTTCGATATAAAACAAAAGACTTAAGAAACATGCGTGATTTTGAAAGTGAATGTGGTATTGTAAAAATAATAATTTTTAATTTTCTTTCAAATTCCATTAGCTTTAATGTTAATGTCAAAAAAAAAAAATCATTACCATTTAATAGCAATGATATCCTACTAACACTAATGAAATCGTACTAAAAACTACACTCAGGAAATTATGTAGGCAGAAACGACAAAACATTACACTTAAAACAACTACAAATGTAATTGAAAAAGTGATGACTATATTTTCCATTAAAATTACTAAAGATTTTAGTTATTAGTAATTATTAAAAAATAACTGCAATTTTAGTAAAAATAACTAACAAAATTAAAAAAAAAAAACAACTAAAAAATATTACTAAAGGGTGTTTTTTATAGAGGTATAGAACTTTGAAATGGAATAAAACAAAGATGAATTTTTTAAATTGACATGAAATTTACTGTATTCGAAAGATAATCTTCTGGCATTATAATTTAAATATGACTTCTGGCAAATGACCGCCACGGCTGGCTCGGGCGTAGTCTAATCTGAAAGTCCAATTTACTATGACTTTTTCCAACATTTGTGGCCGTATATTGACAATAACGCGTCGAATGTTGTACTCCAAGTGGTCAATCGTTTCGGGCTTATCGGCGTAGACTAGCGACTTCACATATCCCTACAGAAAATAGTTCAACGGCGTTAAATCGCACGATCTTGGAGGCAAATCCACTGGTCCGAAACGTGAAACTATGCAGTTACCAAACGTTTCATTCAATAAATCAATTGTGGCACGAGCTGTGTGACATGTTGCGCCGTCTTGTTGAAACCACAGCTCCTGCACTCATGGTTGTTTAATTGATGAACGAAAAAGTCAGTAATCATGGCTCTATACGTATTTCGAACAGAACCATGATTTTTAAAATAAATTTGCACAATTTGGAAGGCGTCAGTCTATTCATGTTGAAATGCCAAACCAAAGTAAACATAAATCACTTGACAGCTGACAAAATGGCCGCCAATAAAAAAAAATGTTGCCAACTTCAAGTTCTATACATGTATAAAAACACCCTTTAGATATGAGCTTCTCAGAGGCCAACAGAGTCAATTCCAATTTCTTCTGATTTCCGTTATATTACTTAGGATTACTGTATTTACAACCAACTCTTAATGTGCAACATCTTTTTCCATTATATTTGTCTAAAAACAACTAAAAAGTAATTTACACTCAAAAAAGTTTTACAGTTACTACATGACAACAGCTTGTGTAACAATCACTGCACAGTGTAGAAAAGCATTACCAAGTGGTTATATCAGTACATATTTGGTAATGGCAAGTGCTTACAATTGTTATTACAAATCTCTTTAATTTTATATGGAGTAGTAGCGCATAAATAATGACACATCATTACTAAACAGCTTACGAAAAATCAAAAAACTTGTGGTTGCCTATATGCTTACTAGTATGGACAAAAATAATAAGTCTAAAAATAAATTTTCAAAAAAAACTAAGTTTAATAAAAAATATTTTTTTATTGAACATTTTTATTTTAATAAACTGTGCCACACGGGATTCGAACCTGGGACTGCAGGTTGTCAGGCCCAACCGCTCAACCATCTGAGCTATCTCGACATGTTAAACTAGATAGATAAAAACATAAATGAGTTGCTTACCCAAAATGTCATTACTTTCCAGCTTACAATAAACTAAAAATAACAAGTTAAATATGTTAAGTACATATATAACTTGTTATTTTTGATTTGAAAAAATAATGCGTCTAAAAATAGATTTAAAAAAAAAATTTAGATCATTACTTTATATTTAAAATAATGATAAAAATAAGTACGTCATTATTTACATTAAAGTAATGCAGAGTGTAAGCTGGTGTCATTACTGGTAGTCCGAAATGATATGTCATTACCGTTTCTACACTGGGTAAAAACATCATTGAATTGCTGGCACAAAATGTCATTATTTTAAATCTTACAAAAAATAAGTAAAGTAAGAACTCCTGAACCAATTGAACTTTGTATGGCGTCATACCAAGGTCTTTATGCAAAATTCGTCTCAATCATGTCTCCGAAATGTTCAATTGTTGAGAACGACGGTGAATTGATGTTGATGGCGCTTCACGCACACTTTCTGCCACAGCAGCAATATTCTCGGGTGTACGCGCTGTTTTTGGCTTTTCACGCTTTGGTTTATCGATGAGGATGCCAGTTTCTTTCACTTTTTTCACAAGATAACGAACATACGGACCATATTCGTTCAGCGGAAGGATAAAACTAATTATCTGTCAAATCAGACATGAGCTAAGTGTTACCATTCACGAAATAAGCACTAGTTGAAAAAAACGTTAGATGGCGGGCCCTTTAGTTAAATATAAAATTGCTAGAGTTTAAAAAAATTATGAGTCTAAAAATGTATTTTCAAAAAATTTTGAGATCATTACTTTATATAGAAAATAATGATAAAAATAAGTACTTATGGGTAACGCACTATTTTTTGTATTGAAATAATGGGAAAATTAACTAGTTATTAGTATGACTTTATTATTTGTATTAAAGTAATGCAGAGAGTAAGCTGGTGTCATTACTGCTAATAGCTAATTAGCTAATAAGTCTTCGGGACAATGAATTCGTAATAAAATATGCTACTTTCTTTCTTACTTTCTTTTTCCAATATAACGTTTTCCGTCGAAATTACCCTTTTCAACAAATTAGCTCCGTTGATTTAAAAAATATCAGCTTCACTGGCTGAAATAAATTATAAAAAAAACATCTAGTACGTCTTCCTGAGAACAAATTGATAATAAAATCTTGAAAAGTTGCCTCCTACTTTTTCCAATATGAAATTTCGTTTTCAACAAAAGTCAAGAAATTAGCTTCGTTGATTTAAAAAATAACCACTTTTTCGGCCAGAATAATTATAATTTATACATGAATCAGCTAGTACGTGTTCCGGGCGAAGAAATGGTAATAAAATCTGGGAAAAGTGCCTCATACTTTTTCAAGAAATGACGTTTTATGTCGAAATGCCCCTTTTCAACAAAATGTCCTCCGTTGATTTAAAACATAACATAACCACTTTACTGCCGGAATAATTATAATTTATACATGATTTAGCTACTACGTTTTTGGGATAACAAATTGATAATAGAACCTTGGAAAAGTTCCTAATACCTTGTCTAGTATGGCATTTTCCGTCTAAATGCCCCTTTTCAACTACTGCCAATAAACTAGATCCGTTGATTTAAAAATAACTATTTTTAAGGACAGAGTATTTATTATTTATACATGATTCAGCTAGTACGTCTTCCGGATAAAAAAATTAGTAGTAAAATCTTGTAAAAGTTCCTCCCACTTTTTCCTATGTGGCGTTTTCCGTCGAAATGCCACTTTTCAAAAACAACCAAAAAATTTGATCAGTTGATTTTAAAAATAACCACTTTTACGTCCGGAATTATAATAAACTATACATGAATCAGCTAGCAAGCCTTCCGGACAGTAAGTTGGTAATAAAATCATTTAAATGCGTTTCCTACTCTTCTGCGGGAAGTTTGTTCCACATACGAATCGTTCGACTAAAAAACAAATTTTCTCTGTAATGCTTTGTGCGAAACACAGGACAATCAACTACAAACGGATGTGCTCTACTAGATAAGCGAGTATTACGAATATGGCGTTTTCCATCGAAATATCCTTTTTCAAAAAAATTTGCTGTTGGTTTAAAAAATAACCAATTTTACGGTTGGAATACTCGTAGTAACAAATTTATATACTACGTTTCCCGGAGAAAAAATTTGTAATAAAATCTTGGAAATGTGTCTCTTAATTTTTCCAATATAACGTTTCCGCCATAATGCCCTTTTTCAATAAAAGCCAAAAATTTGGTTCTTTGATTTAAGAAATAACCACTTTGATAGCTGTTTTAATTGATAACTTTACTATTGTTTGGCCTGATTTACTGATTTTTGGCACTTTAGATAAGTAATAAATCACAGAATTTATTTAAAGTAGGAATTGGGCAAGGTAGACTGAGAAATGCTACTCAGGTTCCAACAAAATAAAAAATCGTTATTTAAATTTATTTTCATCGGGATAAACATTAATTGCATTTATAGTAATTAAATGTGCTAAAGTCCCAAAACTTATTTAACAAATTGTGAAAAGCAATCTGATGTAAGCGTGTCCCTATCCGGATTTCATTCCTGCCCAAGGAAATCTTCAGGGGACTTTGTTATTAGAATTTCTAGAGATATTTGTTATGTTAAATCACAAACTCAATGAGAATTTCTTGTCCTCGTCTAGGAGCGAGATTTAAAATTTAAAATATCAAAGAAAAAACAAAAACAACAACAAAAAATTGTCACAATTGGCTTTGTCATCTTCCAAATACTACTCTGTTTTTCTTACAGACCTAGCAATGTAGTGACGTTTATTCAAGTAAATCAACAATAGAAAATCATATGTTTTCTATTAGTTATTTTTCAAGATTTTAGTCGATATGTATTTCTCAGTTTTTTTTTTTGCTATTCGCATATTTTTAGGGGATGCGACCTCAAATTTGAATACCTTTTTTTCCTCATATAATAAATAGCCAGCTTAATCAACATACTAATCATAAATATAAAAGATAAGTTTTTTTTATTTTTAATAATTATTGAAAATTTTCCCAAAATCCGAAAATTTTTATTTTTTCCAAAAAATATTTACAACTAAAACTCATTTTATTTACGATTGTAGTCGAGATGTTTTTAAACCATTGTATTATCTTTGTCCACAAAAAAAAAGTTTGCCATTTAAAATTACTGGGTTAAAAATGGATCTACAATAAGTTAACATTTAATAAAATACGAGGATTTTTTTTTTTTATTTACAATTCCAGTTTATTATTTCAAAAAAAAAAAATACAATTTGTAAAATAGTAATAAAAATAACTTTTTGATTAATCAAATCAATAACACAATTTTTAACTATTCATAATTAAATAGGACACTATTCTATATACCTACAAAATAATCCATACAAAATTTTGTAATTTATAAGATACATAATATGATTATTGTAGAATGTATTTTGCATCAATGATTTATCTTTTTCATCATTTTAATAACATATCACATTAATAGCTGATATATAAAAGATTAATTACATATATATATATATATTTGTTTCTACATTAAACATACATTACAATCAAAAGTAATAATGTATATTATGTAAACGATGTAAACGATTTGTGAAATTATTATGTTTGAAAATAAAAATTGCAAATAATGAAGCTGTATGAAAACATGATACTCTTAATATAAAAAAAAAATTATAAATTAAAATAAAATACATAAATGAATTTTAAATACAACTTTATATTTTTTCGTTACAAATGAAACAACCCAGGTAGAAAAATACGAACCGGCCAGTGCTGGCGCGGTGTTGGAGACGGTAGTACATGTATGGGCAATTTATCGAATTTTAAACTTTTACAGTATTGACACAGTGTCGAAACACTTGGCCGTAGTTATTTTCCAACGTTGGAACAGCGATGGAATCCAGTAGTTTGCCAGTACTAAAAATAAGATTATTCAGTATGTAGTCAGTACTTTAACAATTTGTAAGAAAAATAACCAATTATTGTATTTTCATAAGTCTTAGTTCATATAAAAGCTGCGATTTTTATTTTAATTGAATATAAATTTCAATTTAAACACATTGAGGAAATTATATAAATTTTCATTTAATATAGATTTATCTTTTTTCCGATCTGGAGTCAGTGGGTCAGATGGAAAACCACGGCAACAGCGGTTTTATTTACAAAATTCTCATAAAAATGTTTTAAGTATTCCACGTTTTGTTTGCCTTGCAAAAAATAAAATTAGAAACTGACTTTTTTAGATAGTTTAGTTCTTTGATCAAAGCGAGTAAAACAAAAATAATATCTGAAAAACTGATATTAATTGAAAATTTTTTTAATTTTTGTATTAAAATATAAAAATTGTTTTTTTCAGACTTTCTATGCTTTCATATTTTTCGTTAGAAGGTAGAACAATATTCTAACTAATTTATCATTTTTAATGATCTGAGGTGTTTTTTATTTGTTTGCAGACAGTAAAATTTGACAATAGAATTTTAAATATTGTTAGACATTTAGATTTTTTAATTTTGCACTGATTTTAAGTCTGCAAAAATTACCGCCTTATAGCACGTATACAAATGTAACTTCTTGAACTTAATTAATGATAATACTTATTATTGTTTTATATTGTTCAAGCTTATTTTATTTGTTTGAATTTCTTTTTCAAATTTAATTTGTTCTTTTTGTTCGATAAACTAAATTAAGCTTTTTTGTCCCAAATTTATGCTTTTTTGACCCAATTAAATTAATTTACTAAAAAAATTTGTGTTTTTTACAGCAAACGAATTTGAATGAAATTGCATATTTAAACAACGACGTAAAATTACACAAAACAGTATTATCAATGCACTTTTAATTTGTACTGGCATACTTAGAAAAACAGTGTTGTCTCAGTACAATTTTACTTATACCGTGCGCAATTTCTAACTGGGGGAAAAAAAAATAATTAAACATAAAGTGTAAAACAAGAATCACTAGGAACTAATAAAGTTAAGATAATTTTTAATCAGTTTCTTCATCAGATTTATTAAACAGCTTCTTTCCACGCAAAGAAGATACATCCACCGATTTACGTAGACTTAATTGATGATCCGAATCACAATCATCAATACAACCAAATGTTGATTTCTCCAAGATAGAACTATCACTGTTATCACTATAAATAATAAAATATAATTATTAATTTATTTCATTTGATATTCAATAGTTTGGAACTTACTTAAAACTTGTTTTTGTTAAATCTTTTCTTGATCGAAAACTATTGCCAAGATTCCGATTAACTGGTGTTGAATTGACAATTTTATTACACGACGACGAATGATTAGGTGTAGAATGTTGCCCCAGTTCAAAACAATCGTTATTAAATTGAAAATCAATACGTGCCTTGGCTTTTGACACCGCCACAGTGGGTGTCGACGATATCAGTTGAGACCGTATGTATGATGGTCTATTCTTTTCCACAGTATTCAAAATATTTGAATCTATAGCCGGATCCATTTGAGTTTCCTGCATACCCAATATCGTAAATATAGAGGTGAAAAATTTAAAAACAACATTTTTGAAATTGCACAATTTGGACCAGGTCAATCGACGGGTTTTACGAAAAGTTTGCTTCTGTAAGAATACAAAAATTGATAATTATATTTATTTATATGTACATATTTATTAATGTTAATGTCAGTTTTCTTGTTTGTTCGACTTAAATGCTTCATTAGCCTGTTCATAAAAAAAAATAATACGTATCTGTAGCTTAATTAGTTTAGAAGTCTAAGTAAAAAAGTATCGTAGCATTCCTGTAATGAATAAAAAGAGTATAAAAATAGTGTTCTTATCTTTTTCGTGTACATAAAGTTAAATGTCAAGAAAATTTTCTATTTTCAACAGAACTTTTTACGATTTTACTTGACAACTGCATCCATGCAGGGAAAAAAGACAAAAAATATTTCTTTACGCTTTTAACACATTTAATTGTCTATAGATACGTTTTTTTTACTCTACGAACAGACTAATGAAGTCTTAAATGTGTTAAAAAAGTAAAGAAAACTTCTTTGTCTTTTTTCTATGCATAGAAACTGTTGTCAAGTTAAATCGTAAAAACAAATCTGTGTAAAATAGAAATTTTCTACTTCTATAATTGACATCTAACTAGGGTCCAACCGAGTATTCGGCTTCGAAGTTCGCTCAAAAATTTATGTTCGGCCAAGTTCGGCCGAACTCCGTTATTTAAAGAAATTGAGTACTAAAAATCTTTAATTTCGAGTGCAAACACAAGAATTTGTATTAAATTTGTTATATCCCAGCAAAAACGCTGCTTACATGCGAGCAGGTTTGTAAGGGAGTAAGCCGAAAAGAATCCCTTACAAAGCTGCTTACACATGCCATGATTTTTATATGGCGAATTCCCACTTGGAAGCATTACTTTTTGGCAAAATAAGAGCGGATTTCAGCGCTTATAAAAAGCAGTGATTTCATGGGTTTCAGTAAAACCATATTTTATGTCTACATAACTACGTTTAAAAGTAATAATATGAATATACATAATTTATTTTACATAAAATTCTACAGATATTACTTATTTTTTTTTTTTACTGCTCCACGTGCTATCTCTTCAGAAACAGTTAAATGACTAATTATTTTTTGTTTCATACTCGAAAATACGAAACACAAACGGAAATTACCCGGGAAATTTTTACGATTCGTTTATAAGCCACGATATGAAACTTTCTGCATTACAACCTGCATCCTTATAAGGGCATAGGGTAAGCTGCTTACTACCTGCATCCATGTTAGGGAAAACAGGAAGCTCAAAATTTTTGTTTATTTATTTTTATATGAAAATTATTCGTTTTAATTTGCTGATTCTCAATATTATGTAATAGCAAGCACTTACATCAGCGCATTTGTTTTATCCTTCTTCTAAAAACACGAAAATTTTTTACTGGGATATTTTATTAAAAATAACAAAGTTCAAGCATTACCATTTTTTTTCTAAAGACAACATTAAAATAATTCAACTCATTATTTCATATTTCTGAAAGAAAATTGTAAATTAGTTTCTTTTAAGATTTATTCATGTTTTAGGAGACAGTTGAGCATATGTGCCACTGTCCTAGGTTGCAGAAAATGGCTAGGAGATAGATAGACAGAAATGGCTAGGAGATAGATTTCACGACGAACTTGGGTGTGTCGCTGGATGCAATCCAGTAGATTTGCTGAGATTTGTCAGGGAGATAGGACGGCTGTTTCTAGCAAGGGGACGATAGGATCTGGTTCTGGGGAGTATATATCCTTTCTATCTTTCTTTATATCTATCTTTCAATCTATCTTGCTGTCTATTTCTATTCTTTCTTACTGTTTTTCACTGAAGGTATTCACAATGGACCGTATTGGTCTCCGAGTGGAGATGGCCCTTGGGCACATAACCCTTCCTAACCAATCCTATTCATGTTTAAATATGTTTCGTTTTACTTTAAAAAAAAATTAACAGAATTTCACGTTTTATTTATATTAAAAAGTAAATTTAAAAGTTCGGCTTAAGCTACGGTTTCTGCCGAACATTGTGAGTTCTGTTGGACACTGCATATAACTCTACACAGGCACTGGCAAAGCACTTTATTTTTAGTACCATTGGTAGAAATTCAAATTAAAGCACTGACAAAGCCCTTATTTATAACGCTTTCCCAACGTTGGCAAAATGTGCTTTGCCAGTACTTGATTTATAAAATTTAAAACCGTCAAAAAATTAAAGCATTTAGAACGCTTTGCCAACGTTAGTAAAAAGTGCTTTTAAACCATTGATTTTAAAAAAAATTTACTATACTTTGTTAAAAAAAATATTAAAATTTTTTTTAGACCCACTTTTTTTATTTTTCATTGTTGGCAAGTTAATTACCAACAGTAAGCCACCTGTTATCACTTGTTTACGTTTTAAGCTATCAAGTATTATGTGTCTCGTTAGTTCAGTGGGTAGAGCTCTCGGCTGGCAATCTGGCGGCCAGGGTTTGAGTCCTGGCAGGCCCACAACATTTTTAAATTAACTTTTTTTAATTTTATTTTGGGAAATCTATATTTAGAGCACATATTATTACGTTTTGCCAGTGTTTCGTCAACGTTAGCAATTTCGTTTACCCAGCGTTTTGCCAACGCTGTAAAAAGGGAATGGCCAAGCCCATCCCGGTGTTATCATTTTGGGGTTGGCAAAGCACTTAAATCTTCAGAAATCCAACGCTCTGCCAACGCTTTGCCGTTCGTAATTTTCTGCCTGGGTATGCATAGAAATAAGACAGAATAAAGTCTTTTTTACTTTTTTAACAAATTTGATTGCCTACAGATATGTTTTGTTAGTTTATAAATAGACTAATGAAGCCTTTACCACGTGGTTTTATAATGCTAACGGAATAATTTCTCCTGAGGAATTGTGTGTTTTTTGTTATTGTAACAAAAACAAAATACTCACATTCCTCTAAAGGAATTATTCAGTTCGTTTATAATTAGAGGAATTTAAAGTGATATGTTAACACATTTTATCGAGCTCTTTAAAATACTACACAAACGATTTTATTAAGTCGTTCAATGGAAACATCTTGCAAAGTAATTAGTGTACTAAATTATTTGCCAACTAACTTGTCAACTAACTATTTGTTAGTTGCATTCTATGCATCTTTTCAAAAAAGACATTTTGGATAATATTGGGTAATATAAAAAAAATACCATAACTTTTCATGAATTTTTTTTTTCAGGTAATTTGTTTAGTTCTACTAATTATTCGCTTTAATTTGACATACCATGCTCCTTGTCACGTCGCTTAGTTCCACCAGAATCCCATTGGGTCAACAAGCAAGATTTTCCAGAAACTATTCATGAACTTGTCTTGCAAAGTTTTTGTTTTAGCTATAATACTTATTCGCTTTATTTTGACATAACGTGCTCCTTTTCACTAGTTTCACCAGTATCCCATTGGCACCTCAAACAAGATTTTACAGATTTACTCAGAAACTATTCATGAACTTTTTTGTAAAGTATTTTTTTTTTTGTTTGGTTTTATTACTTTTCGCTTTAATTTGACATACCGTGCTCCTTGTCGCGCTGCCTAGTCACACCAGGATCACATTGGGAACATAAACAAGATTTTCCAGATTTGCCCAGAAACTATTCATGATTTTTTTTTGCATAGTGATTTTTTAGTTCTACTACTTATTCTCTCCAATTTGACAAAATATACTCCTTGCCACGTATTCTAATTCCACCATCCCATCCCATTGCGAACTTTAACATGATTTTAAAGATTAGCTCAGAAACTATTCATGAACTTATTTTGCAAGGTATTTTTTTTAGTTCTACTTCTTATTCGCTTTAATTTGACATACCATGCTCCATAGAGATGGGATAGGGTTGTATGAATATCCTTAGTATCAAAATTTATGAGGTTTGAAAAAAACACATGATTAAAAAGGTTGGGTGAGGGCAAATTAATTAATATGCCATGCAGAAATCATGTTTATAAACTGCAATTGAAAGAAGTGGTCGAAGATAAATTAGGCAAAACGCGTGGGCCAAGAGTCCCAATGTTTGTCCGTTTCAAAGAGGAATGGGAAAATATTAAATGCAAAACATACAGTCCTGGCATAGAAGAAGATGGAGTCGCAGTCACAATATCAGTTGCATTCCAAATTGAGATCAAGTCGTCTTTTTTGTTGCTCATTTGTACGAAAAGCAATAAAGAGACGACTACAAGGAATTCCTTATTGTTCGCTTATGAAAATATTCTCAATCATCAGCCCACCAGGACCCATCAGTTGTGTTCGATGGACGGCGAAATGCATATACAAATGTTTTTGTTCTGAAAATATCTCGGTTTGAACAAAAAAGAATTAAATGGACATCGCGATGTTACCATTTTCATCACCAGAGCAACCGAAGCTCCATATGATGATTTGAATTTTTTGAAAGCGATTGCTGGTAATGCTTCAATTGACTAGATTGGGCCGCAATGAATGATAAAGAGATTCTGTGTGCATCTCTGGTATCCCAGTGGTGAAGCAGTTGCCCATGCATTATTTGATCCGAACATCCCCTGTGACATTAAACGGAAAATGGCGAATGTAATTCATGTATGTGAAGAAGATTAATACGAGAAAGAGTTATCTAACGATGAAATAGACGAATCATCCGACGAAGACAGCGAGAAAGAAGGAGACGTGGATAAAAGCGAGGAGGAGGGAGACGATGATATCGAGAAAGAATAAGACGATTTGGAGGATAGCGGCAGCAGTGGCTTTCAAGACCGTGCTCGTCCAGTACATATTGTTGGGTACAAAGGTATCAAAGAATTGCCATGGCATCGAAACAAGTGAATCAAGAACTCATGATAAAAGATTTGAGTCATTACGTCTCACCTGAAACAGCAAAATTTGTCGTACTCTTCGGATTGTCAACAGATTTCATTGTTATCGATCCAGAAACCTGGAAAGAGAGAAGCGCTGTCGAAACAGTCGTAAAATTAACAGAAAAAAAGAAAAAATAATTTTTGATTCAGGTCGTCGCCGAAAATCGGATCGCATGATAAAAACAGAGTCACTCGATTGGCATTTTCGAACTTTATACAATAAAAACATATCTTTTTACAATGAAAATGAAAATTATGAAAAAATGGCTCGGTGGTAAAAGATATGCCAACAATGAAGAGGTGGAGTCTGCGGTTGATGACTATTTTAAGGAGCAAGACAGTTCTTTCTAGAAACAGTTTATCGAAGCTATTGAATATCACTGAGAAAAGAGCATCGAGCTAAAAGGAGAGTCAACGCTAAAATCTAGACTCTTAGCGTTGACATATAGATGGCGCCATATACTTTACATACAAAACTAAGTGGTTTGCGTCAAAAATTAGCAATGGTGTGTGTCAAAAAATTGCATTTTCAGACAGCGACGTCTATCTTTCGTTTTTTTTTTATAAATCGAAAATGGATTTATTAAATCCATAAAATTTCTTGGATAAAATAAATCCCAGCTAATAAAAGTATTCTCCGATAAGCATGAAATTCCGATGTAGTAACAGGTTTCCATATTCTGTGTTCTCCAAGTTCTTTATTCGAATTCATTACATTACAATTCCTCTGGATCTGAACGCTATTTTGGCATCTACCAAAGTATTTTATTTATCTTCATTATCAGCTTAAAAAATTTTCCACAATATTCGACATTGGTGCTGCGAGGGCGGATCATCAATAAGTCCGCGATTTTTGAATGAAACGCAGTTTTTTTTGCAAAAAAAAATTTATTTTTCAACATAATACGTTCCAACGTTTCTCCAATTTTTGTATCCCTTCCAAAAAATAGGATTTTTCGAGGTCCATAAAATAGCCATTTCTTGGCCATGCGGGGTCGTTTTTTTCTTAAATCCTCGTTAAATCGGAGCAATAAATTGGCATAATATTCGCCGTTTATTGTTTTTCCCTTTTGAAGGTAATCGATGTGGTTGAACAACATTTTGGTTGAAGTATAATATATATAAAAATTTAAAATTATTAATTAAACTTAACTTCAATATTTTACAATTTGTTTCAAAATATGTCAATTTTTTCGAAACCCTAGTTTTCAGGTTAAATGTGGAGACAGACGATATTATCCGATCGGGGTGTTTCGTTTCGATCAGATAAACTTTTTGCAAAACGATTCAGTCTACGGTGCATGCATACATATATTTTTTGAATAACATATGTATTTGTATTGAAAATTGTTGTTGGTTTGAGTTCAAACTAACATATAATAATATTATTTTATTTTATTGAGGGTATGTCTGGCCTTTCGTAATCGTTCGGCTTTGAGACGACTTTTCCCGAAGTAGCATTTATTTTAAATATTTCAAATAAGTGGAGACCCTGCGTCCAAAAGGTGTCTAAATTTTGGTTTTATCGAGTAATTTATTACCGTGTGTAAATAGTAAATCAAATTTTCGTAAATTTTAAAAGATGTAATTTTTTACGTCGAGCAACCCCAAACAAAAGCATAACAATCGTTAATAATGCTTTAAACACTTTAAAATATCAAAATTTCGGAAGAAAACATACACAAATTTTTTCAAAAAACCCAATTTTATTTATGGGGGCTGTAACAAGAAAAATGACATAGCTACGCCGATGGTATTGTTGTTTTGATATTTATCGTTTCAAATTTAGTTTTTTGCCGTCCCAATTAATTGTCTATTCCAAACAAGTACATGCATTAAATTTGATTTTACAATTTTTTTTCTTTATACCCTCCACAATGAACCCTTACAAATGAAACAACAAAACAATATTTTAAAAAATATGTTAGCAGTGAAAGCAAAATTTTGAGGTGAAAAACTTTTTTGGATGTAAAAAAGAAATTGTGAGGTGAAAAAACTTGTTTGAGGTAAAAAAAAAACTATTTTTGTGGTGAAAAAAAATTTAAGGTGAATTTTAAATATTATTCACCTCTTAGAGTCTGGTGGAAATATATGACGTTATATTTTATACACCAGACGCTACTATGAATTTGTACCTATTAATATACAGTGTATTATTAGTGTTTCCAATTCGACTAATCGATTAACCGATTCCTCTATTAATCGCCTCTGTTTCCGTTAATGTCGAAACAAGTAATTTAAAATTCAAATAATTATTCGACCCAAATAATCTGTTAAAACAGGTCGATTAACCGGTTAAAAACTGAAAAAACAAGCACTAATTAAAATACCATTAAAATAATTTAAAATATAGTAAAAAAGCTCCTTAATTATATATAATTATAATTAACATTATCAATGTTTTAGCATTTATTTAAAAAAAAAACAAATAAAAATATTTTAAATTACACAGGCCGACAAAATCTATAGTTTTATAGTTTTCAAACCCTATTTTTTCTATAAATTTGGGACGTTAAAATATTGGTAATTAAGCTTTATTCACAAAACTAAAATTCAGGTATAACCATTTCAAAACCTTCTCGAAGAAATCGTTCGTTGAAATTTATTGGTGTGGTATTTATGGTAATTTGGTATTTATGGGTTTTATGGTAATAGCGAAAATACCATACCAATGAATTTCAGAGCATGATTTCCCCAAAAAGAAAAAAAAGGTGTTGGGAAGGTTAAACCTGAATTAAAAGCAACAGATCAAATTCTGAAAAGACATAAATAGTTTTTTGAATAATGCTTAATTCGCCATGATATAACGTCCCGAATATAGCGAAAAACAGGACTTTTTTAAACATTATGTTCAGACATTTCGAGAACCTGCTGTAATGAAGAAATTCTGAGGTCAGATTCGAATTCAGCGAACAGCAAACCTTTATAAAAAATACTCTAGTTTCAAGTCTAGTTCTTGTCCTGTGCTATTTAGTAAAAAAAATGGCTATTAGCAAATCTATTTCCATTAAGGATTTACTAAAATTTTATTAAATTTTAAAAACGTTTGCAATTTGTTCCTTTATTCAAATAAAAAACTCTATAAAAACTACAGAAAAACTACAGAAAAATCTTTCATTTTACAGAAAAATTTATTAGTTTTAGGACAGCAGATTGTTACGCTAATTTTAGCAAAACTTGTCTGTAATTATTACTAAAAATTCGATTTGATTTTTTTTAATTAAAACATTGCATTTTCTTTGTATTTTAGATTTAGATTATAAAAATTTTCAAATTTAAAAAAAAACTGCTCTTGACTATGAAATTGAAAATTAGTAAAAATTTTGGTAATTTTAGCAACTCGGTTTTAAAATGCAAGTGAAACACAAATTCGTAATTTGTAAATAAAGAATAAGAAAAATTAAGGGATTATTGATAAAAATTATCAATTTTATTTTTGTGTTGCTGAATCGGTTTCAATTTTACAATTTATTCTTTTATGTTGTATTGCTTCAAAATTACGATTCTTCTTAATAAAAACACCGTTTTTTACGTTTTTTTATTATCTATATATTTCGAACATCAGTTCATCATCAGGATCAAAAATTTTTTTGTTTTATACAAATAGATTGAAAATAGTCAAATTTAATTTTCAATCTATTTGTATAAAACTAAAAAAATTTTGATCCTGATGATGAACTGATGTTCGAAATATATAGATAATAAAAAAAACGGTGTTTTTATTAAGAAGAATCGTAATTTTGAAGCAATACAACATAAAAGAATAAATAGGAAAAATATTTACTTAAAATTATATTTTTCTCAAAATTAATACAAAAACTGTAGGTTGGGGTAGGAAGGATTATGTGCCCAAGGGCACATCTCCACTCGGAGACCAATACGGTCCATTGTGAATTCCTTCAGTGAAAAACAGTAAGAAAGAATAGAAATAGACAGCAAGATAGATTGAAAGATGGATATAAAGAAAGATAGAAAGGATATATACTCCCCAGAACCAGCTCCTATCGTCCCCTTGCTAGAAACAGCCGTCCTATTTCCCTGACAAATCTCAACAAATCTACTGGATTACATCCAGCGACACACCCAAGTTCGTCGTGAAATCTATCTCCTAGCCGTTTCTGTCTGAGACCCTGCAACCGAGGACAGTGGCACATTATATGCGCAACTGTCTCCAGTTCCTCAACGTCCTCGCACAACCTGCAAAAATCCGGTATGTCCCTGTCCCATCTGCTTGTGAAAGCCCTGACAGAACAATGACCGGTCAGGAACCCCGTATGGGTCCTGAGACCCTCCCTGTCCAGTCCCAAAAGAACCTTGGTTGCCCCTGCGTTCAATGCCTGCCATAACTCTCTAGACACCCTGCAATCCATTCTGTCCCTCCATGACTGGTTAACGGTTTCGCGGAATCCCTTCCGTATAACCTCAAAGTAGTAACATTTCAACAGTGGACATGGGTAAATAGTTTTTTTTTAATTTTTTTTTTTGTTTTATATATCAGTAGTTTGAACTTTTTTCTATATGCTATAAAAATTTTGGAGAAAAAATCGCAGAAATAAAAAAGTTACAGCTTGTTAAACCCTATTTTTTACATGAGCAATATTTACTTTAAATGTTTCTTTTTAATTTTTGAGTTCACCCTCGTACCATTTTAATGCAAATCAAAAATTTAAAAATCCGGCTACATTAGGGACTAAAGTATTTACTCGTGTATGAAAAAAAAAAATTAAAATTTTTTTCTCAGATGAGTATCCAGGACTACAGGATGGCACCCGATATTGACTTTAAAAAAAGGGTCTATAATGAAATGGTTACCAGGGTTGTCATGGCTGTCGTAATTCTAAATTACTATTTTTAGAATAATATCTAGTATTGTGTTTTATTTATTTATTTTTGTATAATTCCTCAAAACCCCTTAAAATCGAATAAGGATCAAAATTATAGTATATACTATGATGTGGTCTTAGACCTATATTTCGAGGCGGTACAAACGAAATGACAAACTGATATATATCCTCATCACAGTATGTGGAGAGTACAAAAAGAAGCAATTTGTAGTTTGTCTGTATTACAAATATAATGAATAAATTCTTCACATATTATGGTGACTATTCTACCATGTGGGTGGGTAGTGTGCCATTAGTTATGTTATTCCAAAAGAAATTTCTATTCTTAAATAATTAACGATATCAAATACATACAAAGCTAAACTTACCACTTTATGTACTAATTCCCACTGATTTCTACGCTGTAACATTGTCACGAGTTTCTTATGACTTAATAATTGATCCACTGTTGGTCTTATGACAGGATCGGGTGTCATCATATATTTAATAATATTTTGTAAATCCATTGATATAGATTGTATAAAATCCTCGGGCAAGACGGCACTTCTTAATTGTTGCCACAGTGGACCATTGGCAGGTAATTCTAAATAACACGATAATTCCAACATTGCAATGCCCAAACTGAAAATATCGGCAGCCTTTGAAAAATTGCCCTGCATTATTTCTGGCGCCACATAACGGGAATCGCCTTCGGTTGCCTGATGACGATTAGCACGATTGACATCGATGACCAAACCAAAGTCGGCCAATTTACAACTGTCATCGTTGCCAATTAAAACATTGTCGAGCTTAATATCCAAATGTATTAAATGGCGATCATGAAGACTTTTTACTGCCAACAATAAATCCAATAATATTGACCAAATTTTTTCCTCTGGTATAGAACGTTTGCGTTGTAGATAACAATCCAAACTCTCACGGCATAATTCCATTTGCATATAAAGACGATCATCTTGTTCCCAAGCTCGATAGAACTTTAAGCAATTGGCATGACCGGAGAATTGTTCATAACGACGTACTTCTTCCAAGCGTTCTTGCCTATACAACTCACTGCGGAATAATTGTTTGGACATTTTAATGGCATAGAAACGACCATCTTCTTTGGAACGTACTTTGAAAACTTCACCGAATGAGCCCTCACCAATTTTGGCCAAACGTGTAAAACATTGTTCAAAATAAGTTTCATTCGAAGAACTATCGTAGGAGGATGATAATAAGTTATCGGCTGGTGTATCATCGTCTAATCGAAATGATATAGCATGGGCGGTGTGATCACGATTGTAATTGGAATCATAGCGTGGTTTCAACTTTGGTGGTTTTAAATGACTTATATCCTCCCGACGATGCGACTAAAATATAAAAAAAAAGTTCATAATTTAGCAATTTATGTTTTGCCTTTTATGCAACTCACCTGTTTGAAGGAGTGCTGGAATGTCTCTTCTCTAATTTCGGGAACAGGTAGGCGGGTTAATAATTCAGTCTCCATAGTGTGCATTGTTGACTTGTTAAAAGTTCTCTTAAGTTATTTTAATTTATAATTAATCTTATCATATAAAGTTCGTACTTATTTTATGTGGTATATGTGCCACAGGACAACGTTAACTCTAAATGAAAACAAAGAAGAATATGTCAATAAAGAAAAAGAAGGATCCAACAGGAATGAGTTTTTTTCGTGAGTTTTAAATTCAGCGTTGTTTGTTTGAGGTTTGGCATAGGGTTGTATTTTACTATAAACGCCTAAGATTAGCAGTGCTGCCAACTAGTGCAGTTTTCTGTTGCGTTTTAGTCACAAAATAACCGAACCCGACGCAAAATTTTAAAATCTGGCAGCACTAGTGTATGACGATATGACTACTTAAAAGTCTAACCAAGATAAATTTATATAGGTAGTGCTAGTAAAACAACAACTACAACAATACAAAAACAACAGGCATTTTGTTGTTGCCTACAGTACACCGGAATGTCAAAACCAGCTAAGAAATGTCAAAACCAGGTAAGAGGAAGATAAACAGCTGGGCTACTAGCACTACCTCCATAAATTTATCTTGAGTCTAATTTGTTTTCCTTTTCGCGTTTACTAGATCATTGTCTACACGTCAAAATGTTTACACATTAAAAAGTACTTTTTATTATTTTGCTTTTAATGTGAAAATTCTGTTCGAATCGAATTTCTTTTCAAATCAAATTACATAATAACCCCACCACTGTTTGAACTAGTTTTTGATCATATGATACACGAACTAACTTTCACAATATAGTTTACTCAGGATTTCGTGCGTAATGTAAACGTATCCTAATACGGAATTCACACTAGATTGCAAAACACGTTTTTTGCCAAAAACAAGTGAAAAAGAATAAAGAACTGTTGGAATGAATAGTGTGAACTAGTTTTTGATCATATGATACACGAACTAACTTTCAAAATCTAGTTTACTCTGGATTTCTTGAGTAATATAAACGTATCCAAGTTGAAAAGAATAAAGAACTGTTGGAATGAATAAAGAGTTGAAAACCACATTCACACTAAGTGGCAAAACACGTATTAATGCTTTTTATTCTATTCCAACAGTTGTTTACTCTTGTACACCCTTTTATGTCGAAACATGTGTTTTGCTATCTAGTCTGAATGCCGTTTAATACTACAACCAAAAACTACTTATATTTAATTATTAAATTCCATACAAATTTTTGATCAGACTAGATAGCAGAACACGCGTTTTGCCAAAACACTTATTATGCGGTTTATTCTATTCCAACACAGTTCTTTATTATTTTCCACTCGTTTTGGCGAAACACGTATTTTGCAATCAGGTGTGAATGCCGTATTAGTTTACGATTTTTGATGCTTCCACTTGTTTATATTAAATTTATCAAAATAATAATCCACCGAGTAATAAAAACATTTGATTGTCCGAAGTCCTCTTGCGGAAATATATGCAATTAAAATGAAAGCTTCGACTTGATGTCCTTAATTTTGCCCAATTTTTATTTTTATTATAAACAAATTATAAAATCCATACTTTGTCAAGCAATATAAAAACCATTCAATAAATTATACAAAAAGATTTGTAAGCAAGATATATATCAATATATCTTGTTTGTAAGTGTTAATTAAGTGTGTTCGTCGCACATGTTTGTTTGCTTTTGTAACCTTAACAAAAGTCAAAATGGATCATTTAGTGATCCATGTTTTTTTTTTTGTGACTGTTACAAAATGTTCAACATTGGACCGCTAATATTAATTGTAAAATTTACACACTCGGTTTAGTCATTATCAGAACAGCCGAGGGAACTAAACCCAAAACATTTAAAGGCTTTTCAAAATCTTCGAAACTAAATACTTTGCGTGGAAATGTCGTCATAAGACCAAATGGCATTTCACTGCCAGTTTTCATTTGAATGAACACACGTATAGCGGATAGTTGTTCATTGACATTGAAGGTTTCAGTTAGAGCTGTACCGTCCTGTAAACGAATTTGTATGCGTGTCTCTTTATAATCCTTGGGTGGAGATTTAACACTCGCTTCAGCTGGTGGCGATGTAGTAGAGGTTACTGCAGCTGAAACAACTGGTGTTTCAATTGTGGGCGATTGGAGTTGCCCTAGTTTGCGTCTAGCCTTATCGGCTTCAATTTGAGCACGTACCCTATCGCGGGCAGCCTTTTCTTCTTCTTTTTCTCTTTTACGTTGTTCGACAATTTTCTTCATTTCCATTTCTTCCAAACGTTTGCGAGCCTCTGTCATATCTTTGCCCGACTTGATACGATTACGTTCTTTAGCTAGGGCTTCTTGCTTTTCCCGTTCCTCCCTTTCTAGACGCTTCAGTTTAAGTTTTTCTTCTATCAATGCTAATTGTTGTTTTTTCTCTTCCTCTGTCAAGGGTTTCTTCTCCTCGGTGGATTCTGAAAAATTACTATGACCGGTTTTGGCAGCATGAAATTCTACTTCAGCTTGATCCTTACACAGTTTGCCACAATCATCACATTTTAAAGATTTTGCAACTTCTGCAGCATCGGGATTGTTTGAAGTTGAGGCTACTTCGGACACAGAAGCAGTAGAATCCTGTTCTACTGAACTACCACCGGCAGCCTCTTTGGGTATTTCTTCATCGACATGAGCTAGTAACCATTCCATGGCTGGCTCAACTCCCTTATAGTTAGTGACTTTAATGGCGTATTCACTAAAAAATATATAAAATTGGGATTTACCAAAGTTCATAGCCGGCAAACCATTAACTAAAAAATTGATACTCACGCTCTTTCTTTGGGAAACCCCATTTCCATTAACATTTGTACATCACTCATAGCTAATGAGAATAAATATTTATGCTATTCGTACTTTAAATCAGTTATTATTTTTAATATTTTTGCTTAACTTTATTATTTTTCTGCAACAAATAAAAAAATTCTCAAATTATACAAAAGGATGACACAAAAGAATTTCAGTACACTGAACATACCCTATAAAAACTTTGTTGTTATGTTTTCATAGGCAAAAGCTTTCATATATGAAGCAATAAATTAACCAGAGATACCACAACAGCGAATTTACACAGAAAAGTTAATAGGGAGCTTAGACAAAAAAATTAATCAACTTGAATTACAGTTAAACGTTTTATTTTACAGCTAGAAGTTTAACTTTGTCAATTTAAATGCGGCTCCGACAGCTATCCGGCATAAGAGGAATAAGGAATATGTCGGAGTATTTTTGTTTTTAGATTTGCCAACCGAAAATATACCAAAACACAGAATTTTAACACAATTAAAAGTATGGATACAAAGTCGTTTAGAAATAGAAGCCAGATAAATAGTTTGATTAAATATTAAGCCATATTTACACTAGACAGCAAAACACATGGTTTGCCAAAACACGTATTTAAGATCTTTATTATATTCCAACGGTTCTTTATTCTTTTTCACTTGTTTTGGCAAAAACTGATTAACTGTTAAGCCATATTTACACTAGACAGCAAAACACATGTTTTATATTCTTTATTGTATTCCAACGGTTCTTTATTCTTTTCCTCTTGTTTTGGCAAAACGCGTGTTTTGCTATGTAGTCTGAATGACATATTAGTCAACAAGATTAAAAACTGTAAAATCGACTTGTTTACTGCTTGAAGAAGCTGTTAATACCATTTTTGAGAGATAAACTTGTCTATGTGAATTCTGATTTCTTTGCCAAGTAATTAGGAGCATTTCAACTAATAAAGTTTATGTGCAAAAGTTATCCCTAAACTAGTAACATTTTATCAAGTTGTTTCTTTTTTCTACTTAATTATTGAATATTTTATACGAAAAAACTTTATTAGTTGAAATGCTCCTAGTTATTTGGCAACGATTTTTTTTGTGTGCGTTGATTTCCCCCCGCTATGTACAAAACCGCGTATTTAGTAAAAAAAGCACCGAGTTCGCAACAGTGTTGATAAGAAAAAGTAAAACAATAAACAATTATCAAAAGCACAGCGTCCATCTTTTTATTTTGTTTTAATAAAAATTTAAAATCCGTATTAACCTTAAAATAACTTAGAAAAATGACTGATTCACCTAAGTTAAAGAATATTTCCGTAAGAGTTAAACGTACTCGTCGTAATACAGTATCCGTAGATGAGGTCCGTGACCAAGTTTCCATGAAACGTTGCACCGTAAGATTACAAAAATATAATGCAGAAGAGCTAAGACAATTGGGTAAGCTTGTCGCTTGTTATAAACTTCATGATAAAGTCAAAAAATAATTATGAAATTTGCAGCCCTTACTAGGTCGTCACCTCTAAAGGACAACACAAATATACCCAAAAATATAAGGAATATGGTTGTACGTGTGCGACGCCTTGATGTTTTATTGCTCCAATAGAGCCCTACCTAATTGAAGCTAATTTTTTTAAACGTTAATACTATCCTGCAGAATTGAAAAGATATTTTATATGAAATATTATTTTTCCTTTTAACTTTAATGGGTTCTTTTTTTATTGGTAATTCACAAATAAATAAACGTAGAAAATATATACATCCATACATACTTCATAAGTATTGAGTATTTCAATTAGGAACATATGTTTGTATACTTTAATTGTACAAGGATTTGTATACATCTACAAATTTTTCAACCAGTGTTGCTAAAACATTTTCAGCAGAAACCCGCGAAAGTGATATTAAGAAAATGATGAACAAAAAAGTATTTTGCCAATAACTTGGGTAAAATAGCACAATCCAAGGTATTTTCTATAAACTATTTGTTAACACTTCTAACAAACCAAGCAGATGCCAAAATTGTTTTTAAAAACCGCTCGGTTCTCAATAACTTTCTGTAGTGTCGTGTGAGTACGGGTAGTAACGTGTTATACATTAAGCGTGGCGCACCGCTGGCATAGAGGCCATTTAAACGGAGCAATTTTTTGCATGCAACGTTGCCTGCAATTATTGTTTGTAGGCAAACGGGGTAGCAAAATTGCACGGTTTTCGTTTTCAAGATATTTTTTGACATTTCCTTTTCTATCGTTCGTATTCTTGTTAATTTGCTTTATTCGTATTCGGCTTCTCAAGTGTTGTGTATCGAAAATATTTCGTAAAATAAAAAATAAATAATGTGGAATAGAGAACTATTTATATATTATTTTAGGCTAAAGTGCAGTTTACGGGGTTTTGGAAATCAAAAAAAAAAAATACATGGTCCTCTCCAGAATGAAAAAAGAAAATTTTTTTCTATCTTCGGTTAAGGGGGCTGACGCCCCTGGGGCCCTCTAGGGCCAAAAAACCGGTATTCGTAGTAACATATAAGTGGGGGTACTCTAATGAAAGGAAATTTCATCTGGATTTCAAAAATGATTTTTTTTTGGATCCATGATACGAAGCGCCCTCTACAATCGTTTTATGGCGCCTGGCCCCCCTGGGTTAAAAAAACGGAAACGGGTTTTTTGGAAAACTTTGCTTAGCAAGGCACTTCCTACGCATACCGGGGCGAAGCCTCAGCGAAGCCGAGAATTGGACTGATGGGAGTAAAAAAACCCCTAAGCCCGGCCGAAGGCCGGTTACGCAGAAAAACTTTGCTTAGTAAAGCCACTTCCTACGCATCCCGGGGCGAAGCCTCAGCGAAGCCGAGAATTGGACTGATGGGAGTAAAAAAACCCCTAAGCCCGGCCGTAGGCCGGTTACGCAGAAAAACTTTGCTAAGCAAAGCCACTTCCTACGCATCCCGGGGCAAAGCCTCAGCGAAGCCGAGAATTGGACTGATGGGAGTAAAAAAAACCCCTAAGCCCGGAATTGGTGTTATCGGTTCAAAAATAAAAATCATTTTTGAAATCGTGAGACAATTTCTTTTTATTTGAGTACCGTTTTTGTTTAATTTTATTTTTGACTTTTTTTCGTATATTACTATTGGTCGAATAATGGCTCTAATTTGGAATAGGTGTTATGGATCCGAAAAAAAAATATCATTTTTGAAATCGTGAGACAATTTCCTTTAATTTGAGTACCCATACGACCCTGTTACTATGGCCCCCTGTTTTTTGCCTCCCACGGGCCTCCCGGGGCCGAGCCCCTCCCAAAAATAATTTCGGTTTTTTTTTTTTTTATTCTGGAGGGGGTCATGTATTTTTTGTTTTTGATTTCCAAAACCCCTCAAACTGCACTTTTGCCTTATTTTATATTATATATATTATTAAATTATATTATTTTTAATTATTACGAATAAATTAAATTTCAACGAATGAACAATTAAAGAAGATTGGCAAAATAAACGTCAAAAAATTGCATGCAAAAACTCCTCGTTTAAATGTTCATGATTTTTAGAATCAACTTTAAAAGAGAATTCAAAAATTGTTTGCAATTAATTTCTTCGTTTAAATGGCCTCATAGACTTTAGCAATCTAGTTCGTTTAAGTGAGCGATCATTCTAGTTCGATTGATCTGAATGAACTAGGTCGCTCTTCTAGTTCTTTGATCTTTGACAGTTTCGTTCAATCGTTCGTTATTCGAGAATTATTCATATTAGACACTTTTTTAACATTAAAAAAATGAGCTGGCAACATAAAGAAAAGAAATATTATTCAAATACCAAAAAAAAAGAACGAAAAGAGTGAATATTGCGAACTAGTTCAATTAAACAAGGTCGTCACGAACTACATAACTCTAGCTGGCATTTACATCCCGTTGTCCCATCGCAGGCTGAGAATATGTATTATCATCGAGAAACATAGAAAATTTTCGAGTAAGTTACTCAAATTATATGAATTCAGTATTGCCACGTATTCCAAATTCTAACATATCCAGGGAAAAATTTTGTAGAAAAATGTTTTTATTTAAAAAACTCTTGAAATTAATATTACAAATTATCATTAAGATTTGTCTGTTCAACTAATAAAGTTTTTCACATAAATTATTCAATAATTAAGTAGAAACAAGTAAACACTTGGTAAAATGTTACTAGTTTTCGCATAATTTTTGTGAATAAACTTTATTAGTTGAAATGATCCTAATTAATTGGCAACGATTTTTTTGTGTATAGTTTGAAATTTTTTTGTAATATTGAAATCCTTTAAATTACGTTTCATACAAATTTTAATTCTTTTATGTGAAGTTTCAAGTAAAAAGCTGAAATTTTTAAAATTTTCAGCGCATTTTTCATTTAAAAATCTCTATTTTTAATGTATTCGTTATAAAAGTAAAAATTTGTATGAAAATTCGTAAAAGTGTTCAAAAAAATTAGTGCGCTATAAACGATGTTCATTATAACCGTATTATTTGTATGAAATATGTTAGTTATGCATATGCATTGGGACCAGAAAAATTATTCGTTTTAATCGGTAATAAATTGTTTTTGGTTTTATTTTCAAAAAAATTCAAAGGGTAATGTGTGTAGGTTAGAATGTTCCAATAAAAAAATTAATGAATACCATCCAAACGATGAAAATAAATGTTGGAGGGGATTTTTAGTACCCTAAATTTTTTAACAAAATTGGTATCAAAGTTTGCGTAATTATGAGGACGTTTCAAAGATGGCTTTCAAATACGTTTCCCGTATTTACGTACTTCAATTATTACGTCAATCAATTCTCAAAAAAGACATTAATCGAGACACCCTAGTGCAGAGTTTTTAAAAATTTATTCCCTGATTCGCATTTTTTGAAATGACTTTAAATTTTAGTAATGAATTCCCTGACCAACTTTAAGAAATTGAATGAATTCCTTTTTTTTCATTCGATTTGTTTTGAAGGAATTCATTCCCATTTTTTTAAATTCTTTCATGAAAAGTATGAAATTCATTCAAATCCAGTTAATTAAACTTTTGGTCAGGGAATTCATTAACTAGGGAATCAATTCCTTACGAATTCATTGCATTTCCATTTAATTCCCTTAGGGAATTAACTTTTTTGTTTAATTCCCTGAAGGAATTGCATGCAGGGTCTAATAATATAAAAATAATTTACTAGAATAATTCTAAAAATAATAAGTAATAAAGACGTAGTTTGCTAATTAAATGCAATAAATCGGGTTCTGTATTTTAATATTTTATAGTTAATGTTTTCAAAATAACAGCTGATACGCTTTTGTAACGGAAAAAATAAAAAAATTGGTTATTGGACAAAATAAAAATAATGGAACAGTATTTTTGTATTTAAAGATTATGTAGCTTCTATCAGGGCAATTTTTATTTTCCATCCATTCCTAATTTAGCCAGTAATTACGAAATATTTTCACCAGTACACTGGTTTCAAGCTCATAAATTACATTTTATTCTAACAACCTAGACGCACGTGAAAAGTTACAGCGGTATTCATAAGTTAAAAGGAGTTACTAACATCGATTGCATAACTTTTTTCATACACAAATTCCCATAAGGGAAAGTTGTGCACTCGATGTTATTCGGTCGTTGAAACTTATGAACACGGCTGCTGGTTTTTTTGGGTATTAAGCTTAAATTCAGGGAATTAAACAAAAAGTTAAATCCTTCAGGGAATTAATCAAAAAGTTAAGTTCTTTAGGGAATTAAACAAAAAGTTAAGTTCTTTAGGGAATTAAACAAAAAATTTAAAT
This sequence comes from Delia radicum, assembly GCA_021234595.1. Lineage (NCBI taxonomy): Eukaryota > Metazoa > Arthropoda > Insecta > Diptera > Anthomyiidae > Delia > Delia radicum. Next base: position 102,450,509 of record CM037853.1, on the reverse strand, counting down.
CCTTAGGAATTAAAAAAAAAAATGTTAAGTCCCTACGGACTTAAACCAAAAACTTAAGTCCTAAGGGAATCAAACAAAACAGTAAAGTTCTTGTGGAATTAAACAAAAATGTAATGAATTCCTAAGGAACTCACTCATTATGTGGGAAATAAATTCCCTGACCAAAAGTTGAATTAACTAAATTTGAATGAATTTTTTTTGAATGAATTCCTTAATTTTAATACCTAATGTTTTAGTCATGGAATTCATTCCTTAATTTTGAATACTTAAAGAGTTCATTTACAGGAATTGATTCTTAGTATTTTCTTGTTAAAGAATTCATTCCTTGAATTAAAAACTTGAATTCACTTTATAGTGAATTCATTCCCAAATTGAATGAATTCTTCAAAGCTCTGGCCTAGTGTAGGTACATAAAAATGTTATACAATTACTTTAAAACGGCCGGTTTCAAATTACAAGATATGTTGTCTAAATTTTAAGCTTATCTCAGCAAAACATTTTAATAAACATCATATTTCTGTATTTATAAAATTCAAGGCTTATCAGAACAACAAGAGAACAAAACGATGATGTGTCCAAATGCAGTTCGTAAGATAAGAGTACACACTATAAATGAATATAGTAACTGACCCCATGATACGAAAAATCTATTAAATCATACACATGGTGTCTAAACACATATGGTACAAAACATGTATGTAAAAAAAAAAAGATTATGATTTTTTTTCTTCGTTTTTGTTTAAAAATAGAATGTATTAATTTCTTTTCTTTTAAATTATATTAAATGCAATGAATTATAATTTTACATTGAAATATTTAAAATATGTATTGTATAAAATGACTTATACTTAATAGAAAAAAAAGAGTTAGTTTATTAATTAAAGGAATTTCTAATTGTTATTTGGCAAAATATATAAGAGATTCTTGATTCTTCTATATGAAATATAATAAATCAACATTTGATGTCATCTCTTTAATGGCATTATATAAAAAAACATTTTATATAAAATCAGAGCTATGAAGGAATTAACTTATTTATTCAAAACTATAGTATTCTATTTTTTTTTTTGAAAATTTCTGTCAAACACTCTTTTAACCGTTAAAAACTAAGTGCAAAAGTTATTAGTTTATAATATTCGTAAACAAGAATTTTATGAAATTTTTTTATAAACTGTTGGTTTTTTAAATATAACTACTTAATAAATTATAGCAAAAAAGTGAATTTAAAAAGCTTTTAAGAGTGAAGGACATTGTTTAATTAAACATTTTAGAATTAGGGATTATTTTTATTCTAAGCAATCTTTAAAAATTTCAAATGAAAAATATGCTTTAAATTTAACTAGCGTGCATATTCCATTTTGTAACGAATTCAAAACAAAATTAAAATTTTATTTTTATACAAGCCCTGCCAGCAAACAAGCTCAAAAATGTTTCAGAAATTATTTAAATTTTAATTTTTTTGTATGACATTATGTTCATACATAATATAGTTGTGAAAATTAGTTGCCGAACTATTCGATAAACCAGGGGTTTTTATATTTCTCAGGGTTTTAAAACCGGCTTTTAAAAAAACGTGGTTTATTCAGTTTTTTATGCCGAATATTGTTTAAGCTAAAGATTTCAGAGAAATAAGCATTATTTGGAATAATTTGCAAGGGTTTCCTCGATTTTAAACACTAGCATGTATAAAATACTGAGAAGACAAATTTGATTTGTTCCTTTTTTGCATTTTTGAATGTTCCGATTTTGATCTTAAACAAAAGTTTTGAACGCATATGTTTAAGATTTTTTTAAAATTTTTAATTTAAGTATTTTTTATGGTACAGTTTAAACAAACCCCTTTCTATAAAATAAAAATTATTTTCACAAAAATTCACATTAGGAAAATTTTGATTTACCTATTTTGCTTTCTCTGATAATAATTGTGAATGCTATAAAACCACCCACCAATTTCGATTAAAGGAATAAATCCTTCGATTTTTTTTGTAATTTTTATGCACAATTTAATTTCCAAATTAGGTGTCCCGGTAGAAGAACCTTCACGTTAGCCAAATATATACATTGATTTTTTGAGGAAGTTCGTTGACACGAACAGAAAAATGTAAAGACCTGTTATTAGATATGTAAATCTGCATTTCATTAGCAGATGAAGACATATTTCATAAAACATTGCTCTGTTTTTTTTTTTATTAATATTTATAATGATGTAAGATCATTAATCATGCTCCCTTCATAACTTATGATAAAAAATCGAAAAATAAACTTTTTCAGCCTTACTATCTTCTTTTCCAAAATGTATATTTTTGTTAAAATTAAGATTTTGATCTATCAGTACACTCAAAAAAATAGTCAGTAAAGTCAGCAACATGTTTGCTGGGAGGATCCTTGCCTCAAAACTTTTTCTAAATTTATCAATTTTTTTTTACTGATATTAGCAAAATTTTTCTGCAAATAAAAATGTTTCAAAAAAAATACAATATGTAAAATGCAATAAATACTAATAAGTACAATACGCAATTACTCAAAATTGGCTCAAGGGGATCTTATTGTCCAAGCTGTGTAGAATACAACAAATGTTGGAATGGTTTTAGATGATGTCCAAATGTTAATTTTTGATATGCTTTTGTTCATTATAGTTACTATATATATCGTTATTTATGAAAAATCTTAAATTATATATTAATTTGTCAAACAGATGTATAATGTTTTAGTATAATATTGACATAAAAAATATGCATCCTTAAATTGTGGTTCTATTGTCTTTAGAAAAACATCTAAATTGACTCTAAAATTTAAGTTTTATAGCCTCAAAAATTAATCCAAAAACGATCCAATTTATGGAAGAAATTTAAATTCAATTTTAAGACTTAAAAAGCCTCCAATTTATAAGGAAAATTTTCCTTGTTACATTCATTTTTCGAGTCCAAAAAGAAGGCCCATTTTTGAGCCAGTTTGCTGGATGGGAAATTTTAAATATTTTGTAAGGTACGAAATTTATAAAATAGTCGAGTTTTATGATTTAAAATCCACTTTTTCTATTTTATAGTCATGACCCTTTGAACTTTTCACAAAATATTAAAATTCAGTTACATTTCAGAGTCATTATCTAAACCATTAATTTAATAAATTTTTTTTTTTAAATTTTTGTGTCTTTTATGATTCTTTTTAGAAGGCTCATATTATTGTCCATTAAATTTGTAACTTTTGACATTAAAATTTCAAAAAATATGTGATTTAATCACTTTCGACTCATAGAATACGAACCTTCAAAAAGTATCAAAATTTAGCTGGCTTTGAAGTAAATTTTTTTGTAAGTTTATAAGAAATTTTTGAATTATTAAAAATGTTTGTGACTTTGTAACAATAATAAGATTTTTCGCAATAACCAAGTAAATTTAATTTTTTTGAGAACGCTATAGTGTCATATTGATAAGCATCAAAATTATTTAAAATTGAAAAATAAATTAATTCTTTTAAAGCTCTGTATAAACTGATACATGATACATGTTTTTTTTTTGAGATTAGTTTAAATCTAGGCTAATTTTTAAACTTAAACAAATTTAAGTAAAGCACAAATAAAGCCGAGTATTCGAGAAAGATGATTTTAAATCATTTGAACAGAAAGACAGATTGGCAATTATCTTCTTAGCTCTTGTATATAATATTAAATAATTAATTTAGAATTCATCATGACGTCCAAGAGCCTCACCAAAATCAGTGGCCTTGGAACCAATGAATACATCATATTTATCTAGAATTTCATCTTTAGTCAATTGTTCATCACCATCATTATCGGCCTCGTAGACCAAATGTTTGGCTTCACTTTCGGCATGATCAAAATCATTAGGCACTATCCAAGCTCTTACCTCTTCGCGATCTAAGAAACCATCCGCATCGACATCGCGGAATTTAGCGAAAGTTGCACGTTCACTAATAATCCATTCAGGTTCTTCTTCCCCTTCCTCTGGTGGTGTATACATATCGCCAATATATTCATCTAATGATATCTTACCATCCTTATTTTTGTCAATATCCTCAATGGTTTCAGATAAAACAACATCACGCATAGTTGGATGGTCAACAGGATGTAAGAAAGCAGTGAATTCCTCCTTTGATAAAGCATCATCTAAATCTTGATCAGCAACGCCCCAACGACGACGATCACGGGAAAACATATTTTGGTAAGAAATACCATTTTCTTCGTGTTCTTTTTCATCTTTTGTTAGAGCATCCATAAAACCATACACATCACGTCTATAAGCTTCCCATGATATGGTTGTATTACCATCGGGATTATGTTGTCTCCATTGACGATCAACATCTTCGTCAATGTATCTTCTCTGGGTATATTCTATCCATTTTTTTAATTCCGATATAGTTACAAAACCATCCTTATCTTCATCAATCTTATCAACTATTAAACCCAAACGTCTTTTACTCTCCTCGGGTGGTAATTGATCAAATGATTTGGCTTCATCTTCTCCCAAGAATTGTTCATGGTCGTATTGGGCATTGTGTTGACCATTTGCAAAGTGACCAGCATGTAGAGAGTCTTGCTCCAGCGGGCTATGTTTAGGCACTTCATCGGGTTTTGGTACAGCTGTTACAACGGCAATTAAAGACATGCCCAACAGGAAGGCATTAGTGAATTTAAACATCTTGATAAGATGAAACAACCAAATATTTCTAACACTATAATTTTAACTATTTCCTGTTTAGTTTTTTTTTCTATTTAGCGCTGGACCAAATTATCCAGATGGTATACGTGTTCTTTACTCGAAGAATGTTCTCAATTAATTGAGTGCGTCCACTGATTTATTAAAAAAAACAAATCTCTGCACAAAAATTAAAATGTTACAATCAATCACTGTTGCCAGTTGGGCGCTTTTTCCAGTAATATCGCGTTATTCGTTTGCTCCAATTGTTACTATTTTAGCGATTCTTATGCCAAAACTAGCGATTTTTGTTTTTAATTAATAGTAAAAACAGAATCAAAGTTAAAACTAAAAGCGAACAAAATTTTCGATAAGTCTATTGTAATAATTTCTAATAAGCGAACAAAATATCCAATAAGTCTGTTCGACGTACGTTAATGCGGGAGCCCGAGGGAAGCCAATTTTACCCAAAAGCATTGTCATTGTCTAAAATTGGACAAATGAGATCATTGATGAGAATGTTATTGTGTTTCTCTTTTTACCAGAAGTTACCCGTACCTTATCTTCGGGTAAAATGGTAAAACTATCAAATCATCAGCTGTTAATAAAACACACGTTCTGAATTTGTGAAAATAAACTAAAAAACTAACGAAAATTCTGAAATTATAAAATATCACTTTATATTATTTAATAATAATTAATTTTTCTATATTTGCAAAAATAAGGAAATTAAATATCGAATATAACTGTTAATTGCTGCAGTGTTAGAAGGGTTACAGTGGAATATAATATCTAAAATTAAAGCTTAAAGTCTTAGCTACAATTAATTAAATCGACTTTTTTAATTTGAAGCTTAATGGGTTAATGAAACTGGAAGTATTATATCTCAAATAGAAGGTACTTTAATTAGCTTTCAAATGATATGATGTGTTGTTTTGATCCAGATTACAAATGTGGAAATTACAAAGAATTTAAAATCCAAACTTTGGAGGCCCATAACTCGGGAACCGAGGCTCGCCGACAAAAAATGTATTTTTGAGCTGTCTTAAAAGTTCTATTGATCGTCAAAATATGAAAATAATCGGAATTATGCCCCTAAACTAGAGTATAGCCTTAAAAAATTTTAGTTGTGATTAAATATATGCCAAAATTAATGGGAAAACAAAAACAAATATTTATCATGTAGATTTTAAGAAAAATTTGTGTAAAACTTTTTTATCGTTTTTCTGGAATTCGATTTTTAGGTGTATATGTCAAACCAATAATTAGCTGACGATATATATATACATATATATAATCAAACCAGTGATGCCAACTTGGTGATTTTAGTACTGTTTGGTGATTTTATTCACAAAACGCTAAAATTTTACTTATAGTGCCAAAACAAAAAATGCACTTATTGGTGCATTTTATGGTTAGTGTTTTGAGTGCTTTTAAACCAATTTCGCTTTAGATACTAGTACTTTGTTAAAAACCCCTAAAACTAAAGGAAATTACAATCAAATGTCATTTTTCTGTACATTTTAAATGGTCTCGTCTGTTAAATTGATGCGAAAAACATTTTTGTATATGGAGTTTAACATATATTTTCGCAAAAGTGCTAACAAAATACTAGATTAAACACTGAAATTACCTGTAAAGAAATGCGAAAACTTCTTCTTACAGTCTTAAACAATTACAATCAAATATCCCCTTATTGCTAAATTTTAAATGATCTTGTTTGTTAAATTTATACGAAACCCCCATTTGTTTGTATGAAGTTTGTCAGATTTTTTCGCTTAAACACGAACCAAATTCTGGATTAAACTCCGATATTGTCAGCGAGGAATGTGGTTACTTTTGTTTTAGCATAAAATCCAATTATAAAACAGTTTTGTGGCCAACTTGAGTTTATTACTCAAACTTTGTAAACAAATTTAAATAAATATATATTCTGGTGCTTATTTAAGCTTTTTACAACTTTTGTTGCGCTTTTTCCTCTCAAAAAGTTGGCAACACTGATTCTAACCAAGAATAAAAGAAAATAAAAAATTTTTAAAAATTTTGCCGGTGCTTTTTATTTTAATTTATTTCACAAATAGTAAACAACTGACAATGCATTTTGAAGAACTAGAAGCTCTGGATCCCCGCAATCCAACATTAGCGCGCATAGAAACGCCCACACCACACAAAGTTTCTGTGTTAATATTGGTGCAACAATACATTAAGGTTTGTTTTTTATTTGCATCAAAACTCGATTTAAACAATTGTATTTGATTATTATTTATTATTTCAGGCAAAAAAGGCAGCCAACGATGCTAATATTCCATATCCAGCTCAATCCAGACGCAATTTTTGCATGTTACTCTTAAAATTGATACAATACCCGGATATGACCTACAACGATTTATATCAATTGTTGTGTTCTCCCAAATACAAAATAGAACCATTACACTTGGAGGGATTTGAAAAAGTAATGGCAAATGTTTTCACTTTGGGTATTGAAACACTTTTTGATTTTGCTGAAATGGAAAATATTGAAAAAATGTTGGCCGAACAATTGGGAGTCAGTCAATTTAGTCTGGTTGGCTTGTATATACGTAGAGTGGGAGTTATACTTGAACGTTTATCATTTCCCGAAATGATGGCCTTACATAAAAATATATGTTTGTATTATGAAAAAGGCAAGTTGAAATTTATATATTTTGTAGCTCTTAGTTTTCGAGATATGGACGTTTTAAATTTTATTAAGCCATTTCTATTTTTTTTTTCTGAAAAGGAAAGTATGTTGTCCGTGCACATGTATATCTTTAAGTTTTCGAGATACAGGCGATGTTCCAAATTTGCTCTGCGATGCTTAGTTTTAGCGAAAAGCACGATCTAAGAATGTAGCCAATTGAAGTAATGGGTTTGAGCATTGACCAATGGTGAAAACATTTTTTCTCTAGCTCTTTAATTTTTAATCTTTTACGGATTTTTTTTAAGTTTTGCCAATTTATTCAGATTTTGCGTTTTTTTTTCATTGTTGGAGATTTTTTTAAATTTTTGAAGTTTTTTTTTTTCAATTTGGGCAGTTTTTTGTTTATTTTTTGTCGATTTTGTGCAGCTTTTGTCTGAACATCAAATATAGCACATGTTCGTAAATTCATTTTTAAAATCTAATAAGGAAAATCAAAGGTCATTCCAAAATCGCTCAATCGATTAATACTTAAATTGTAAATCGAATGAGTAAAAAATCGAAAGAATTACTAATAATTAAAGTCAATGATTGACAAAATCGAATGAGATATATATATTTTTTTAAAATCTTCATTTACATAACCGAGCCCTTAGGCTCACTTAGTTTTTTTTTTTTGTTGTAGCCCAAAAATAAACTGTAGGTCCACATTAGCGAAAATTCCCTTACATAATGTTTATATCAAAATATTTCTAAATTCATAAATATATTTTCACATTCATATTCAACAGGTGTTGGGTCTCTTACAATCGGTCCACGCAAATTACATTGTGATAATATTTTGGACAGTGACACGGCTACAAATGAAACCGATGATGGTAATACTATGGAAGAATCTGCTTTAGATACCGAAACAGTACATCAAGATCGTAATCCTCATAGCAAATGGTCACCCAAACAGGCACAATTATTTGTAACGCAACAATGTAATCTATTGGAGAAAAACGAACTACGAGCATTACAACCCAAAGAAATGCAAAGAAAATTAAATGAAATCATACAGGATAATCCCCTAAATGCAAAAGCGTATTTTTTGGGCTATATGAATCAATTACGCTTAAGAGATGTATTTGGAGCTATGGATGCATTACATCGTTCATTTGATCGTAGCCCCATGCATATGATGGGACAATGCGAACAAAGAGGATTTCAATATTTCAGTGTAAATTTGGCCATCTTACATGCTAGCTTCAATCATAAAAAGGAAGCTTTAAATGCTCTAAAAGAATGCATAATGTTGGCTCAGGAATGTGGTGATAAACGTTGTTTAGATTTAGCCAATAGCTGGTATTGTTTATTGAACAGTAGTCGTATAGGTCCATTTGAAAAAAGTTTACCAGATATACAAGATCCTGGTTTAATACAAAGTCTTTCCCTGGCCATTGAATTTGTGGTAGCTTTTGGGGCTAAATGTGGTTATTTACCATTAGATCTCTTTGAGTTGCTATTGAAGAGTGATGAATTAAATAATAAAAATTCTTTGTTGGAACATATATCGGATTCTTTAGCATTGCGTACTACACTATGGGTGCTGTATGGACGCTATGAAATGTCTGCTTTATATTCACAATTATTATTGAATCTGAAAAAAACTTGGGTATTTGGTGATGTCAGCAATTCAGAAAGTGTTAGTAAAGTTTTATCTAATCTCGCTTTATGGTTTAATAATCAAGGAGAATATCAACTATCAGCTGTGTTGTTACACCATGCCCGTAGTAGATTTCCTCGTCATCCTTTTGCTGGTGATTGGATGACCAGTGAGTGCCATATAGTCATACAACAATCTATATATCGTGGTCGTTGGCAAGAAGCTTTACGTTGGTGTTGTCAACTTTATCTACTCGACAAACATGATGGCAATATACAAAGAGCTACGGTGTTAATAGCAAAAAGTTATAATAATACCGCTAGACGTATTTTACAAAATCTACTGGATGATAAGAATTTGGATGTTTTACGTCAAATACGTGTACTTATTCTTTTGGCCTACAATAGTTTAGCCGAAAATAATGTCTCTGCTGAAACTATAGAACTTTTAATGCATGCATCTGTTCTATCCGAATCGGCCTATATGCAATACGAACATGCCTTAATTGATACAATAATGGCTCAGGTATTATTACAAATGGGTTTGCCACAGAAAGCCTTACAAGCTCTACGCAATTCAATGGATAAAATTTATATTAACGGCGGTATTTATGATCGTGCTAAAACAGATTTTACATTTGTACGTTGTCTAGTGGCCGCTGGTAAAGATCGCGAAGAACAATATAAGCGTTTAATAAAATCGTTAACGATTTTAGATGGAGCTGTTGAGTTATTTCGAAAGTTGGAAGCTCATGCTAAAGTTCTTGATGTATTTGCGTATGCAGCGAAAACCTTTAATCAATTTGGTTTTATTGCTGAGCGTAATAAGTATGCATGTAAGTTTAAACAATATTATACCGAAAATCCTGTATCACGTGAATATTTAGGTATGGCCTATTAAAGGTCTATGATTTTTTTATTAAAACATTTATTTATTAATCTTATTTTTGAGCTTTTTTATTTAAAGTTGATATTATCCAAAAAATTTTTACAAAATTGTATAAAAGGTGTATATTTCGATTGTTAATATAACCCAAGTAAGAAGAGTTATATTATTTAATGCAATTATATCTCGTTATATATTGCTTCGTATGGTGTAATATATAAAAATATATAACCTTTAGTTTTTCGAACAAATTTTATACTGCCCCATATCTAAATGTATCAAATTTAATGCAGTTTCATATACAATTTCAAATTATATTTTTATTTAAAATCAATTACATTCTATTTATAATTGGAAAATGGTGTTTGAGAATTTCTTGGGGAAACTATTATAAAAAACTTGTGTGGAGTGTTGCGTTAATTATTTGGTCTTTGTTAGAAAAACAATTTACATATAAAGTCCACTTAAATTTATTAAAAACAGGCGGAAATCCATTTTCAGTAATATCCGTTGCATATTCTTACTTCAAATGAACATTTTATAACATCTTAATGCATTCAAATAAGAAATCCATGTTTTATTTAAAATAATTGAAAGTCCCGACATTTTGGCATACGAACCATCGGCTAAGACGAAATATTTCTGGAAGTTACACAAACAAAATTTCATATAATTTTACATTCGATTTATCAAAAAATTTTTTTTTTGATAAATCGAATGAAAGATTTTCTCAATTTTTCAAAAATTTTTAAAGATTGTGGGAAACTACAAATAAATTTATAACGAAATTTTACCTCTGTTAATATGAACCACATATTGTAAGTTAAAGAATTTTTCGTGAAAAAACATTTATTTGATAGGATTTGAAACTTTTAAATTACCGTTCATGCATAATTTTATCCCTTCTAATTAATTTCAAATCAAATGTGTTATCTTAATTTTATATAAAAAAATAGTTTAAAAACTACAATTGTATTTGAACCAGGGAACAGAATGAGACCATTCGTTTTTGTTGTCCATTCATACATTCATTGCTTTTGCATTGCTTTTATTCAACAACAGCTTATGCTGTTGCTGTTTATTCCATTTATTGTTTTTGTTGAATGCCTTTTTAACATTCATTTTTATAATGCCGTTACATGTCAAGCAATGAAATGAAATGATGACACATGAATAACATGAAATCAATTACAACATTCGCGTAGTATTCGTTGACCTGTAGCAATACAACATGCAAAGTGAAGATATTTTACAAAAAATAAACTCTGGTGTTTTTCATACAATTAAGAAAAACACTAAAAGTAAAATATGGACAATTTTTTCTCAAATTCAAAATGAAAATAACGAATTAATTAATGGTTTCGTTTATTGTGTTATTATGAACTTTTTAATTTCATTTTTAATTTTTTTTATATATTTTTATTAAACATGAAATATGTATAATTTTTTTTTTTGGTTTTATTAAACATGAAATATGTATAATTTTTTGTTTAATTTTATTAAACATGAAATATTTATAAAATTTTTTAATTTTCTTAATACAGTAATATGTTTCACAAAAAAAATTGTTCACGTTTTATTCATTTAACATTGAGACTATTCATACCAATCGTTGTGTATTCGTTGTTTTCGTGAGTGTTAAGTGAGGTTAACACTAGACAAGCAATGCAATGCATGGTTTTCGTTACACTCACTTTTCTCAATTCTGTCGATTGTTGCTTTATTGAAATGATGTGAGTTGACAACAATGTAATCATTTTTTGTGATTGCATTCAAAAGCATGAAATAAGGCACTCAAACCGTTCTCTGATTTGAACTTTTCTCACTTTCAAAATGCAAATATCACCTTCAGTGGAAAATTCAATAATGTTTTATGCAAATTATTTAAATTCTTAATTAATTCATAATTTTTTAAAATTTACATATTATATTTAACTGAAGTACAAAATGAACTATTTATATGAAATTGGACCTAATTGTATACAATTTTATATAGTATGATATTATTTAGTACACTAATATCCGGTCAAAATTCGGATTTAATTGTATATCATTAGAAGAAATTAAATTCAGTTTGATCTACGTTTATACAATTGTATTCACAATTTTTCAGATTAAATTGTATCTGATTAGTCTAATTAGATATGCCGCCATATAGTTGTTTTTTACTCGGGTAAAAGGACATTTTGATGAAATCTGAAATTGTACCCACAAAATTTTCAATTAAAATCCCTTTAAACTTAAATGCAAACAAACAAGCGTTAACCCTCTAACCAGCATGCCTGCTTCCAGGCTGCAAATGGGCCAAATGAGTTATTTATAATAAGAATATAGCTATTTCGATATAAATCGTAAAAAACAAAATATTTTGCGAAGTAATATTTTGTGTGCATGTCACTGCATGCGAGAAAGCGTTAAAGTTAAAATTTCGTAACATTTCAAAAAATAAATATTTTAAATTGAACACATTTTTCAAAAATCTTTAAAACATATTTATGTTGACGGAAAACCGTTGATACTAAACACAAAGTAGGATTGAAGCTTAAACTTAAAAAAGCTCTAATTTTGGTATAAGGACATACATGAAGGAGTCCATACGTTATCGTCTTAACTTGAAAACGTATGGACGGATTTTTATGAAACTTGCCAGAAAGATTATATTAGGTATTATTAACAAAGCCTTTAAGGCTTAGGGTGCGTTTTCGCTCAATTTCGAGTTTTTCGAAAAACGCACTAAAAAAAAGCACTAAAAGGACTTTTGGACTGTAATTATATCTTGATAAGAGGAATGTAGTTATATCTTGAAAAGTAACTTTGTCTATGCTAGTGCAACAATAAAAAAATTTAGGATGAATTTTTAAAAAATTTGTAAAAAGGAGCAAAAAACCAGTTTTTTAGTAAAATCTCGAAAACCGTCAATAATATTGCAAAACCTTTTAAAAATTCTTACTTAGCATGCCAAAATTAATTAAAAATAATGTGTCGCAAGACATATTTTTATTAAAGCAGTTTAAGAAAAATTTTCCACAATCGAAAACTTTGTTCGCTGGGCGCAACGGGTTAATGCTATCCGATTTTTCTCAAATTCGTACCATCTAACATTTACACCTAGTTCTACACTTACATTTTAATGCTCTTTTTACACTGGGTATACTATTGAAAAATCTAATGGGGTTTTGTATATTTTAACAAATTCTTAAGGTTATTTATTGTTAAGATAGTATATTACTTTTGTAAATAATTGCTAATTTTAACTTATTTAAAACAAAAACAAATCACTTTTGCTAGTTTGGAAATAAATGAGATTTAATTTGCAAAGCAATCACTCAAGCAAAAACATATTTTTTTTAAAGAGAATCGCAAAATTTAGTGCGCCAAATAACAGTAAAAACAAAATGTTGACAAGAAATTTATAAAAAAAAAAGATCATACATTTATTGAAAAGGTAATTCAACTTATTAACTACAATAACCTAATTTGAAAAATATATATGAAGGTGTCAAAAATTATTCCATTTTTTTACGCTTCGATAGAGTAGGTTTATCAAATACTTGTTTCATACCACCGGCACGTTCATTATGAAATTTAATATTATTAGATGTTTCAGCATACCATGGTGAATCGAATTTTGTAGTATCTTGATCTACTAAATGTGTATATTTGGTGCGACCACAGCGGCCAAAATTCTTAACTTGCATAACTTTGGGTAATATAGTCTTATCGAAATGATCTTCTAAAGTGGCTTGAGCAAAGTCACGTTTTAATACATCATTTTCTTCATCCAAATAGAAAGCACCACGATGATAGTATTTCTGTAAAAATTTATATTTACCCTTGACAGCTTTATTGGTAACAAGTTTAGGATTTTGTCGTAGCTCCTGTCTGCGTTCTTCGTCAGTAAGATTACGCATACGATCAATTTCAGATTTGTCACGTTCAGCGCTGAAATTTATGAAAAATTAATTGTATAATTTGATAAAAGAAAACAATGTTATAAATCGGAAAAAAATCATATTGTTCATGGCATAACAATACAAGGTAAAGGCATTAGGGAAATTCTAATAAAGTCCCCTGAAGATTTCCTTAGGCAGGAATGAAATCCGGATAGGGACACGCCTACATCAGATTGCTTTTCACAATTTGTTAAATAAGTTTTGGGATTTTAGCACATTTAATTACTATAAATGCAATTAATGTTTATCCCGATGAAAATAAATATAAAAAAAAAAAAAAAAAAAAAAAGTGTTTTTATTTGACTTTATATGGTTTTCTGTTTACTTTGTATGCCGAACGGGATTGATTGATTTATAAATCTCGGGATTTGGTATTTTGCAAATTGAGATCCCGGGGTTTTTCGTGATTCCGGGATTTCAAAAAAATTTTAGTTTCTATAAAGCTTTTCAAACAAATAAAATAAAATAAAACATAATACATTTTATTATTTAAACCTTGCAGAAAAATAAACAAAACAAAAATAGTTAACTAGAGACCGGTACGTGAGCAGAATTTTTGCGTGATTCACGTGAAACACTCGCGATCACGTGTAAGTGGCACCTAAATTTACTCTCGGGAAGATGAGCGAGTGTGTTAAAAAAAAATACTTCCAGAGTGTACTTTAATCAAACTTTTTCGTGAGTGAAAGTGCGTGAGTCGAACTTTAGCAAAAAAAAAAAATGTTTGCTCTCAATAAATATTTTATTCAATTATTTCGCCGCTTTAATATTTTTTGGTTATTAAAACACAAAATACGTGTCAAAATCACATATCCATAGCAATTTAAAGTTTAACATTTACAAGTTACCTTTATTTTTGATTTTAATTTTTTCCCGGTAAGATTATATTTCGCGAATTTGCGTGATTCACGTAAATCACCAGTGGGTGTGAGGAAATTGTAGTTTACTCACGTGAACGTGAGTAAGTGTTAGTAGACAAATATGTTCGTGAGCGATTGTGCCTCAGTGCAATTTTTCTCTCGTCATCGCGAGTGAGTGCGAGTCAAAATTCACTCAAGTAACGATCTTTACTATTAACTTTATAAAAATAAATTTAATAATAATCCTTCTTATTTTAAACGAGCTTAAGATCATTTTTTTTTTGTTTTTTTTTTATAATAAACTAGCTGACCAGGCAAACGTTGTTTTGCCTTCAAATTTTAATTGTAATTAATTCTTTAAATCAAGAAATTTCTTTTACGCAAATAAATAATTAAAAAAATAAATTCACATTAGTAAATCATTTTAAAATTTGTAATTTCATGGGAAGCCCAACGCCTCTTTGTCCTTCTATCGCCTTTATTTGCTGAAGTATATAAAATGAATAGCTGAAAACAACTGCCATAACAACTGCGACGTCACCTATTACTTTTTACTTACTAAATTTACTTCTTTACTTTACTTTCTTTATTTACTTCTTATTTACTTCTTTATTTACTTCTTTACCTTTTTGATTTATTCTAGGACTATGAGGAACGCTAAAACAATTTTTGAACAACATTATTAAATAACCTTGCAAAAAGTCTTGAATGTGATAATTTATTTTAATGCCTATTTGTTTTTTGCTTTTGGTACCACGCCCATTTATCCCATTCCGCCCATTTTCAGTTCGACTACTATTTGTAATTGATGGCTCGTACAAATTTTGAAGGCTATATAGCTAATATAGAACCCTAGATATTTAATATTAATATTAATTTTGTATATGAGCTAAATAATCACTTTGTATGGGAACTGCCACGCCCACTGGTATGATCCCGCCCAATTTTCCCATGACTATTCATAATATAATCAACGTGCACAAATTTCTAAGACTCTGGCTATTATAGAACTGTAGATATATGATATTATATATTTACTTTGTATGGGAGCTGCCACTCCCACTGGTCCGATCCCGCCCATTTTTTTTCCTGATTATTCAAATCAGTAACATATGGGATACTGCAATGTTTCAAAACTCTTGCTATCACAATAGTCAAGTTATATGATGTTATTCAATTTATGTGGGAGGGGCCACGCCCACTTGAAATATATATAGCCGAAAACCTAATTTGGACTATAACCTTTCAAATGAAACCGGTTTAGGCCAAATCGGTTGGATAGTTTAGAGTCTATAGAGGACAAACATACAAACATTGTATTATATATATATATATAGATATAGAATGTATTCTCGCCAATTTACATAACCCAATCCCTTAGGGCCATATATGATTATTAAAAGCTACTTTATCACAAAAGCAAATTAATAATATTTTCTATATAAAAAACAAATAACTTAAAACTATCATAAATAATAAAAAAAAACATTTCTTTTTAATTAAAAAATTACATCTTAATAAAAAATAAAAGTTAAAAGTTGAGAGATAAAAAGATAGCGAACACAAAAAATTACAAATCATGAACAGCCACATAATACTTCAGCTTTTGCCTAAAGACCTGAAATTATCGCTCAAACATAGTCGAGTGATGTATTGGATATACCAATTGTGGGTTTCTTTCCGAATGGGATAAAATATAATTGTTTACTATATAGTCTGGAAAGCCATTTGCCATCGCCTTGTAGAAGAATACCAACAACCTCATACATACATAATTAGTAAAAGAGCACCCAAGAAATTGGACCACATACGGGGTGACATGGGAATGAAGTCTTAGACCATACACATATCTAATAATTATAATTATTTCCAATATTCTGTTTCTGTTAAATATTGCTGAAATCCAAATTTTGTACATAAAAAAAAATTTTTTAAATGTAAAAGTTAGATGTTTGTAAATATGAAATTTCGGACTATTTTCTTTTAAAGCAACGAATTACAACGATAACAATTTAGCGCTTTAATTGTAAATTTCTTCATTATAGTTTTTTATTAAAAATATTATACAAAAAACTTGAAATCAACTGTTATTTTAAGCAATTTTTGGAATTGTCATGCCAGTTTGCCTTTGCACTATTTTCGTGCCCTTATTAACTTTTTTTTTTGTCATTTTATACTTGCCCTGTTTATCGGAAATGGTCAGTGGAAATAAATCCCTACACTGTTTTTTCTCTTAAAAAAGCCATAAGAATCTACCAGTGTTACTATTTTCAAAATATGCGAGTTTTGAAGAACGACTTGTAAACAAATTATTTTTCTTTATAACCCCTTCTAGTGTCGGTTTTATTGCTGCGAAGTAGAACAGGTACTCACTGAAACTTTTAGATCTTACATTTTCACTAGAACATGTTTGAAAATTGTTTTGGTCGGGAAACGATTATAAAAAATGTTCTTGGGAGAAGAAATCGGATACATACAGAATTAATTTGTAAATTGGTAAAAAAATCAAAACAGAATAAAAAATTTTCTATCTATAGCTTTCACTCGATTTTAAAAGAATTTGATGACATTTTATATAGCGTTCCTTTTTTCTACGCTTTTCTTGAAATTTTTTTAGACGATGTTATGAAAATTGACAAGTTTAGGGAAAAATTCCATATAAAAAATTTAACCGGTTAATCGACCTATTTTAACCGATTATTTGCGTGGAATAATTATTTGAGTTTTAAATTATTTGCTTCGACATTAACCGAAATAGAGGCGATTAATAGAGGAATTGATTAACCGAATTGGAAACACTAACTTTAACCAATTGTTCCAAAAGTTGCAATCCAATTAGGGAGCCGAAGCGGTTGTAGATACTCCAACATATATATACCTAATTTGTCCTTTAAATGTATACATAGCAGCAAAAAATTTAAAAATTCTATTTTGGAAACTTTTATTTAATTTTTGGGAATTACGGGATTTTTAAACAAATCTTAAATTCTGTCATTAAAAATTATATTTATATATTTTAGATGTTTTCTAAAACACTTTTTTTTTTATTGTTGAACAATGTTAACACTTTACCCTGCCTGCTAACAAACAAGCTCCAAAATGAGTCAGAATTGGGCTCAAAATAGATTATTAAAATTTCACATTTTTGTATAAAAGTGGTTCATCAAAAAAAAAAACATTCTTTTTTTATTGAAATCAGAAAAGATATAAAAAAAATTATATAGGCTCAAAAATCCTATAGAACAAACTGAGAAAGTTTAAAAATTAAAAGTTTTATTTTCACTTGTAAACCAAGCAGAAATATTTTTTTTTTTTTTTTTTTTTTTTTTTTTCATTTATTTATTTATTACAACTAAGCTTTATGTTTGCTTATCTAGTAACTTATATTTACACAATTAAATCACGTTTGGTAAGGAAATAACCCAATGGTTATCCCTAAAAGTCATCTACACATTATTCATCAATCGCAGATCAGATGGTAATGTTCTTCTTAATCTTCTGTTTGCTATTGGATTACGCAGTATTTCCTGTAATTCTTCATTACAGTGTTGTTGTAATCTCAATTCATGTTTAGTTGCTATTTTTTTAATTTCATCTACTATGGTTGGTATTTGCAAGTCTCTGTGAAGGTCGTCGTTTCTTACGTACCACGGGCAACAAGTGATACATCTTAGCACTTTGTTCTGGAAGGTTTGTATTTGTTTTAGGTTTGTTTTTTTTGTGCATCCCCAAAGTTGAATTCCGTACGTCCACTTAGGCTTAAGTACTTGCTGGTACAGTAAAAGTTTATTTTTCATTGATATATCAGATGTCGAGCTAAAAAGCCAGTACATCTTTTTGAATTTTAAATTAAGCTCTGAGGTTTTCTTCTTTACGTGTTCTTTCCACTTAAGTTTGGCATCGAGTGTAAAACCCAAGTATTTTGCCGTATTAGCGTATGGCACAATAGTGTTATTTATATAAATCGGTAAATGTTCTATTTTCTTATTTGTAAAATTAACGTGTGTTGATTTGGATTCATTAAGAAGAACTCTCCATTTTTTTCAAGGATTTTGTTGGTTGCATTTTGAAGCTTTTTTGTAGCTTCATTTATGTTTTTATCAGTTACAAGAATAGCTGTATCATCAGCAAAGGTTGCAATTTTTGCTTCAGGTGGAGTTGGCAAGTCTCTAGTGTACAGTATATACAGTATGGGCCCTAGTACGCTTCCTTGTGGGACACCAGCATGAATTTTCATCAGTTTGGAGTACTCTCCTTCATGTTTTACTCTAAAATATCTTCCAGAAATATAACATTTAAGCATGTCACTAAACTGGTTAGGCAAATCTCTCTGTAGCTTAAACGTAAGACCTTCATGCCAAACTTTATCAAAGGCCTGCGCTACATCTAAAAAAACACCGGAGCATATTTCTTTGCAGTTCAAAGTATTTTCTATTGTGTTGGTAACTCTGTGAACTTGTTCAATTGTTGAATGTTTACTACGAAAACCAAATTGGTGTTTGGGAATTAGACATCTTTCTTCAAGTATTGGTTGTAATCTTTTTAATAATATTTTTTCAAACACTTTCGCCATTGTTGGGAGGAGAGATATCGGTCTGTACGATGTTTTGTCATGAAGCTGTTTACCAGGCTTAGGTATCATAATAACTTCTGCAACTTTCCATTGGCTAGGTACATATTTTAAACGAATCGAAGCATTTATTATATATAAAAATAATCGCATGCCACTTTCCGGGAGCTCTTTTAACACTTTGCCGGTGATAAGATCATACCCTGGTGCTTTATTCGGTTTAATCTCCAGTTTTACCAAGTTGTTTAGCTCACGAAGGGTTACTTCAGAAATTTCTTTGGAATCAGCTGTATAAATGATTTCAATATTTTCATCTGAAGTTAGTCTAGGCAGCGGTTGAAAGGTATCTTCAAGATGGTTAGCGAAGAGGTCAGCTTTGTCTTGGGGACTTTTTGCCCATGTACCATCACATTTTTTTATAGGTGGAATAATCTTGGGTGTATTTTGAAACTGTTTTGTTATCTTCCATAATGAGTAATCGGTATCTTTTGTAGAAGATAAACTTTTTAACTGTTCTGTCATATTGTTATTTTTAATTTTGGAAAGCATTTTTTTTAATCTATTAGAAAGGTTGTTTAAAATATTTTTGTTTTCTGGACTTCTTTGTTGTTGCCAGGTTTTTCTTGCTTTACGCTTTTCAGTAAGTAGATTTCTTATTTCTTGAGGATATTTAGGTAAGCTCTTTCTTTGTATATTTGGGCTGCTGTTCCAGGCTGATGCCTGTATGACTTCTATCAAATTGTCTAATTCAGATTCTACTTCATAAGGTGACTTAAGAGACACATTTAGTTTTATATTTGTATTTATATTAGAGCGAAAATTTTGCCAGTTGGTTTTGTTGTTTACCAGACATGGTGGTTGTGGAAAATCATTTACAGTTTCATTTACCAGTAACTTGACTGGCGAGTGATCTGATGACAGGTCATCTGCATTTTCAACTTGTATGTAATTAATTGCGATACCTCTCGTTACAAAGAAATCAATGAGGTCAGGGATTTTATTTGGATCTGCTGGCCAGTAAGTAGGCTTACACCCAGAGTGAAAAAAACAATTCATTATCTTACCAGCATGATATAACTCCTTTCCTTTAGTTGTTGTAAGCCGTGAACCCCAATATAAATTTTTTGCATTAAAATCGCCTCCTAAGATAAAACAGGGGCCTAATGTTTTGAAAAGGTCAACATATTCACATGATTTTAGGTTGTATTTTGGCGGGCAATATATTGCTGCTATATTGAATTCTTTGTTTTTTATTTCTATCTTAACTGCGATGACTTGCATATTTTCTTTTTCTATTTTTTCTGTTACATAATGTTTAATGCTTTCTTTTATAAATATCGATGCACCTGCTTTTGCTTTATTTAGTGGATGTATTGCATTGTAACATTTATATCCTTTAATTTGAATATACGTTTGTTTCGTGTTATGGCTTTCAGATATAAGACATATATCAACTTTTTGTTCATTTAAGAATAAATTAAGCTCAAGTTGGTGGTTTTGTAAACCATTGGCATTCCACGTTACAATACTTAGATTTTTAGGCATTGTATTTTTTTTTTTTTTTTTTTAGTTGTGGTGTTGTAGTCTAGACTCAAGTGTCTTTAGACTATTAAATAACATTTCATTAATACGACTCTGTTCTTCAAGCCTTTGATTAACCTTGTTGAGAGTTTGAGATATTTCGTGTATAGTTTGTTTATTATCATAAGTTCTATTATTTCTTTCATTAGCTACTTGAGCATAGGTTAACTCTTCATTTTGATAGGAGTTTATTTGCCTAAGCCTCACATTATTTTCTTTTTGCTGTATTGGATTTGTTTGCGTTTTTTGATGTTTTATTGATTGCTTTCTAATTTTTTGCAACTCTTTTGCTACTTCACACCCCCTATAGTTTGCAGGGTGGCTACCTTTACAGTTTACACACAATGGAGGAGAGGATTTGTTAACTGTGCATAATGCAGACATATGCTTTCCTGCACAGCTGACACATCTTGGTTCTCGTGAACAATATTTTTGAGTATGGTTATAACCCTGACATTTCTTGCATTGCGCGATAACTTCTGGATTTTTTTTTAAAGCCTCTATTTTTACTTTAACGTTTAGTATGTATCTTATATTAAATACTTTATCAACGGACTCTTCGTTTTTAAAGGAGATCATAAATAACGGAAGTTTATTTTTCTCGATCCCTTCATCAGTTCTGATCTTTTTGACCATATTAACAACATCTAACACTTCAAATTTTTGATATTGTAGATCTTCCTTAATATCTTCGGGTTTACAAGTTGGATGTAGACCTCTTACCATAACTCTAAGGGGTCTCTCCTGCTTATTTTCATAAGTGTACCACTGTGTTCCGTCATCATTAAGCTTCTTTACAAGAGCTCTATAAGAATCTGAATCTGGTGTATTTATTTTCCAAATATTGTTGTTTAAAGCAACAATCTTGTAGTTCTTATTTGGAATTATTTCCAGTATTTCTCTAATAGCAGAAAACTCTGGTACCCCTATGACATTAATAGGGGGTGGTGGTAGTGGTTTTGCCGAATTTACTTGATTTGGTGCTGGAGTAGCCTCAATAAGATCTACATCTCCACCATTATTTTCTGGCTCGTTTTTACGTTTTGATTTTTCACGCTTTTCTTTATTTCGCTTTTTTAAAATCCAATTTGTTTCTCTTTCGAGGTCTTCTTCATCAGTTTCATATACCTGTTCGTTACGTTCATTTATCTGGGGTTCTTCCATTAATGATTCTTCTTCAGACACCATTTCTTGAAAGTTCATTTCGGTTATACTTTCCAATTTATTTGTATTAAAATTGGTTATTTCATTTCTCAATAATTTATTCTCATTCTTTAGTTCGTAAATTTCATTACTCATTTTATTGATTAACTTTCTTAATTCTGAAAGTTCATGTTTTAGTTGTTCATTTTCTCTGGCTATTATGTTGCCTCTATTCCCTCTGACAGGTGTGCCCCCTCCTAAAGGGGGATTAGTAACACTCATTTTTTTTTTTTTTTAACAAAAATGATGTCTCTATTTAACTGCCCTTGACTGTATATATTTAACACTTTGCTACTTGGTACTAGATGGCGCTGGCTGTTGAGTAATTATACACTACTTTCTTAATACAACTGTGTGTTTTTTTAAACAGCTGTGTTTTGTTTATTTAGTTTTTTTTTTTCGGATTCAGTGTTTGTATAAAAGTGTATTTTTTAACTCCGAAATTTTTTTTTTTTTATCTGATAAACAGATATTTTTATTTTAATTTCTGTGATAAAAGTCAACTAAATCGACGATACAATTATTTACACCTATCGCGGACCGTATTAACTTTAAGTTTATCACGTTATAAGCAGATAATATTCGCTGTTTACTTCAAAAATAATAAAATTTTCACATGCGACCCAGAACACGACTTGTTTCTCACGAGTGCAACTTAGAAAAAAAAAAAAAAAAAAAAAAAAAAAAAAAAAAAATATGGAAATTACTTTTTCTGTAAATGTATCTCCTAAGTCTAGTAAGTCTATTTTGTATTGGTTTGGATCTGAAAGTTAAAAACTATGAGCAACAAAATAAAATGAATAAAAAACTCGCTCGACTTTTAAATGGTCATCAAGTCTTTTGGTGAATACGTTACAACGTAAAACTTTGCACGTCATATCATTTAAGTTATAGTCAAAATAATCGTGTCTATCGTTGCTCTCAATTCATAAAACCTTGAGAAACAAGAGCCATCTAAAGTCAGTTTGAACTGGTGTAACTAAAAACACAATTCAATTAAAATTTAAGAGGTTTTTGATAGAGATAATTTTTAAGAATTTAACAAATCTGTAAAAAATCCAACTTGTGGAAACTTAAAGGTTCCCCAGTCATTCTTGAATTATATTTTGTTGTTCGTTTATAATAAAAGAGATAATTTATGTGTTAATATTTAAATTAAATAAATATTATATAACTTACTTTTCTCTTTCCTCACGATCACGCTTCATACGTTTTAATTCACGCAATTTCCAAGCTTCATATTCGACCTCATCATTTTCATCATCTGTACAAACATCTTCAATATGAGGCTCAGCCGTATCGTTCTATAAGAAAAAAAAAAAAATTAAATATACTATTTAAAATAATAATTTTTATTTAGTATCTCTTCCTGGCTTACCTTTGTTTTTTCCAAATCTTTCTTAACACTCTCCTCTACTAAGCGCAAAGTATTACGCCTTCGTTCTTTAGCTGAACGTTTAGATTCAACTTCCATTTGTTTCTGTTTTTGAGCCTCACGTTCTTTTTCTTGGATGGTGGCACGATCTTTTTTACGTACAAATAAAGGTTTGAGACGTGGTTCATTATCTTCTTCACTTTCGGTTTCTTCTTCGTACTCGGAACTTTCTGTGTCAGAAGATTCAGATTGTTTTTCTTCCTCTTTTTGTAGAATTTCTTCTTCTTTTTGTTGTTGCAACATACGTTGTCTTAGTTTAATACGTCTTTTTTCCAATTCGGATTCACTAACATCAGAATCAGAGTCGGATTCTGAAGCTAAGGTGATCTTATTTGTAGCCTTTTCCATACTACGTTCGTACTGTTGCTGTACCTCTTCTTCATTATCATCTGAATCACTTTCTTCTAGTAATTCAGGTTCATGTATGTGACGATGTCGTTCCATGCGTTCTCTTTCTAATTCATCTGTTTCTACAGGTCTGGCTCTTAATCGTCTTAGACGTGGATCATCAACCTCTTCATGTTCCTCATCTTCCTCCTCCTCCTCTTCTTCATCGTAGTCCTCATGACGTCTACGTTCCTCATCTTTGTTGTCTCTATTACGTTGATGTCTTTCTTGTTGGGCTGCTGCCTGTTGTCTTCGACGATTATCAATGAAATCTTCTAGATCACTGTCTTCCGAACTAGATCCATATCTAGCATAGTCCGGTCGTTTACCCGAAATGTAACGCTGTACTTTTACTTTTTGCATAGAAATTTGACCTGTAAGAACGATTTTTTTTTGCAATTTGTTAGAAAATGAGAAACATTTTGGTTTTGCTTTGACCTACCTTTTTCATTTCGTACAGGAACAGCACCAGCTGTACTTTGTACACCAGCGGGCACTGTTGGATTACTCATGTTGATTAATTAATTTATATTGTTTTTTTTCTACAATATTTAAAATTATTTTTCAATATATTAATGATTTTTCCATAAATTTTATTATTTACAATGCGTTGCTGGTACACTTTTTTTTGCAGTTGAAAAATACTTTTAGTACTGTTGTGACAGCTGCTGTCATTGTCATACGTTTAGAGTTGCCATTATAAGAATTAATTGGATTACACATTTTATATAAAAGGCTTGTTGTTGATAGACTATAAATATTAGAGATGGACACGTGAGCATGTGAATTACGCGTGAGTGAAACCTAATTTTACTCACGTAAAATTTCTTCGTGTGTGAGTGTGCGTGAGTCAAAATTTTGCGTGACTGAGTGTTCGAAAAAAATGTTCGCTTTTAATAAATATTTTCGTTAATTTTCTCAACGATTTAATATTGTTGTGTTTTTAATACACAAAGTAAATAGAAAAATTGCATATTCAGAGCAATTTTGAGTTAAACATTCACATCTATAGGAAATACAAATTTTTATTGTAATTAAAAGAGAAAAATTATTGTTTTGATTCAAAATATTTTTAAAATACCAAAAAAAAAAAACTATTAAAAACAGTAATTTTTAATTTTCCTTAAAGCCGGAGTGGCAATCCTTGCTCGGATAAATCCGAATCGTTCTGGCACATGGTCCGATTGCCGTGAGAACTGGGTATGCATGGTTTTTATAGGTTAGTTGTTTTTGACCTCTTCGATAGTCGTTTTTACTACCATTGTAGTTGTTTTATCAATTGAACAGTTCATGCGAATAAAGACGAATTTGTAGAATTTTACAAGGGACAATAAAAACGCAGGAAACGGTTAAAAAATAATATTTTGGTCAACTTTTTGGTATTAGCTTAAAGATTTAAGTCACATCAACCTATATAACAAATTTTAGTAAGGTATTCCAAAGAGAACTTGCCAAAAATTGGACTTCAATTTTTGCTTAAATGGAAAAAGGGCGAATATCCAAAAAAATGTATTGAAATTTAAATAAAAATGCGTTATTTTGCAGCAGATTTTTACTACATTTTCATGAGACTTGCAAAACTTGACGAACTATGGTATTTGTTTGTAACACTTTAAGGACAATTAAGTACAATTTCAAATTTTAGCTAATATCAATTTTAAACTCGATGCTAAATAATTTTTATATAATATTTTGTTAAGGATGGATATTCGCCCTTTTTGCTTTAAGTCTTATAACTCAAGAACGGTAAAATTTTTTGCCAATATAATAAGTGTGGTTTGTTCCTCGTAATGTTCTTTTAACACATTGTTACCGAAAGTAAAATTTTTGTATGTTTTTGTGTTATATTTAATCAAAATTGTGCGTTAGTTCACTCACAATTTAAACAAAAATTATAAAAATATACGAATTATTGCACTTTCAAAGTCATTTTTTTGCCTTAAAATTCAAAATTTCCCCAAAATTTCTGCATAGGATTGCGGGGCTCTGCTAATAAAATGCATTTATGCAAAAAAAACGTGTTTGCGAAAAAGTGGTCTATTCGTCCTTATTCGCATGAACTGTTCAATTGTTAAAAATAACTACATGGTTATTTATCTGTATGACAAATACAGTCATCGCCTTTTTAACTACATTTGTAGTAATTTTAACTGTAATTTTTAGTAATTTCCATCTTCTTAATTTCCTGAATGTAGAAAAAGTATCATAACTTTGCTAATTTTCAACAGATTTTAAATGATTTTAATGCCTCATTTTACTCAGGAAAACAATAACTTTAAAAATATTGTTGTTTTTAAAGAACATTCGAAAAACCCTTGTAAAAGTAAAAAAAAAATATATATATAATTTAAATTGTTATTACGAAAATCTCTACATATTTGTATTAATAATATAAAGGGTGCCTTACAGGTATATCAAAAGATTAATAAATTTTGTTGCTGTTAATTTAAATGCCGTTTAAAAATCCAAAATCTATTAAAAAATGACAAATGTTAATATGCGCCAGTCGCAAAAAATACTCTTACAGTTATATAAAACATTTGAGGGTATATTGCAACTTCTCAAGCCGGCTTTGTAATACATTCAGCTAGACTTACAACCTGAGCTAGTTCATTTGACGAGTGATTTTTCTGTGTAACACAGTTTTATTAAAAAACTGGTCAAACATTTTATGAAGAATGTATAAGAGACAACGCAAAAAGTCTAATTTCCAACATATAAAACATACAAATCTTTCCATGTAGTATATTCAATAATTTTTAGGTTCACTAAATTAACTTATAGTAATATTTTGTTAGCAGTTTTTTTTATTGTTTTGACAGTTATTTTAACTAAAATGAAAGTCAATAAAGTCAGCAACATTTTTGTTCGGAGGATCCTTGCAGAAAAATTGTAAATATGAGCAAAAAAATTTGTAATCAATTTGGATAATTTTTTGTTCATATTAGCAATTTTTCTGCAAGTATCCTCAAAGCCAAATTTTTGCTGACTTTACTGTTCTTTTTTGAGTGTGGCCATCGCCTTCTTAATTACATTTATAGTTGTTTTAAGTGTAATTTTTAGTCGTTTCTATCTACGTAATTCCCTGAGTGTAGTAAGATCAAAATATACAAAAATATGCTATTAAGTGAAAAATATTCAAACATATGCTCTAACAAATCGATGTCAGAATTCCTCAATTGTTCTAAAACGAATAAATATCTCATCCATTTTTTAATACGGCTCTCAGGAAAAACATAATTTTTGTTAATAATATTGATTATTATAGACAACTACCAAAACAGGATTTTTGCATTAAGCAGTAAATTTTAATTATTTCTTTAAAAACAGAAGATTTCGTTGAGTTTTTAAAAATTATTGTTTAGTTTATATTTACTTTTATTGATATATTCATATTAAATTAGAGTGCTGTAAAATTTGATGGCTGCGTAACCATTTTTTTTAAATCGGTTTTGTTAATGAGTAATTTATTAAATTAGATAATGAATTTTGCGAAATTAAAGATTACACAATTTATTTTTGTGAATTTTAGGGAATTTCAACTTTCAAAATGGGAGATAATGTAAAATAATTACGTCAACACTTGTCAAAAAACTGGAATATCGGCAACACCGTACTTTAGATGATTAACAGGGCGTTTGTGATATAATTAAAACTGTTATGGGTTAAAACTGTACTAATGAAAGTCAGTTAAAAATAATTTAGTTCGAATTTATCATTTATATTAGCAAAGAGTATATACAAATAGAGAGACTATACTTCCCACACCTCTCAGCAACTAAATACCGAACTTCGGCAAGCAACTGAAAACACGTTTTTTACACTAAAAAATAATTGCAACATGTTGATAAGAAATTTTTGCATAAAACACTGACTTTTATTTTGCGTATATTTTGTTATTTTCTATTAAAATTTAATATAGCTTAATTTTATCTTGCTAATTTTATCATTAACATTTTAAATAAATAAAATAAATTTTATTAAATTATTATTCAAAAACATGATAACAATTAAATGCTAAAACTTAAATTTCTGCAACATGATTTCATTTGGTCAAATCAAGTCACAGGCTGACTTAAAATTAATTTATAATAACCGAAACATTAGTTGTTAATAAACATAATAGTTAATTTAAATTAACGGATTTCACTTTTTACTTAGGCTGGGGCAGCGATTTTATTTCAGCGGATTTCGGGAAAACTGCGATTTTTGTCACTTAGTTGGCTTTTAGGCAATTTTTTCTTGGTTTTTTTTTTTTTTTAAATATCATCAGATGTTGGCCGTAATTTGACAAAGTGAGATTACAAATGGAGATACATTAAATTGCCCATGTTTAAGTTCAAAAGTCAAATTTCAGGAGATTTTTTTTAAAATAACAATAAAACAGACATTTCTAGGCGGATATTTATGAATTAACTTGATATTATTTCGTTAGGTCTTAAAAGAATAGGTATTCTTGATTTAATGCCGGAACATTAACACTTAAATATATAATTAAATATATTTGTTTTCATCATGGGGTTACATATATTCCAACAGCATGACTGGTTAATGTTCCAGGATTAAATGAGGAATATTATTTGCAGACCTTGCAAACCAATTTAAAGTAGTTTGATCAATATCCACCCACAAATATCTGTTATATTAATATATTAACAAAAAATTAAATTTTCTAAAGTTTGACCTTTGACCTTAATCTGGGCAGGGGCAGTTTAATGTGTGTCTATTTTCTCGCATTGAAGTACATGATATTGTTTTGTCAAATTACGGCCAAAAAACTAATGGTATTGTATTAAAAAAATAAAGAAAGAAAGAAATAAGCCTAAAAGCTAAATAAGTGGCAAAAATTGCAGTTTTCTCGAAAGCCGCTGAAATAAATCGCAACCCTAGCCAAAGTACAAAATTAATTCATGAATTTTTTGCACGTTTTTATCCTTAATATAAAGTTAATGAAACCCTGAAGTCCAATCGTTGATTTTCTGAAATTTCTTTAAAACAAAAAATTAAAACTTTAAAATTGGAGATTTGAAAACAGTGTTTAGAAATGTTGACCATTTTAGCAATAGTTTAGTTTTAGCAAATAGATCAAAAATACTTCTTATCTGAGTTAATAGTAATAGAATACAAATAGTAATAGAATAATAATATTAATAGAATACAAATATGTTTTTGTAGTAGGTAATTTTAATAAATTTCGAATTTTGAGCTTGAATTTTTTGATTAAATGGTCTGCAATACATCAGTTGCCGCGTGAAATTGTAATATTTCGGCTGTGTTTTAAGTTCTTATTATTTTCTTACAAAGACAATTCAGTCCGAATCACGGTTCTTTAATGTTTTTAATTGAAACTCGTACAAAAAAATGTACAAAAAGTCAAATTTTCCACCTGTAATCCGTTTTTCAAATTTCATAGCCGATATCCGATTATCCTAATTTTTTGGTTGACTTAGTTTTACCCAAATAAATATTTCCTGGTCTATAAATCAATTTTTTTTCCTCCATACAAGCTGGGAGCCCCCAGTGTACACTAGGCCGGGTCGATAAAAAAAGTTGTGCCGGTCACCCCCTAGAATTAAAGATAATTGGAAGAAGATTTAAAAATTTTTTTTTTTTTTTTTTTTTTGCCACGCCCCTTGACCCCGCGCATTTGGTTTTTTATTTCCTGTGGCTCCATTTATAGTCCGATCGTAACGTGTGATATATCATTGTTTTTGGAATGACAACGGCTACATTTTCTACTTTGATCACTTTTGACTCCGACTTCAAATTCTAGAAGTGACTTCTGGAAACTCGATTTCTACCACCCTAATTCACGAGTTTTTCTAAACGATAAATAAGTTTTTTAAATTCCATGAAATTTTGTCTTTTACAGTATATATATTTATTCAGTAACAAAAAAGTTACGAAGGTTTAAAAAAATCAATTTGAGTTTTATTCCAACAAAGCTTTGTGGTTATTGGTCTTTTTGTTACTGAATAAATATATATACTGTAAAAGACAAAATTTCATGGAATTTAAAAAACTTATTTATCGTTTAGAAAAACTCGTGAATTAGGGTGGTAGAAATCGAGTTTCCAGAAGTCACTTCTAGAATTTGACGTCGGAGTCAAAAGTGATCAAAGTAGAAAATGTAGCCGTTGTCATTCCAAAAACAATGATATATCACACGTTACGATCGGACTATAAATGGAGCCACAGGAAATAAAAAACTAAATGCGCGGGGTCAAGGGGCGTGTTTATATATATTTATTCAGTAACAAAAAAGTTACGAAGGTTTAAAAAAATCAATTTGAGTTTTATTCCAACAATTGTTAACAATAAGCTTTGGTCTTTTTGTGGTTATTGTTTTTGTGGCCATTTTTAAAGTGCTCTCTTTTTACTCATTTTTCTATTAAATATTGTTGAGAGAAACTCTATTCTTAAAAGTATAAACAATGGTTTTTTTTTAATGTGGTATTCTCCTTAAATAGATTAATTTAAATTTTGGCGAGACTCCAGCTGTTTATACTGCTCTCGACCCCATGCGCTTTTCGTCCGTTACCTTGTTTGCGGATTCACTAACAACTCGCACAAAGCGTTCGGTATTTTGCGAATGGCATGGAAATTCTAATAAATAAATTATATATTTTAATTAAAAACAATTTAATTATATTTTTAAAGAAGAAAAATATTTTAGTAATTTACACTAATTTTATCAAAAAGCTACAGCTGTAGACGCGAACACTTGAAGAGGAATAATAATATGTAGGGCTCGGAAGTTAATACATTTATATTTGTGTTTTATGTACATAAAATATGTATTTAAAATCGTAAAATATGGACTCAAAATTTAAAAATATGCATTTATTATTGATTTTTTCATTTTTTTCTATATAATTTTTAAATTTTAGTAATTTCTGTTTTAAAAAGTCGTTACAAAATTGAGAATAACAATTAAAAATCTTCTTAAAGTTTGTAGTTGAATTTTCTGTCATATTACATTTCTTGATAAAAAAATTAAATGTATAAATTTGATAAGATTTTATTTCTAAAAAAAATTTAAATTGCAAAAAATTTATTTTTAGTAAAACATCAAAAAAAAAAAATTGCCACAAAAAGACCAAAGCTTATTGTTAACGATTGTTGGAATAAAACTCAAATTGATTTTTTTTAAACCTTCGTAACTTTTTTGTTACTGAATAAATATATATACTGTAAAAGACAAAATTTCATGGAATTTAAAAAACTTTTTTATCGTTTAGAAAAACTCGTGAATTAGGGTGGTAGAAATCGAGTTTCCAGAAGTCACTTCTAGAATTTGACGTCGGAGTCAAAAGTGATCAAAGTAGAAAATGTAGCCGTTGTCATTCCAAAAACAATGATATATCACACGTTACGATCGGACTATAAATGGAGCCAGAGGAAATAAAAAACCAAATGCGCGGGGTCAAGGGGCGTGGCAAAAAAAAAAAAAAAATTTTTTTTCAAATCTTCTTCCAATTATCTTTAATTCTAGGGGGTGACCGGCACAACTTTTTTTATCGACCCGGCCTAGTGTACACCCTACTTAAAATGCAAAATCAAAGTTTTAAGCCTTTTTATGCATTAGGTAGACAATGAAATTTTCTAATTACACTACTCAACAAATTTAAATTTTTTGCAGAACCTCTCTTTGAAATACATATTTTTTAATAGACTTAGGTACACTGAATCCAAATCTGTCAACATTTTTTTTTGTAAAAAAGCTCTTCGGCAAAAAACGCATAAAAACCAAACTATTACGAATATTAGAAAAAGTTTAGAGACCCATTCGAATGAGTTAAATGAGTTAAAGCTTTGATATGCATTATTTTTTAGCCTAATATGTTTATAATTCCTTAATAAAGCTCTAGTTTTAATGTTACTTAAAACAAGTTTTTTTAATAGCAAAAATACTTGAAAGTCTTTAGCCATATTTAATAGAATGCGTCTAATAAGCTTAAAGTTTATACCAAACTTGCCTATGGTTAC
The DNA here is from genome assembly GCA_021234595.1 of Delia radicum. NCBI lineage: Eukaryota > Metazoa > Arthropoda > Insecta > Diptera > Anthomyiidae > Delia > Delia radicum. The sequence goes on along the minus strand of CM037853.1, from coordinate 102,418,687 downwards.
TTTAATACAGAACTAAATAGTCCAAAAAAAAAAGAAAAACGGGTAATTTTGACCCAACTTAATAACCCCTAAACATAAGATTCCGCAGCTAAAAACAAAAAAAACGCTAGATTTCTCTCTATAACATATCCCAAATTCATTAAGATCTGAGAGTCCGAGTCGGGATACCTCTCTTGTAAGTATCCGTTAAAAGATCTTGTAATATTATGCGTCTATTTCTTTGTAAATAAAACTAAAACTAAAAAATATAAAAATATTGTTTTATTTATTACATCAAAAGAGTGAAAATTTTTTAGTCCGTTTGTGCACTATCTTGTATGTGTACAACATGTTGTAAAAACCAACCGGCGAGTTCAAATTAAAATTTTTTGTCTTTTTTGTATCATTTGGCCATAATGTAGTCCAAAACTGTGTTAAAAAAATAAAGCTGCGTAACGAAGTTTGGTGCATTAGAGGGTTAAAGATAATTTTGAGTAGATTTAAAGGCTCCGCCAAATAACTTTTTTTTTTTTTGAAAATGCTATAAAAAAAACTACTGAATATTTTCTTAAATTTCTTTTTTTATTTGAAAGTACAATCCTTCCGGTTATTAATGGGAAATAATTTCATTCAAATGGCTGCCTCGGCTGGCCATGCAGTAGCCTACACGATCGGTAAAATTTTTAAGCACATTATCGATTGTGTGCAGCTGTATTTTCTCCTCTTCAATTTTTGTGAACAAAAATTCGTTCAACATGGCCCGATAACGATCGCCATTGACTGTAACGGCCACTCCTTGCTCATTTTCGAAGAAAAATGGCCCAATTATGCCTCTGGACCAAAATCCGCACCAAACAGTGACTCGTTTTGGGTGTATCGGCACGCATTCTGCAACATTACCACGATTTTTAAAGTAATGCCGCAATATTTCCCAGCGTTGTTCAAGCGAATACACAACCATATTCGTTCAGCGGAAGGATAAAACTAATTATCTGTCAAATCAGACATGAGCTAAGTGTTACCATTCACGAAATAAGCACTAGTTGAAAAAAAAAACGTTAGATGGCGGACCCTTTATATTCTTAAACAAAATTAATGATTTTGCGATAAAATTTCGAAAAATTAAGCAAAATATACATAAAATGGGGTGATTGATGAAAAATCGCGATATTTTAAAAACCGCAATTGAGAAAAGTTTTTTTCCAGATATGGATTCAGCTTATTAAAAAAATGTGTTTCAAAGACAGTTTTTTTCGACCGTCGTACTGTTATTTTGACGATTTTAAACGATCTTTTTAACTACGATGACGATTTTATCCCAAAATTTTGGACGATTTTAAGCCCAATAAACTTGGCAACACTGCTAACGATATTCATTTAAAAGCCGTGAAGAGATATCCCAGCAAAAAATAGTTCTTAACCAGAAGCAGTTCTGGAAAGCATTATTTATTAATCGAGCGCTTACGAAACAATTCCAGAAGATATGATTTTTGTTCGCGATGTCCCACTTGGTGGATGTGTCTTTTAAGCAGGTGAAAAGCGCTTCTTAAATGTGCTCTAAGAAGAAAAAAATTCATGACTTCGTAGGCAATAAAAAGCTCTTTTTTTTGTGTATTGACAACATTAATATTTCATGGTATGCATTCTTTACTGCTTCATTGTAAGCATTAATCACTGCTTCAAAGAAGGCATTTAGGGAAGCACAACAGAATGCCCTCCGTAATTGCTTTATTGTATGCAAGGCGGTGAAACGCTTTTTTGGAAGCATACAAATGTAGTTACTGCTTACCAAAGCTTTATTATTTTTTGCTGGGATGTATCCCTTACTTAAACACGAGTAGTTTCACAATATTCTTAATAGTAAATCAAATTCCAAATTACATTGTTAATTGTTTATATAGTCGTAGCAGTTAAAAAAAAAATCAAGTTATAACCGATCTAGTCCAGACGTAACTGCAACTGCAACAAAAATACAAAAATAATTATAATATTGTTATTGATATTAAATAAAATTAATAGCCTTATTTTATAACTTTTCATTTTAAATGGTTTCAAATTTGTTTAAAAACATTTAAATTTAAAAAAAAATGTTCATACAAATTTCAAACGACTTCAAACGAAAAGTTATAAAATAAGGCTCTGTTTTCGCTGCAGAGAAAACAGACCTTTTTTTAAAAATTCATAACTCAGTCAAAAACAAACATTTTTCCACAATTTTTATAATTTATTATTGTAGAGAATTGAACAAATTACTAGAAAAAAAAATTCAAAAAAATATATTTTTCACTCCAACATGGTTTTATAGAGCTCCAAACTAGCGGCAGAGAAAAAAACGGAGCCTCGTGGTTGCAGCGCTGGAAGTCGCAAAAATTGTCCGATCTGGAAAAAAATGTCTTTTTTTAATCTTAACAAAATTGGATATCGTATGACACGAGCTTTTTTTTTAATTTTTTTTTCAATTTTTGGTGATGTTCCAAATTTAAAAGTGTGTTTTTTCGAAAAAATATTGACTTTAAAAATTCATAAAAATCGAAAAAAAATTAAAAAAAGCTCGTGTCATACGATAGCGAATCAAGTTTAAAAAAATACAAACAAAAAAAAAATCGTCAAAAAATGAACCCGCTAGTGCCGCAACCAGTACGAAAAACATGGTTTCGAGATAAACGCGTTCAAAGTTTGTGAACAAAGAAAAAAAAAAAGGTTACCTTCAATCTGCCATGCCTGCTTCGTACTGTATGCCTTCGTTATCTGTTGCTGTTTCTTACAGTTTTTTGGAATCGTTTAGCAATTCGTGCTTCTTTTGAAGCTTCATATGCCAAAAGTCCACCAAAAGTCAGGTAGCAAGTAAAACAAGTATATACCAGCTGCCGGACGTAGGTAGCGCGAAAATTAAAACTGCGCTATCACTAATCCGGCTGTAACTTTTGAACCCGTAGGAATTTTTCCATGAAATTTTTTTCTTAGAATCTTAAAAACATTTACTAAAATACAAAATTATTAAAAAAGTCGATTTCAAAAAACCGCCAATGTCATGTCCCCCCTTAAGAAAAAAATCTTTAAAATTTGTTATGGAAAATTTTTAAAAGTTTCCATTAAAAACAAAAAACGCTTACAGTTTGTGTATAAATAAAAGTTGACAATTGTTTACACGCATATGAACAAAAATTTTTTTCTGTACTGCTATTTTTTGATCAATAAATAGTTTACAAACAATCTTATTATGATCATTTTGATGGTGTTGACACGAACTGCGTTAATTAAATCAATAATAGAGTAATATTAATAAGACATCATCAAATATAACATCAATGAATAAGTTGTTGCTTTTGATAATTTTTTTTTTTTTACAGATTTTTTCTAGAACTAATTCCTTAATACCGCATTTATACTACACTGAGAGAATTCTCTGCATGATATCAATGAATTTTTGCATTAAATCTATGAAGTGTCTCTGGAATTCGTGAAATGAAACATTTCATTAAATTAATGTAGTTGGTCATAAAATTTAATTTTATTTATTAAAAATTGCATACGAGCAATGAAAAAGTTTCATTAAAAACTATTTCATTAAATCTATGAAGCTTTTTCATAAAGTTTAAGAAATGTTTCATTCACATTGTGAAGACAACTTTATCCGTTTAGTGAAACATTTTCATTAAAATTCGTCCAAGAAATTCTCTCTGTGTGTACAATATGGCGCGCCAAAAATGTCAACTTTCGATTTATACCGGAGATTTTATACGGGAGAGTGCCCTAGAAGTATTCGGTTTAGTATCAAAATACATTATGCAAAAAAAAATGGTGATCACTTAAGGGAAAAGGGTGCCTCAAATGCCTTGAAAATAGGGAAATATTTCAAATTTTACCATTAGATGAAAAAAAGTTTTATTTTTGTTATTTAATTTCGCAAAAAAAAAAAAAAATTTATACTAAGTTCGATGACAACTATTCACAAAAAAAAATATAAGCTTTCCAGGACATCGTCAACCTATTTTAACTTATGATGCAAAAAAAGGCAGTTATTTGTAGGGGTACCTAAAAGCAACTTTTTTACATATTTGAAAATTTTATTAATGACAATTTTTAAAAATTAAAATCGCTCTCCACTAGTTTTTATATATATATCGTACTAGGGTGGTCTTTCGTTGTATGGGCGAAAAATAAAAATGAGATTTTGACTGTACCCCCCTCTTAAAATATTTGTTAGGGTGTCAAAACACGCCACGCAAAAAATTAGAGTTCTAGCATAACGGGAAGATGTCCCGCATCGCCCTTGAAAATCAGGCCCCTTGGAAAAATGGGCATAATTTAAAAAAAATTTAAAATTTTTTTTCTTCAAAATTAAAAAAATATAAAATAATTTTTGTGTTGGTTTTTATCATAACTACTCAGATAAAAAATATTACTTTCCCAGAAAATCGCTAACCTACCCTAACTTTGTGTCAAAAGAATTAACAAATATTTTGGGTGTACCTCAAAGTGACTTTTTTGCATTTTTGAAAATTTTATTTAACAAAAATAAAAAACCTAGTGTTTGCTGTCAAGTATTTTATTAAACCCATCTCAAGTATGAAATAAGCCAAGTACTGTGGATATCCGTTGGCAAATTTTTTTTTTGGAGCATTTTGATTCTCGGGGATTTCAATGTTTTTTTTTTATTTTTATACATTTTTACTTTAAAACAAGGTTTTAATAATATTTCATCAATATTATTGTCTATGCTCTTTTATATGATTGTAATAACTTTATTATAAAATACTTTTTTTTTTTTTTTTTTTTTTTTTTCAATTTATAACGAGCTTTCAACCATGTTAGCTAGGTTGATACTAGTATTTCGATCTGGCTAAAGATCTCATCAGAACCCGAAGTTTTAGAAAAGCTTTTTCTGTTGATAGTTAACCCATATTAACCTGGGGTCAAATATGACCCACGCAAGAAAAATGCAGCTTTGTGTCAAAATTTATAAATAAAATAAAAAAAGGAATAATTTAATTTATATTTATTCTAAAAAATTTTCGTTAACCGTTTCTAGTCTTCGAGTAGGTCAATTTAGTAAATATTAGAACTTACAACTTTTCCACAATAATAATTTTGAGTGAAAAAAATTTACACTATTAAATTAAAAATACATTTTTTTAAAAATACTCCTGAATATGTACAAAAAAAAACAATTTAAATATGAATACAAATATCTGAATTTATCCTAAATAATTAATTTTAATTCATTTTAAAATGTAAATAAATTACAATTAGAAACATAAACAAAAATTTATTTTGTCATCTTTGTGATTTTTGACTCTTTAAAATACGAGGGTCAATTGTGACCCCATGAAAACACAGGTTAACTATGAACACGAAAAATTATACCTTATAATAAAGTTATTACAATTATATAAAATAGCATACACAATAACATTGATGAAATATTACAAAAATCTTGTTAAAAAAACAAGTCTATACAAATTAAAAAAAACGTTGAAATCCGCTAGAATCAAAATGCTCTAACAAAAAATTTTGCCAACGGATATCCGTAATACTTGGCTTATTTAATACTTGAGATGTGTTTAATAAAATACTTGACAGCAAACACCAGGTTTTTTATTTTTGTTGAATAAAATTTTCAAAAATGCAAAAAAGTCACTTTGAGGTACACCCAAAATATTTGTTAATTCTTTTGACACAAAGTTAGGGTAAGTTAGCGATTTTCTGGGAAAGTAATATTTTTTATCTGAGTAGTTATGATTACACCCAACACAAAAATTATTTTATATTTTTTTATATTTTTTTAATTTTGAAGAAAAAAAAAATTGTAATTTTTTTTAAATTATGCCCATTTTTCCAAGGGGCCCGATTTTCAAGGGCGATGCGGGACATCTTCCCATTATGCTAGAACTCTAATTTTTTGCATGGTGAGTTTTTGTAATCAAACAAATATTTTAAGAGGGGGGCAGCCCCAAAAATCGCAAGTTGAAAAATAAGGACCACCCTAATATCGTACAGATAAAAACTGTGAAATATTATAAATGTCCGTTCGCTAGTTTATTTTTGTTCAAATATGTATAAAAAGTTACGTTGGTTAATATGTCCAAAACTTTTGGCACATAATCTTCAAATATTGTGTTATTATATTTTACATCACGTTTATTAAAATTCAAAAGTAGTAAAAAAATCTTCAACGTTTTTTGTAAATTGAAATATATAAGTGTGGGGTCTCTTGGGGCTTCACGGGTTAATGATGTCCAAATTTTTTAATTTTCATTCTTAAGTCATGATGATAAACAAAAACAACAAACGGTACAAAAGTAGCTAATTTTCGATTTTAAATATTTTATGACAACAAATAAGGCAAAAATTACCAAAAAACACAATTTCCTCGAAATTTGCAAAAATTAAATCGTTGCCCTACCCAAGTGTGCCAGGGGATATTTTTAAAATTTTTTATTTTCGATCTCTTACATGTTTTAAACAAGTCACTGGAGTCCAAATCACAATTTTTGCGATTTTGTTGAAGAAATTTTTTTAAAATTTGAAATTGGAGATTTGAAAAACACCCCAAAAATTTTGTCCGTTTTTGACTTCACATTAGGACAGGTTAACGCCATCCAAAAAAAAAACTTCTTCTACATCTCACAAATTTGAGTCTTTTAAGTAAAAAAAATATATTTCAGTAATCAATTTAAAAAAATTTTTAAAATGTGTGCTCGAATTTCTCGGTCAAGTAATAATTGCCACCTTAGTGGTCTGAGGCATTATTTATTACTGGGCTAGTTTTTAACCGATTTTGTGTTGTTATACCTTTTTGAAAACATAATTATTTCTTCATTTCGATTAATTTACCTTCTTGAGTAAAAACTTTTACGACATTTAAAAAATTTTACAAAAGCTAAAAAAAAGTGACTTTTTTGCCTTGTATTCCGTTTTCTAAACTTTAGGGCTGAATGGGGTCGGGAAGGCATAGTCCGATTGAGCTAAAACTTTCACAATAGCATTTTTACACTAAATTACACAATCCTAGACCTGAGCACCTATAAAAATCGAAGATCGATTTTATACAACCACTCTAGTATATATACATAAGTATATATATTTTAAATGTATTGAAAACTATCTATGTAAGAAATCAAATGTATGAATGTCACAACTTTTAAAAAGTTTCTACATATTTTAATGGATGGTACCGATTCGATGCGGATATCGGTAAGGGTAACGTTATTTTCTTTTATTTCGGTAACGGTATTTTTGGGGTAACGATATTTCAGTTATTTCTGTAAAGTTTCTTAGTGATAACGGTATTTAAGTTATTTCAGTCACGGTATTTGAGCGATAACAGTATTTCAAAGATAACGGTTTTCAGTAATTTTCGGTAACGGTATTTAAAGGGTAAAGTTATTCTAATTATTTCGGTATCGGTATTTTAAGAATAACGGTAATATTAATGTACACCAATATTTTTTAACCTATCATGACCGAATTCTAATGATCAAACTTTGGGAAAATATATCTACACAGCGATTATTTTTTCTGATCTCAACTTAAAAAATAAAGGTATTGATATTTTAAGGGTAACGCTATTTTAAATTATTTCAGTAACGGTATTTTAAGGATAACGCTACTTCAATTATTTCGGTAATGCTTTTGTAGTTATTTTTACTAGTTAGTTTTACTACACTTGCAGTTGTTTTACATACAACGAAACTACACAGTGGTGAATCTTCAGATTTTAATGAAACTTGGATATGTTGTTAAAGACAAAAAGAAAAAATATTAGACATGTATTTTTTAGGTGCGCAATTGCACGTTTAGGGGTTAAAAATGGGGGTCAAAAATTACAAAATTTTTGTAAAAAAACTTCTTTAAATTTGAAGAAATTTAAATTTTTTGTACGCAGTATTAAAGTACTCGAGAAAACAAAAATTAGAGTTGTCACTTATTTTAAATATTTAAAATATGGGTTATAATAGCTCTTCGGGAAAAGTCGTGTTAAAGACAAACGATTACGAAAATTACAAAAATATAAAAAAAGTAAAAAAAAAAGTTATTATTAGTTAGACTCAAACCAACAGCAACTTTCCATACAAATGTGGTAGGTCGAAAAAATTATTTTTTGAATAACAAAAATGTCCGGACATGCAAGGACATGTTTTGTATACACTAAAAGACGGTGAGTAAAAACAGCAGTCCGAAAAATTTTAGTCAGGAGGGTGCTTGCAAAAAAATTGCTAATGTCAGTATAATCTTTTGCTGAAAAATAGCGCGCTGATTTTTACCGAAAAATTAGTAAATTCAGCAAAAATGTTGCTAACATTTAGTTAATTAAAAATCCTTTGCTAAAAATTAATACAATTTTGATGAATATTAGTGGGCGGAAAAAAATTTGTAGAAAAATTATACTTAAGTTAATTTATTTGTCGAAAATCCTAAAAAAATGTTGTGTTTCTTTAAAAAAAATTGACATTGACGACATGAATTAATTTAATATCTGAAAATATATAGAAATAATTATATATTACATAAACAAAAATATATTTCAATTACTTACATCCATGGTTGTCTAAATGATGACAATTTGAACTGAAGCTAAATGCCGTAGATAATTCTTGAAACAAAACAAAAAATATCAATATATGAAATTCACATAAACAACTCTTTTTTTGCAAATAGAGAAAGGAAATATAAACAATTACCTAAGCTGTGTGTCATTCTATTTTGATTTAGACTGTCTACCTAAAGGTATATTTGTTTGCAATTTTTCCACCTTTCATAAATTACCACTATAAACATTTAGTTTTCAAATACACATTTTATTTTTACTAAATTTAAACACAAGCCGGAATCAACACAATATTTGAGTTTACTAGATCAACAATTTATATGAATAAACATTGTTGGCGTCCTTTTGTATGAAAAACATATACAAACATCTTCCATGGTTGATTTTTTTGTATGTCTTACAAGAGTTGTACTTTTTAGTATAATTTTCCTCGTATCTACTACATCTTGATATGCCGCGACATCTACTTCATTCTGTATATATCTTTCATTCTGGTTGTCATACACACTTTTAATGTCCTTATCACCACAATTTTTTTTTTTTTAGCAAAATAAATTAGTAAAACATTAGTATAATATAAGTAAAACCTTAGTTCAAAACAGTTAAGTGCTGTATAAGTATAACTAAAATTTTAGCTGAAAACACTATTTCAGCAAAAAAAGTTTGCTGAAAAATAGTATGCTTGATTTATAAGATGATTTACTAACTTTTCTACTAACTTTTTTTCTGAGTGTGTAATTAGTTGTAAACAGATTGTTAAACAAAGTTTTCCATATTAAGGTTTAAAATATAAGGTTGGTTCAAAACGCATGGTTATTTTAAGTGTATATAATTAAGAAGGGGGCTACGAAATTTTATTTGTTAAATAAATAATAGCAATTTATTTATTTATATTTATTTATTTATTTAAGCGCCGAAGGCGAAAATTTTGTATAAAAAATTGCTGCGATTTTTGATACCAAAATTTCGACTGCAGCGCTTGATTAAACAAAGTTTTTTAGCAGTAGGAGCTGAAAATTTGTTATTTAAAATCGCCGTGGTTTTTAATACCAAATTTTCGCTACAAAACTTGATAAATATAAACAAAAAAATGATGATGCCGAAAATATGGACTAAAAAATCGCGGAGATTTATATTTCCAAATTTTAGCCTACGGCGCTTAAATAACTGTAAAAAAAATATAAAAACCTATGCAATCGAAAATTTAGTATCAATATTAATTACACTGACAAATAAAAAAAGTACTTAAAGCCGCTAGTTAAAAAAATGTTAAAGATCTAATAACGAGAACGGGTATTTAGCTCTAAAGGCATTCCCGTTAATGTTCACAATAACTATAATAAAAATCGTGGGAAGTTCTTTCGTTATGAAATAAAAGCAAGTTTTTAGCTTCAATACAAAAAATTAAATTTAGGTGGAACATTATTCTTATTTAATTTTGGGGTCTTTTTTTCCTTTTCTACCCAAGTCATCAAATTTTTTTAAAGTATATATTTATGCGAACAGATTAACTTTGATCCGAAAAATTGGAACACATAATTGTATATAAAATACATCAAATAGTACCGAATTCGATACAATTGCATCGAATTAGATCTAATTCTATACAATATATTTGAGCATAATGGGGCTAAAAAAATCGTTGAGCATTGACATTACCTGAATTACCGAAGTAACTGATAAAACGTTATTCCTAAAATAACTTTACCAAAATAAGTAAAATAACGTTAACGACAAAATACCGTTACCGAAATAAGAAAAATACCGTTAACGCTATAAACCCATTACCGCAATAACTGAAATATCGTGACAACTAAAATACCGTTACCGAAATAAAAGAAAATAACGTTAACATCACAGTTGCCGATAACCGCATCGAATCGGTTACCATCCATGCTTTTAAGTCTGTGCTAGCCGATGTTTAAGCAACGAGCATTTAGATAAAGAGGAACCAATATATACCCAGTTGCTGTTAAATTTTATATGTGAACCGGGTCTGGAAAAAAACTGTCAATAGTGCTGTTTATAATGGTTAATTTTCACTATAAATAATGAAAAGTTTGTATTAATTATGCATTAATAATGCAGAGAATATATTGAAAAATACAAACTAACTTTAAATTTAATTAAAACGATTTAAAAATTTAAAAATTATTAATTGATTATTTAATTAAAAGTCCACTGTTAACAAATTTGTAACATTTTCTACAAAAACTCTCAAAAAACCAGTTCAGGTTTTTAGAAGAGATCGTTGGAATTGGCTTGGTTTAAGCATAAAAGTTATAGTTTTTGCTTAGATTTAATCAAAGTCCCAAGTAAAAAAGTTTATATATTCAGTATTAAGTAAAGTATAAATATTTGTATCTAATTGTATATAACTTTGTGTTGTTTAAAATGTTGTATATATTGCTTTACTGCATGAAACTCGGGATTTCTTTTGGTAGAAAATACCAAAAATATATGCCTATTTCAGCGTTTTCATATGTTTTAATTTTTAAGGATTTTATTGAAGGATAACGATTCGTAACGATTCGAATTTGATAGTCCGACTTTGTTTCTTCAAAAAGCTCTTTTAATTCTTCAGATATCTCATTTTAAAGATATCACTAATATCGAAAACAACCTGCCATTGAAAATCAAAAAACGGTTTCTCCGAGAAAAAATAAGATATTGGAAAGGTTGAACTTGAACTTTGAAGACAACAGACAGGACTTTCAGATGACATAAAAAGTTATGTCAATAAATCTAAACTCGCAACTTTATAACGTCCCAAATTATATCGAAAAATAAGGGTTGAAAACTTTTTTTTTTGATATCTCGAAAACCTGATGTGATGGAGTAGATTCGAGTCTCAGTTTTACAAATATTATTAGTGCAATCATCAGCTATTTAAAAAAATAATAAATATAAAAATATTTCCTTATTTGTTCCTTTTTGTCTACTTGGTTACATTTCTGTTACGAATCGAAATTAAAAAAAAAAAAAAAATACATAACGAATTTTAAACCAAAATTAATATATTTTTTAAATTAAGAATACATTCTAAACTTTATGATTATTAAGTTTTTTACACTTTTATTTCTTTTAACAAGACAAAAAAACTTTCAACTCTTCGCGTTTACGGACATTTACAAAATTGCGTTTTTTCTTATAAAAAACATTTGTTGCCAAATTTACCGTTACTTCAGAAATGATTGCTATGAAATATTAAAATTTAATTGTTGTCAAATATTAAAATTGAAATTAGCAGAAACACCTGCTAATATCAGCAAAAACATTTACTAAATATTAGTAGACAATAAAATCTATAAATATGTGAAATTTTTAAAGATTTTTTTAAATTTTTTTTTTAATGCGAAATTAGCAATCTACAACTTTTTAGCAAAAATTGTTGTTGATTTTAGAAAAATAAACTGTTATTTGCATTCTACTAAATTTGAAGTAAATATAGCAAAACTTTTGTTAATGTTACAGTTTTTATTTGTTATTTTGAGTCTACAAATATTTAGTAAAAGTTTTGGCTAATTTTACAGAGTAAACAGCTATTTTCAATTAACTAAAATTCACATCGAATATAAATAAAATGTTGTAAATTTAACAAATTTATTTTTGCTGTTCTTATTTTATTAATATTTAGCAAAAAATCTGCTAAATTTACCAGTTTTTTCTGCAGGGTAATTTTTAACTAATTTTAGTAGCTTTTTCAGGTTTATTTCTATGAGTGTATATATACAATATAGGGTTATATATGAGCTCGTATATTGTTCCAATAATAAAAATATTTTTTCATAATTTTTGATAAAGTCATATATTGTTCCATATAAAATTATATAGAAATTTATAAGGCCCCACGATTTGAATATATTTTAATAAACTCAGATGTTTTTATATATGGTTCATTATAAAGCCACATTCAATTATATGTGGTGACTAGGGTGGTCCTTATTTTTCAACTTGCGATTTTTGGGGCTGCCCCCCTCTTAAAATATTTGTTTGGGTACAAAAATTCACCATGCAAAAAATTAGAGTTCTAGCATAACGGGAAGATGTCCCGCATCGCACTTGAAAATCGGGCCCCTTGGAAAAATGGTCATAATTTAAAAAAAAATTCAAATTTTTTTTCTTCGAAATTAAAAAAATATAAAATAATTTTTGTGTTGGGTTTAATCATAAATACTCAGATAAAAAATATTACTTTCCCAGAAAATCGCTAACTTACCCTAACTTTGTGTCAAAAAAATTAATAAATATTTTGGGGGTACCTCAAAGTGACTTTTTTGCATTTTTGAAAATTTTATTCAACAAAAATCAAAAACCTGATGTTTGCTGTCAAGTATTTTATTAAACACATCTCAAGTATTAAATAAGCCAAGTATTACGGATATCCGTTGGCAAAAATTTTTGTTAGAGCATTTTGATTCTAGCGGATTTCAACGTTTTTTTAAATTTGTATAGACTTTTTGTTTTAATAAGATTTTTGTAATATTTCATCAATGTTATTGTGTATGCTATTTTATATAATTGTAATAACTTTATTATAAAGTATAATTTTTCGTGTTCATAGTTAACCTGTGTTTTCATGGGGTCACAATTGACCCTCGTATTTTAAAGAGTCAAAAATCACAAAGATGACAAAATAAATTTTTGTTTATGTTTCTAATTGTAATTTATTTACATTTTAAAATTAATTAAAATTAATTATTTAGTATAAATTCAGATACTTGTATTCATATTAAAATTGATTTTTTTGTACATATTCAGGAGTATTTTCGAAAAAACGTATTTTTAATTTAATAGTGTAAATTTTTTTCCCTCAAAATTATTATTATGGAAAAGTTTTAAGTTCTAATTTTTACTTAATTGACCTACTCGACGACTAGAAACGGTTAACGAAATTTTTTTAGAATAAATATAAATTGAATTATTCCTTTTTTTATTTTATTTATAAATTTTGCCACAAAGCTGCATTTTTCTTACGAGGGTCATATTTGACCCCAGGTTAACATGGGTTAACTATCAACAGAAAATATAGTATTTTAAAATAAAGTTATTACAATCATATAAAAAGGCATATACAAAAATATTGATGAAATATTATTAAAACCTTGTTTTAAAGTAAAAATGTATAAAAATAAAAAAAAAACCTTGAAATCCCCGAGAATCAAAATGCCCTAAAAAAAAATTTGACAACGGATATCCGTAATACCTGGCTTATTTAATACTTGAAATGTGCTTAATGAAATACTTGACAGCAAACACTAGGTTTTTGATTTTTGTTGAATAAAATTTTCAAAAATGCAAAAAAGTCACTTTGAGGTACCCCCCAAAATATTTATTAATTTTTTTGACACAAAGTTAGGGTAAGTTAGCGATTTTCTGGGAAAGTAATATTTTTTATCTGAGTAGTTATGATTTAACCAAACACAAAAATTATTTTATATTTTTTAAATTTTGAAGAAAACGAATTTGTAATTTTTTTTTAAATGATGCCCATTTTTCCAAGGGGCCCGATTTTCAAGGGCGATGCGGGACATCTTCCCGTTATGCTAGAACTCTAATTTTTTGCATGGTGAATTTTTGTACCCAAACAAATATTTTAAGAGGGGGTACAGTCAAAATCTCGTTTTTATTTTTCGCCCATACAACGAAAGACCACCCTAGTGGTGACATATAAACATTATTTTATAAGTGATTTTAGATATAATTATATAATATCTGGAGTTAGCATTTCGGAGTTAACTTAAACAATTTTGATTTTGTAAAAAATTGTAAGAAAAAAATTTATATTCAAAAAATCGGTAAAACGTAAATTTTTTCTACAAAACAGAAAAAAATTATGTTATTAAAATCTTCGGAGTTAAATTTTTAAAATGGGTTTATCTTCGTAAAAAGACTAAAAATAATATTTTTCAACAATGGCATGTATTAAACACAAAATAAGTTAAACAACTAAAAACTTTATTACAAGAGATGTCCTGAATCTTCGGTTACTATTCGGTATTCGGCATATTTTGCATGTTTTCGGCAGAATTATTTGGTTAAATGAAAATAGCTGAAAAATCTGTATTTTTCATTAAAAAAAATGAAAAAAATCAAGTTTTTCATAAAACTTTTCTCTTTAAAATGTTAAACACTGCTGCTTATATTATTGGTGATTTTTCAACCTAAAATGTATTACGGTTTAGTATAATTTCGTCTCTATCTAAATCACAGTGTACTTTTATATGAGATTTATATGCAATGATTTGGTATTCGAATCCAGTATTTGTGACATCAAACAAGGTATTATAAAAATAGTCGTTTTAAATTACATAAAGGGTCCGCCAAATATTTTTTTTTTTTTGCTATAAAAAAAACTACTGAATATTTTCTCAATTTTTTTTTTATTTGAAAGTACAATCCTTCCGGTTAATAATGGAAAATAATTTCATTCAAATGGCTGCCTCGGCTGGCTATGCAGTAGCCTACACGATCGGTCCAATTTTTAAGCACATTATCGATTGTTGAAATTCCGTCCTGTTGAAACCAAATGTTGCCAATATCCTCCTCTTCAATTTTTGTGAACAACAATTTTTTCAACATGGCCCGATAACGATCGCCATTGACTGTAACGCCACTCATTGCTCATTTTCGAAGAAAAATGGCAATTTTCGCACACATTCTGCAACATTACCATGATTTTCAAACTAATGTCGCAATATTTCCCAGCGTTGTTCAAGCGTATACACAACCATATTCGTTCAGCGGAAGAATAAAACTAATTATCTGTGAAATCAGACATGAGCTAAGTGTTACCATTCAAGAAATAAGCACTAGTTGAAAAAAAAAACGTTAGATGGCGGACCCTTTATAATACCCAAAAATTTGTATGGGGACAAAATTCGGATGAAATTGCATCCAAAATACATCAAATTGTACGAATTTGTATCTAATTGCATCGAATTCGATCTAATTCGATACGATTGTAACGAATTTTATAAAATATCATGTATTTTAGTTATAATTATATGTTCTCATTTTTCGGATCAAATTTGATATTATTTAAATATAATTTAATATCAATTTTTTTTACTTGGGGTTACATTAATTTATAGATCTTATTGTATTTATCAAATGCCAAAATATATTTCACAACACCAAAGAATATAAAAATATGTACACTCAAAACAAATTTTCTGTCATATATTAGAACTTAAAATAAAAGCCGCGATTATTTTGCAAAAACACACATTTTTTTGCCGGTTTTATGATACTTAATTGGGTTCAGAGTTACATATTTGCAGGAAATCATTAGTGTCCGACCGAACAGTTCGGCCAGAAAATGCATTTGGTCTACATTCGGTATTTTAAAGCATTATGGACAAATTTGGCGGATGGAAAAATGTTTATTGGGCTGATTAGATGCTATTTTGAGTGTAAAATTTGAAGAAAAGTCTTTAGTTAAGGCCAAATTGAAAATATTTGAAAATATTAAATCGGCTCAACAAACTTGTTTCCAATACCAAAATTTGTCATCATTGCCTCTAGATATCAAAAAACCGACAAAATATAGTTTTTTGGCCGAACTGTTCGGTCGAACACTAGAAATCATATTAAATACTTTTAAATTCGCAAAATAAAATTTTTTTATAAGAATGCTTTTTGAGGTTATGAAAATGTTGTTTACTCCATAAAGTTTAAAGTCCTTAAATTTGTTGATGCCTTTTTGATTTTAGTATTAAGGGGTTTTATTAGCTTTAGAAATCAATAAAAACGACAATATTTAAGCAATTCGAAAAAATAAATAAATAAATAAATAAATGGTTTATTCAAAAACTTATTTTTGCGATAGAGAAACACAGTGTTTAAATTCGGACTACCATGGCAACCCTGGTAACCATTTCATTATATATCCTTTTTTGAAAGGCAAAATCGGTTGCCGTCGTAGAGCCTTGGGTACTCATCTGAGAAAAAAAATTTTAGTTTTGTTTCACACACTAAGAAATGGTTTAGTCCCTAACGAAGCCGGATTTTTAAGTTTTTAATTCGTATTAAAAAAAAACAACCCCAAAAATATTGGTTTTTTATTTTTCAAAAAAATACTACGCAAAAATTTTAAAATGTCCCTACGTTAGGGACTTAATTTTTTAGTCCTCTACAAAACAAAAAACGATTGAAAATCTATCCACCCTTTAAGGCTGCACAGTGGCACCCGATTTTAAATATCTTGTTTTGAGAAAAAAGCATTTAAAGTAAATATTGCTCTCGTAAAATATAGGGCAAGGAGGTTGTTTAACTGTAACTTTTGTATTTCCGTGATTTTTGCTCCAAAATTTTCACAGCATATAGAAAAGTTCAAACTATATATAATTAAAAAAAAAAAATAAAAATCCAGAGCTAGTAAATCCCTTAAGCTAATTAAAATCGTTCACTTAATTTGTTGGTGCTTTAGTTATCACAAAGCGAAATGTGTTTGGAAACTAACTGCCGCTGTACTCGCTAGGAATGAAAACAAATTATTTTTTTTAGCACTTTATCAATTTAGTCCATCGTGAAGTTTTCCTTTGGATACCTAACTACCCAGCAAAAAATTTCCAAAAAGGTAAGCGGGTTTGTAATCAAGCATTTTGGGCAGAACGCATTCCTTACTAGATTACCTACTCGATTCTTTTAACAGGGCGTGAGACTAAAATAATTGATTCTTTAGAATTGATTATTTTCTTTTACCGAAGAACCATTTACTTTATATTTTTAAGAACTACATACATTTTTTAATAAAGAAATAGTTCCATTGTAAAACTACGAAGTACTTACACAAAAAAAAAATAAATAGTTCCCTAGAAAAAATAAGAAGTACTTCCATTTAAAAAAAGAAGTAGTTCCATAAGTAAATTCATATTTTACTCACACGTGATTCTCCTAGGTCACTCCAATATAACGATCAAAACTCATACGGAAATAAAATCCTAAAAAGTGAAACATCAAATTGTTATGATAACATGGGTTTGTTATAATTTTGGAGCTATAAACCACGAAAATATAAATTTTTCAAAAAAAAGAACAATTCAAAATTGAGTGCACAATCACCCTCGAAATTTTTTTTTTACACTCACTCACGATAACGTCAGGAATTTCAACTTCCACTCACAATTTTCTGCTCACGTGCGCTTCCCTAATTTATACCTAACAGCAGTTTAACAAAATTTAGGCAACATGCAATTTCTGTTTTTAGTATTATTTTCCTGCAAATAAAAATTTGTTTGAAAAAATATATGAGATAAATTCTTTAACCCTTAGAGTACGGAGTTGGGGACTTTAGGTCCCCCAAGATTAGTTTTTCTTTAATAACTTCGAAAATAATTTCTTTCTTCTCAAGAATTTAATTTTCAAAAATTAAATTTTTGAAAATAAATGCTGCAAATTTAATTAAATAATCGTTTTTTACTTTTCTAACAGTCTTCCTAATATTATTATGCCAACTTATAAACAAAATAAAAACCATTTTTGAGTGGGGGACTTCAGTGACCCCACTCCGTACTTTATGTCAAAAACTAGACTCTGTACTCTAAGGGTTAAAATTGTATAACTTCTTTTTTTAAAATTAGGAACTACTTCCAATAACGTCCTTTTATTAAGAAAAAGTATATGATTACTTCTTGAGTACAAAAAGTTATACATATAAGTTAATAACATTGTTATTTTCTTTTAAGTAAATAATTACTTTGTTATTGAGTTCATGCTTTCTGGTTTAAATTTAAAGAATTGATTACAATACTACTTGCTTTTTTGACTCTATCGTTGGAATGAGTTTGGTATTGCAGTTACTAAATTTGACAATGAGATATGTAAGCAAGTGTGGGCATCACCTTCTTTTTGGAATGTGTAATTTTTTCCTGGGTATCTTCTCAAGTCATGTTTCTATAAAAAAAACAAATAAAATAATTAATTTTAGTAAAATTTACAAGTTTGATATAATTTTTATTAAAAATAAAAATTATGTTTTTTCGACCTTTAATTGTGCAATGAAAATGAAAATTATTCAAGTTCGAGACCGGTGACAATCTTTAACTTCGAGCTCATATATTAGTTCTCATTTAGTGGGAAAACTATGTTATATGAATGTTTGATGTTTTGCATGGGATTGTCACTTCTCTCTATCAACACATTCCTGAAAGTGGTCATAAATTTGAAAACAAAAACTTTATAAATTATTTGTTAACACAATATCCTAATAAAGAAATTTAGAGTATGGCCTCGAACTTGAATAATTTTCATTTTCATTTCGTAAAATTTTTAAAAAGTTCATAAAATGTTTGCGTATAAAAATTGTAAAATGACTTTTTGGCTATGAAACTTTACATGGCACGAACATCTGTGGAACATATCATTTTCCGTTGAGTGTGGGCTGCAGTTTTCGAAGAAATTCAGTTTACGCTATACTCTAGCCTATTTCATATATTATTGCAAATGTCAGAAGCGAAAATCATGGATTTTCAAAAATTTACTTCAATTTTGTGTGAGTTTGTGATGATTGTTTTCCGTTATCAACTTGGAATACCTCAAACTAACTTGGAATACCTTCAACTTGGAATACTTCAAACAATTCTTGAAATGCTGTTCTAAAAATCTCAATTCTTATTAACGGCGCAAAAACCCTGTGGACAAATTTAAACAAAAAAGTTAGAAATCTATTGCATATGATCAATACTACACTCTCAAAATTGAAAAGGCAGAAATGACTAAAATTGCAGCTAACAAAGCTACAAATGTAGTCAAAAAGGCGATGACTGTATTTGTCATAAAAATTACTAACCATGTAGTAATTTTTAACTATTGCTATTTTTATTTTTTCGGGATTTTCTTTTAATTACAATAAAAATTTGTATGTAGGAATTCCTATTTAAATTGCAAAGTCAAAATTCCAAACAGTATTCCAGTTATGACGCTTGTATGCATGCATTGCAGACACAATGAAATTTTCTAATTATTGCTTGCAAACTATGAACAATAATTACAAATATAAACTAAACGAAAATTTTTAAAAACTCGACATATTCGTCTATTTTTAAATACCTAACATAAATTAACTGTTTACTGGAAAATTACTGTTTTGGTAGTTGTTTATTAAAATACTAAAATAACTACTCAAAACAACTGTTACTGAAGTACAGTATTTTTGGTTAGTTATTTTTTGAAATGACTGTCTAAATTAGTTATTTTAAATTTTCTCATAGCAAAATGACTATAGTAGCAGTTAAAACAACTACTACTGTTTACTACACGAATGGCCTACATATAGTTACTGTAAGAATATTCTGAGTATAGTTACGATTTCACATTGCTTATACGCAAAAAGCTAAAACAATCGAATTTAAAATATGTATAGCTATCTGAACATGCTAAGCAAATTCCAAAGACTAAAAAGAGCCATCGTCTGCTTCATTACATTAAATCAATTTTAATCTTAAGTTTTACGTAACAACCAAATCTAACCACATGTGTAAATATATTTATATTTTAAAACCCGTATTTTTATTCATATTGAATTCTAAAATTTTTCTACGCTTTACTTTGTTAACTCGTGTAATAGCATAAACCACCAAAATGCAGTTCAAAGCGGTTAAAATATAAAAAATAACCGGCTTAACAGAAATCAAAGTGTGGAATTAAATCACTCAAATGTGTAGCTTCGTCACTACTTTACAGAAATTAATATTCATAAAGAAAAATATTTACAGATCTGTTAGACAATACTTGTTCTTCGCTATAAACTGACTTAAGCGTGCTGCCTAGGGCAACCACAAATAATTAAGAGTTTTTTTTATTTATTTAAATTTATTTTCATCGGGATAAACATTAATTGCATTTATAGTAATTAAATGTGCTAAAATCCCAAAACTTATTTAACAAATTGTGAAAAGCAATCTGATGTAGGCGTGTCCCTATCCGGATTTCATTCCTGCCTAAGGAAATCTTCAGGGGACTTTGTTATTAGAATTTCTAGAGATATTTGTTATGTTAAATCACAAACTCAATGAGAATTTCTTGTCCTCGTCTAGGAGCGAGATTCAAAATTTAAAATATCAAAGAAAAACCAAAACAACAACAAAAAATTGTCACAATTGGCTTTGTCATCTTCCAAATACTACTCTGTTTTTTTGACAGATCTAGCAATGTAGTGACGTTTATTCAAGTAAATCAACAATAGAAAATCATATGTTTTCTATTAGTGTCAGTTACATTTAAATTTGCACAAGCACCTGCATATTTGTTATTTAAATTTTTTTTCATCGGGATAAACATTAATTGCATTTATAGTAATTAAATGTGCTAAAATCCCAAAACTTATTTAACAAATTGTGAAAAGCAATCTGATGTAGGCGTGTCCCTATCCGGATTTCATTCCTGCCTAAGGAAATCTTCAGGGGACTTTGTTATTAGAATTTCTAGAGATATTTGTTATGTTAAATCACAAACTCAATGAGAATTTCTTGTCCTCGTCTAGGAGCGAGATTCAAAATTTAAAATATCAAAGAAAAACCAAAACAACAACAAAAAATTGTCACAATTGGCTTTGTCATCTTCCAAATACTACTCTGTTTTTTTGACAGATCTAGCAATGTAGTGACGTTTATTCAAGTAAATCAACAATAGAAAATCATATGTTTTCTATTAGTGTCAGTTACATTTAAATTTGCACAAGCACCTGCATATTTGTTATTTAAATTTATTTTCATCGGGATAAACATTAATTGCATTTATAGTAATTAAATGTGCTAAAATCCCAAAACTTATTTAACAAATTGTGAAAAGCAATCTGATGTAGGCGTGTCCCTATCCGGATTTCATTCCTGCCTAAGGAAATCTTCAGGGGACTTTGTTATTAGAATTTCTAGAGATATTTGTTATGTTAAATCACAAACTCAATGAGAATTTCTTGTCCTCGTCTAGGAGCGAGATTCAAAATTTAAAATATCAAAGAAAAACCAAAACAACAACAAAAAATTGTCACAATTGGCTTTGTCATCTTCCAAATACTACTCTGTTTTTTTGACAGATCTAGCAATGTAGTGACGTTTATTCAAGTAAATCAACAATAGAAAATCATATGTTTTCTATTAGTGTCAGTTACATTTAAATTTGCACAAGCACCTGCATATTTGTTATTTAAATTTATTTTCATCGGGATAAACATTAATTGCATTTATAGTAATTAAATGTGCTAAAATCCCAAAACTTATTTAACAAATTGTGAAAAGCAATCTGATGTAGGCGTGTCCCTATCCGGATTTCATTCCTGCCTAAGGAAATCTTCAGGGGACTTTGTTATTAGAATTTCTAGAGATATTTGTTATGTTAAATCACAAACTCAATGAGAATTTCTTGTCCTCGTCTAGGAGCGAGATTCAAAATTTAAAATATCAAAGAAAAACCAAAACAACAACAAAAAATTGTCACAATTGGCTTTGTCATCTTCCAAATACTACTCTGTTTTTTTGACAGATCTAGCAATGTAGTGACGTTTATTCAAGTAAATCAACAATAGAAAATCATATGTTTTCTATTAGTGTCAGTTACATTTAAATTTGCACAAGCACCTGCATATTTGTTATTTAAATTTATTTTCATCGGGATAAACATTAATTGCATTTATAGTAATTAAATGTGCTAAAATCCCAAAACTTATTTAACAAATTGTGAAAAGCAATCTGATGTAGGCGTGTCCCTATCCGGATTTCATTCCTGCCTAAGGAAATCTTCAGGGGACTTTGTTATTAGAATTTCTAGAGATATTTGTTATGTTAAATCACAAACTCAATGAGAATTTCTTGTCCTCGTCTAGGAGCGAGATTCAAAATTTAAAATATCAAAGAAAAACCAAAACAACAACAAAAAATTGTCACAATTGGCTTTGTCATCTTCCAAATACTACTCTGTTTTTTTGACAGATCTAGCAATGTAGTGACGTTTATTCAAGTAAATCAACAATAGAAAATCATATGTTTTCTATTAGTGTCAGTTACATTTAAATTTGCACAAGCACCTGCATATTTGTTATTTAAATTTATTTTCATCGGGATAAACATTAATTGCATTTATAGTAATTAAATGTGCTAAAATCCCAAAACTTATTTAACAAATTGTGAAAAGCAATCTGATGTAGGCGTGTCCCTATCCGGATTTCATTCCTGCCTAAGGAAATCTTCAGGGGACTTTGTTATTAGAATTTCTAGAGATATTTGTTATGTTAAATCACAAACTCAATGAGAATTTCTTGTCCTCGTCTAGGAGCGAGATTCAAAATTTAAAATATCAAAGAAAAACCAAAACAACAACAAAAAATTGTCACAATTGGCTTTGTCATCTTCCAAATACTACTCTGTTTTTTTGACTTATTTAAATTTATGGAACTATTTAGACTACATACAAGTTATGATTATTCCACTATGAACATTTTAAGCTATATTTGTAAGAGCTTTTTTTTTAGCTTATTTTATGATATTTTCTTATTTTAGCTTATTTTGTAAAAATTAGCTACGTTTTTACTATTTTCTGTAAAAATTAAGCTTATTTTAGCTTTTTTTCTTTTAGAATTGAGCTTTTTTTGATATTTTTTTAGCGATTAAAAAAATACTTTATTTTGAAGTATTTTTTTTAATTGAAAGTTGAAAATATAATGTTACACGTTGTTGGTTTAAAAAAATATATTTTTTATAAACCAATTTGAACTTTGAACTATTTTACTGACGAAGTTCCACGGAACAAATTTTAATTGAAGTAACTATTTTAATAAAAAGTTATGAAATTTACCGAAATTTAAAGGTATTGTTTTACTGTTTTTCGAGCTTTTTTAATCGCTTAAAACACTGTTTTAGAGGTGTTTTTTGGTTGCCCTAGTGATGACGATTTAAATAAATTTTTATTCAAATTTTTGTTTGTTTATATTATGTTTTTTATTATTTTAATTTTGCATTATATTACAATAATGACGTAGAAATTATCAAAACTTGTTTACAGAAGTATCAACCTTTGATATTGTTTAAAAAAAAAAAAACAAAATAAAAACCATAGATTACATAGATATCAAACTCTTCTTCTTCTTTTATCAACAAACACCTTTTTTCATACACATTCAAATAGTTTTTGTATATGTATCCCATCTATGTCGAACACATTCTCATGAGTTACTGACAGCTAATGTCAAAGTGTTTGAGATCTATGTAATCTATGATATAAACCATTCCAGAGAAGAAGATTTTTTTAAAATCGAACTTAACAATTTTGTGTTTTGGTTTTATATGTAATATAGGGCCTATAGCAAAGGTGGCCAGACTTTTTTTCGTTGCGTGCCGAAAACAGTATTTTTTTTGTAAACATAAAGGGTCCGCCAAATAAGTTTTTTTTTTTTGAACTCCTGAACCAATTGGACTTTGTATGGCGTCATACCAAGGTCTTTATGCAAAATTCGCCTCAATGATGTCTCCGAAATGTTCAATTGTTGAGAACGACGGTGAATTGATGTTGATGGCGCTTCACGCACACTTTCTGCCACAGCAGCAATATTCTCGGGTGTACGCACTGTTTTTGGCTTTTCACGCTTTGGCTTATAGATGAGGATGCCAGTTTCTTTCACTTTTTTCACAAGATAACGAACATACGGACCATATTCGTTCAGTGGAAGGATAAAACTAATTATCTGTCAAATCAGACATGAGCTAAGTGTTACCATTCACGAAATAAGCACTAGTTGAAAAAAAAAACGTTAGATGGCGGACCCTTTATGTCTATTTTTCTTTCGAATGCCCTTTTTCCATTGGAAACTTTTAAAATTTGGAAAGCGTTTTTTTTTTAAATTTCTGATAAACAACTCTCACAATTGAGGTATCCCGACCCGGACCGGCAGATCTCAATGAACCTTACATATACTGTAGAGAATACAAATTTAAGGGGCCGTATTTTTTTAGCTTCCCAATCGTATGTTTAAGCGTTACTAAGTGGGGCCAAAAATTACACCCGATTTTTTTGGGTAATTAGGTAAAAATCAAAAATAAAACGTTGGCTTAAATTGTGATTAAAGGCATATTTCTGGAAAGACACGAAGATAACTCAAATAAAAACTTTGGCCTGATTGCTTTCGCCGCCAGTAGAAGGCCCTCGAGCCCTAACCGCCAAAAAAACTTAAGCGACAAAAGCTGAATTTTTCAGGACAAGGTTTTTTTTAGTTTTCTCAGTACTCAGTGCAGGTATTGGCATGAAACTTTCAAATTATGCTTTTCTTTGAGTAATTAACTAATCTTAGTCGTTACATTCATCATTTTTAAATAAGAAGTAGGATTTTTGTGACTTAAGTTTTTTGCGCTGTCATTGTAAAATGCTAAAGTGATGTATTTGTGTCGGTTAAGTTTTTATTTTTTAAATTTATTTTCAAAATGTGGACAACTTAAAAGAAAGGAAATTCACATAGTACAACATAACATTTAATGTAATAAAAAAAATTAAATTCATGGTAATATAAGGTTTATTCTTTAGTGTCTTCTTCATCTGTTTCTGGTAATGTATCTTTAATATTATTTCCGTGTTTTAGGCTTAAATATTCATTGTGGAATTTTTTATTTATTGCATTTTTATCACAAAGCTTTTTTAAATCATTGTATTTAGCAGATGAAATTTTTAAGAAATCGTTATATGCAGGAATTGGTCCATTTTTTGTTATGGGCAAATTTCGTTTTGAGCGTGATATTGTACTGAGATCGACTTTTGTTGTTTCGGAATTTTGAAAATAACCATACTTAAGTATGATAATGGAACTGTCTTTTTCAAATATGGCAGAGCGTAGAGTTTTAAATGAAATTTTTATTGAACTAGGAAACAGTACATGTGAAAAAGCTTTCCAGTCTTTAAAATCTCCATTATTCATTAAAACACATTCATAACCAGCTGGTCTAGTTCTTGCATTGGAAATCACACAGTATACCATTCACTTGGAGCCCAAACACTTCTGTCACGGATAAACGACTCTATAGTGCTGTGAATGGAGTCCACAGGCATCATTGTATGTCCAGGTAATAAATATGTAATTTTTATTTTCTTTATAAAAACAGCAGTTTCAAGAAAAAATTTCAAAGCTGAAAGCACTGCTCTATTTCGGTTTTGACCCGCACAGCTGTCGCAGTAAAGGCTTATTGAAGAACAGGTTCCTCTCTGGTCAACACGTGTCAAATATTGGAACAATACTGTGGCAATTTCATTGCATCCTCTTTTTCCGTCAGTCTCTCCCCACAAAAAGCAATAACCATTTCTTGTACCATTTTCATAAACACTTTCGTTAGTGTATGCGTATTTTCTTGAGTAAAATAATGTAACACTTTTGAATGGGGCGTGTTTAAAACTTTTTGTAGATCGAAGCTAGAGCATAAAAACGATGAATTTGGTGAAAGTGTTCCGAAATTTTGTATTAAATGTGCCATAGCATAGTGGAATATATCACAAAATTTTTGGAAATAAAAAATTAACATATTAGAAATCTGCTAGTAAATACTAAAAAAACATTTTTACATGTATGGGTTATCTCTAATAGCTCCAGAGATATTCCCATTTGAAAATGAGAAATTCCATATTTGGTCCGACTCAGGTCCGGTTTTTTTTGCGAATAGCTGGACGAAATCGTGTCAAATTTTATTTTTAAGATATTGGTTATTTAACTAAATAAATTCTTGATTAAATAAAAAAAAGATGAATGCAATATCTTGTCCCACTCAAACTACATTCGTTTAAAGTAGAAATTAAAAAACATTAAATTTTTGCGATTTTTTTTCCAAAAAGCACCAACAGTCTTCTACCTCCAGCTAAATATTTTCTTTCTGAACATATAAAGTGTGCATATAGCGAGTTGTGTTGAAAAAATTTTGATTTGTATATAATTTTCCTCCAGCCGCTTCAAAAATTCGTACACAACTCCAATTAGGTAGCGGAACCGGTTTTAGGTACTCCAACATATTCCTAACTTATTGGGTAAGTCTGTTCCTAGCCCCGCTTTAAATGTAGACATTGCAGCAAAAAATTAAAAAAATCCCATTTTTGGAAATTTATTTTTTAATTTTGAGAATTGTGGGATTGCTTACTGTTTATCATAAAATCGTACATAAATTTCACATTTTTGACTTAAAAGTCTATTTAAATCCAAAAAATCATTGGATTATGTCTATTAATAAATATTTTATTGAAAAGTGAAAATTCATATTTTAACACAAACTTTAATTTTATACCTTCCTATTAGGATCACCCCAGTTTTTGTTCTATCAAGAGTGCTAAATGGGACTCTTTATAAAAATATCGTAATCTACAGGTAGTTTCCTCTCCAACGATACTAAACATTTATTTGGTATGTTTATAACTCCTTAACAGAAAATCTTTCAAAGTTACTTCTTATGCAAATATTTAGTAAAGACTCATAATTATGAGTCTTTGTTATCACATCTTGCATCGTTGAAGTCAGTTCAAAAGTGAATACAAACACACATAATAAGAATTAGAAGAAATATTTGCTTAAGGGATATGTTTAGAAGATTTCCTGTTAAGGAGTTGTTAACAAATCATACACATTAATGTTACAATCGTATGTTTTCAGAGTATTTTTTTTAGCGTTTTTATGAAAAAGGAAATATGACAGTATGCGAGTCCTTGCTGCTATCAAAATGTAAATTGGAGCAAACTTTGTGCCTAGAACAATAACCAGTTTTTACGACATTTTAAGTAGAATTGTAGCTTTTATACAAAATTTAAAATTCAGGATGCATTTGACTTGTTCGTGTCCTTGCTGCGATTTTCTCAAAAATTATTTTTTTGTCCACTCCTTATATGCGGGCAAAGCACTGTTTGATGGTTTCCCTCCGATTGTCATAAAATTTGGATCTGTGACAGAGTGGACAAAATAAGAATAAGATACCTTTTTCGCGGCCCAATTTCACGTTTATGGATTAAAGTTACGGGTAAAACTAACCTAATTTTTTGTTATTCGTATTTTTTTCATGCTTCTTTCAAAAAAACAATATACAACTTTGGTATTCAAATAAAATGTATTTGGGTAATAAAAAGTTTTACAACAAAATTGTTTCAAACCATTTTGAACGTAATTTTTACCCGCTAAATATGCGATTTGTCCGATATTTATATATTTTTTACCTTTTTTTATTTATAATTTAAAAATTAAAAACCAGTTAAAAAATAACATCGTTTTCAGTAGTTTTAATACATTGATTGTTCTATATATGTTTTGAACAAACAAAAACAGACTAAAAGTTTTTGATTGTAGTGCAAATTGTGCTTTACACACAAAAAATTCCCTGAGGGAATACGATAAAAGCATACTTAGTAAATTTTTTTTTATTAAAATTCTGTGGATTTTATCAAATTTTGTATAAATTATGCATCCCATTGTGTTAATTTTGTATTTGCATTTGTACAATATTCCTAAACTACTTTCCACTTAACATGCATTATAAAATATTACTTAACATTGTTATCTATTTATACAGCTATTCCTATAATGCTAAATCTTTACAAAAAGTAAAACTTATATTACAAACCTCTAGGATTTTGTGTACATATTTTAATAAAGCAATACTTGGTAAAATGTTACAAAATAAATATGGACAAACATAACATATATTAGATAATTTCTTGCACATAAGTGTTAAAAGATAAAAATAATTTTTGCGGGAAGAAGAAAAATACAACGCAAAATTGTCTTTGAAATAAAATACGATATAATTTATTTAAATAGAAATATATTATACTTATAACTACATAATTCATCTAAAAAAGCAGCCGAAACGAAAAATGGTAAGTTTATTTTAGTTATTTATTAAACTGATTTCTAACCCCACTTATTTTTTTCTAGCCCAAAGTTATTGCATTTGTGAAATTGGATAGCATATATTTTCTTGGTGCTAATGTGAAGGAAGTGGTAATATTAATTAGAAGAGATATTATTTAAAATTAATGTGTTTTTTTTTTATATTTTATAATTAATATAATTTTCAATAAAGTAATTAAAAAAAAAAAAACATCATATTAGATCTAAATATATGGGACAATTTATTAAAATATGTAGAGATTGTTATGATATATGAATAAAAGAGGAAAATTTAACAAGTTTTTGTATTTAAATGACACTATAATTTTATACAAATCATTTTCTTAAGTTGATTGACAAACTTTACTGTAAATAGTTATTAGTTATAATACTCGTAATATAATTGGTAATATTATAACATTTTTCTGACAAACTTTGGCCTAGAATTTTTTTGTGTGTAGTTTTGAAAAAATCTCAAAATATGTTCGCTCGGTATGTATTGGATCTGAAAAGTTAAAAACAAAATCAAAATATTGTTCAATGGGGAAAATGATAAAACATCGTATATAATACCCAGTAGAAAACAGTTGAACTAGTTTCAAAAAGTACTAGTTTTCCGACTAGTAAAAACAAACTAGTTCTCAAAAAGTAATTTTGTACCAGTTATGTACTAGTGTAAAATAAACTATGTTGAGACTGTTTGAAAAGATTATATAAATTTACGTGTTTTTGAAATTTATGTTTTATTTACATTTATTTTTAAAAATATACTTTGAGTTTAAAAATAAACTTTTAATTTTTTTAATTGTGAATTGAGCTGAGATGCAAATAAACTGATACAGTACTGGTGCCAAATAGTCACTCCAGAACTAGTGTGTGTGTTTAACTGTAGAACCAGTTTCGTTTCCTATTTTGCTTTCGAAAGCAATAATTTTGACCCAGTTCAGTACTAGTTCCATAGGAAATATGTTAAGACTATTTCAAAACAACTCCATTTAAATACGAGTTTTGAAGTTGTAAATTTGAAATTTTTTTTGTATAATATATTCTAAATTGGCAAATAAACACATATATTTTTTATTCTGAATATAAATCATACACACAGAGAAATAAAGTGCCAACCGAATTAAAAAGTGTGCATTAATGGTAACAACTTATAAATTCAGTTACACTTAGAATACTATGTAGGTAAAGACCACTGCAATTGTAGTTGAAAACAAATGAAATTTCACTTAAAGAAAGACGACTTGCATTACAGTAAATTCAACTAACATTGTCATTTGTTTTTTAATGTTCAAAAAATGACTAAGTAGTAACAATGAACCACATGGTAGTAACAAATAAACACACATTTATTTTTTTAAATAACAAAAAACAACTGTAAAAAATGAATGTAAAATCATAAAACAGTCATTTGATGTGAGTTGTTTTTTTAAATGAACTACAAGGTTTGTAAATTTTTTAATTTGTTCTACAAATGACTGACATTTACATTAAAAATAAAGAAACTGCTTTACAACCCAAACAACTACATATTTTTAAAGCAGAAGTTCCCTGAGTGTAGTATAACGATACTTACATTAGATTTCTGAATATGTTGGATGTTGCAACAAAAATCCTGTTGAATTAACCGAACTTTGTTGTGAAAGCTAATGAGTCATTCTATATGAAAACACCGAAAAAAATGAAAAATTGTTGCTGGACCATTTTGGATTTTGTTAGAATTTTGTGTAAATGTTCCTAAGGGTTCCCAGAACCAAAATCCAAGAGGATTTAATTTTTGCACACGGCACTACCGGTTCACGCAAAATAAAAAAACTAAAAAGTCTTGTTTTTGTGCGTAGTGGTTTGAGCTGTTAAAATTTTTCTGCTAGAGATATCTACATGATGAAGGCATTATAGTTTAAAGCTGAAGGATTATAGTTTCTATCAAAAATATAAAATTTGACTTAATTCATACACCCGAAAAATAACGTGGTATTGAAAATAAGCATATTTCATTGGCTTTTTGTGTTTTTCAATGAACTCCAGTGTCGGCGCTAATGAATATAAAAGCATAATAATTCTCAGATACAAATTAGACATGTCGGAGAAATATATAAAATTAAAATTGGCTCAATCTGGCAACTCGTTATGAAAAAATCGTTACTTGAAATTTTGAAAATTTGCATATTTCAGGCTACACTTTGGTCATGTTTGTTAGCAGATACAAACTTGAAAATTACAGAGTACTTACTCCCTACTTTTAACTTTATAACACTTCAAGACCTGTTTAGTTATTTTCACTCCTCTCGGATTTACAGGGTTTTAAAGAAAAGCCTTTTTGATTTTTTGTATGTATTTTTATACTTTCCTCAATTGTTATATACAGAGAAATTAAAATAAAAACAAGTAACAAAGAATAATTATGGATTAAAAAATATATTTAATAAATTCAGTAGACTTTTTATATTAAAACATTTTACAGTGGTGGCAAAAAATAGGCTCATGGTATATTTTTATCATTTAAAGTAGAAAAGTTATAGTTTAAATGTGGGTAGTTAAGAATCGTGGAATAAGTTTTATTTTATTTTGATAAAGTACTTGTTCTTATAATATTCGGAGTTTCAAAGTTATCAGAAGCTGAAAACTTTCGTACTTTTAACTGACTGTGAGCAATCGGAGAGAAACTGTGGTAGTTTCTTGTATTTTTAGTTGTGCAAACATCAATAAATCTTTTTGACAAAAAGTTTTCGATAGCATCAACATCAGAAATGGATACAAAAAAAAATTTTATACCAGGAATTTGGGTGGAACAAAAATCAAACATTGCTGTAGGTGTTAGGATATGATGATCCGCAGTTCGCTGTAGACTTGCTTTCCTTACAGTCCGCTAAATTGTACCTCCTGTTCCGTCACAAGGACTTTTGCCATGAGAAGTGGCAAAAAAGTGCCACTCTGCTTCTAAGCCGAAATCGTCTTTGTGATGACAAATGTTGATACATTTTTTTTTATTTTTGTATTGAGCTGCCGACGGTCAATTCTTGCCTAAACTGAATTTCGTAGAATATTTCGTAGATTTTTTCAGTGTAGTTAAGAAGAACAGTACAATGAGAGTGTTTCATGAGAATGTTTTATAAACAACTTTCTGCAAAAAGATCTTTAATATTTTCTGGTTTGCATTAGAATTGATTACAATAGTTTTATTTTAAAAATTGGAATATATACTCTAAACAATTGACAGGAAATGATAAAAGAAATTTCCGTTAACGCCTACTTTATAAGTTCAAAATAAATTTACAAGAATTTGCAATAAAAATGAACGTATAAAATATATAAAAAATCATAAAATATTAAAACCAATGTGTTATTTTTATACAATTTTTAACGACATGTAATTAAAAAGCAATTTTCCCTTTATAATTAATTGTTTTTAATTAAAAAATATATCGCCATTTTTGGCGGTTAATTAGAGAAATTCTTTGACAATTTTGTAAATAACCAAAAATAAAAGATTAAATACAAACAAAATAAACGACCCAGTGTAGAAACCGCAATGACATGTCAATACTTTCCTCACTACCAGTAATGACACCAGCTTACTGTCTGCATTACTTTTACACAAATAATAAGAATTTTTTTATAACTAGTTAATTTTCACATTATTTTTAAACAAAAAATAATGTATAACCATTAGGTACTTATTTTTGTCTTTATTTTAAATGTGAAGTAATGATATAACATTTTTTTTTGAAAATCTATTTTTAGACTTATTGTTTCTCCAACTCTAGTAAGTACATATATAACTACTTATTTTTGATTTTTTGTAAGCTGGAAAGTAATGACGTTTTGTTCAAACTAGTCATTTATGTTTCTATCTATCAAGTATAACATGTAGAGTTAGCTCAGATGGTAGAGCGGTTGACTGGCAATCTGGATTCCAAAGTTGGAATCCCTTACAAAGTTGGAATCAGATGGTAGAGCGGTTGACTGGCAATCTGAATTTCAAAGTTGGAATCCCTTGTGCGCACATATTATTTAAAAAAAATTCAATAAAAAAATATTGTTTTCTTAAATTTAGTTTTTTTTTTAAATTTATTTTTAGACTCATTATTTTTGTCCATACTAGTAAGCATATATGTAACCACATTTTTTTTTATTCGTAAGCTGTTTAGTAATGATATAAAAGTAATGAGATTTGTAATGACAATTGTAAGTACTTGCCATTACCAAATATGTACTTATATAACCACATATATGGCAATGCTTTTCGAAACTGGGGAAATACTACAGTAAAATGTTGGCGAGTTTAAATTTGAACACATTTTACAATGTTTATGCGTCGCAAAAAATATCTTAATTAATTTGAAATATTCACTTTAAGATTAAAAGTAATTTACAATTGTACTTACATATTTTAACCCACTAACGGTCATAAATGCTTAACAGCGATATTTTTGTAATTACAAAAAAAAAAATTAAAATTGGTTCTAAGACTCAGAGAAGATACTTGATAAAGATAGATTTCACAATAATATTTCGTAACATAACTAATATGAAAATATTCTTATTCTAATTAAATATGATAAAACTACATGTGTTTTATAATATCCAATTGTTTATAATTTAAAAAAACTATAAATTTCTAAAAATAGACATTTTTGTGTCGAGAAAATTGCAAAAATTTAAAAAATTGGTAATCCTTAATTTGAGCTACAAAGAGGCATGTAGCTGTTTTGTTTTGGGAGGCTTTCATTTACTTTTTCTTCATTTTATTTATATATTTTCTTTAAGCTAGGAATACTAATAACTAGGGCAACCAAAATAACTAGTGCTTTTTATTTGAAAACATAGAACTATTTAGATTAAATACAAATTCTGACATTGTAGGAAAAACTGATAAAATAAGCATAATTTTTTGCAAAATATTAGTAAGAAAAGAATAGCAAAATAAAAATCTGTTGAATATAAGTACACAAATTTTGTTATATTTGAGGTAAATTTGCTAAAATCAGCATACAATTTTCTAAATATTAGTAAACAAAAAATTCACAAAGAATTTGAAATTAAAATTTTTTTTTTTAGTTTTTTTTTTAACCAATAAAACGCTTTGTCATAAAAAGTTTAATCATATTTACAAAACGTAACATAAATATAAGTATAATAAAAAGTTTTCTTGCCGAAAACTTAACAATTATTTTGGTAAATATGATAACATATAACATTTTAGATTTAGTATCACAAACAGTGTTGCCAGGTATGTTGAGCATAAAATCGTCAAATTTTCCAATAAAAATCGTCAAAATCGTCATTATATTTTCAAAAATCGTCAAAACAAAAAATATTTGTTACAAGTGGGATAAAGTTTTAATAAAAAAAAGAATAATAATGTAATTCACATTTCAAGTGCTCATGAACTATCGGTGTAATATACTACGATTTTTTACACTTTTCTGTAATTTAAACTTTGAAAATCATGATATTTTATAACGATAGCACTTTACCACTTTAACTGTTAATTCCTTCTACATAATTCTGTAAACACCACTTCAGTAACAGAATTTTTAAATCTTAAATTCTTTTACATAGTTTTGAAATTCTTTAACTGTTATTTTCTTTTATTATTAAATTTCGACTTCCATTACCGAATTAAAGTTTCAAATTGCATTACATGTGATGACATAGTTTAAACAATAAATGGTGAAATTTTTGATTATTTCATATTTCTCATTTTGGGTTAGTTTTTAATATTGCTAAAAGTTATTTATTATTTTATTTATTATTTATATTATTATTTATTTTTATTTAAATATTGTTTATTACTGCATGTTTTTCCATTTGCAAATATAAATTGTGAATATCTGAAGTTTCACTTTGGAACACTTTATTTATATTATTATTAGGCCTGTTTTTTCAGCACCGGATTTATTTTTGGATTTATTAATCAGAATATTCGAACTCGATGTTTGTTTCGCAAAAACTTGGATGTTTTTTTTTTTTAATTTAAAAATATTTTATTTTTATCTCAATCTTACACTAATTAAACTTTATAAAAATATAAATATTAAAAAAGCAGGGTTGGCATTCAATAACTTTTCATAATAACGATTGGCTATCACGGAATGGAAATTTAAAAAAGCGATTCCATTAAACCCATGTTTCTTCTTATGTAAACGGTTTTAGTTTTCTATTTAACCTGTTTGATTTTGAAATATCTTGAACTAGTTAAAGTCAAAATAACGCTAAAATACCGAAACGACGATTTATAACGTTATTTTGTTGATGTAACAAAATTTAATGGGTAGAAATTTTAAATAAACCCTGTAAAGATACATGCCACTATTGAAATCGTAGCTTTAAAACGTTCATAACGGCATTGGTGTGGCCGTGGCAGGCAACTTACATTGTAATGAAAAGGTAGTGTTTGCCAACCATGAAAAAAGTAAGCACATACTCAGGGAACTGCTGCTGTAAATATTTGTCGTTGTTTCAGTTGTAATACAGTATCTTTATTTTTAAGTGAAAAAACAGTCATTTGTAGAAGAAATTTCATTTTTGACTACAATTGTAGTTCATTTAAAAAACAAACCACATCAAATTACAGTATTATGATTTTACATTCATTTTATACTGTATATTTTTTTATTTAAAAAAATAAAACAAATTATTGTTTGTATATTTTTTACTGCACTGACTGAACCACTCATTAATAATACAATTGTAGTTAATTTTTTGAACAGTACAAAACAAATGACTATGTTAGTTGAAATTACTAAAATGTAAGTCGTTATTTTTTCAAGTGAAATTTCATTTGTTTTTAGCTACATTTGCAGTGGTCTTTACCTTTATTAAGTGCAGAAAATAAATTAAAATAAACCTAACATGAATCCATAAAATAACTTTTTTGCTAAACTTTCAATAAAAAATTGTTTTTAATTTTAACGAAATAATAAAAATCCAAAAATAGATCCGGTGATTTTTTAATAATACCAAATAAACATGTTTTGCTGACATATTAAAAGTTTGTCAAAAAATCGCCATTTTGGAAGCAAAAATCGTCCAATCGTCATTTAGTAATTTAGGTACTAAAAATCGTCAAAATGACGATAAATCGTCAAACCTGGCAACAGTGATCACAAAATACTGAGCTACACTGAGAGAATTCTCTGCATGATATTAATATCTTTTTGCATAGATGCAATGAAGATGCGCTGGAACTAGTTCATTAAAACGTTTCATTAAACTAATGCAAGTTTACATACAATTTTATGAAAAATATCATTTCGTTTATTTAAAGTTTCTTTCACTCAATGAAGCAGTTTCATTAAAAATCTACACTCAGAAAATTAAGAAGGTAGAAATGACTAAAAACGACAGTTAAAATTACTACAAATGTAGTTAAAAAGGCGATGACTGTATTTGTCATAAAAACCACTAAAACTGTAGCAATTTTTAACTACTATAAAACAACAAGTAGTAAAAACAACAATTAAGAAATGTTAAAATAACTACCATAAAACAATTACAAATTTAAGTGAAATTACTAACTGAAATCAACTACATACACAGTTAAAATAACTAATAATACTATTGAATGAACTAATATGGTGTTTAATTGTATTTTGTTAAAAATTTACAATAAAAATATTAATATCGACAAAAAAAATTAAATCAGCACCGGTGGGTTGCACGTTTTGTTAAGTACTGAAAAGAAAAAAAGTAATTTACATAAAAATACACATAAAATGTATGAAATTATTGTTTATCATAAAAGGTTCCATCAAACTACTTATTAAAATTCAGAAATCTATCAAAACAGTCCATTCCTGAAAGAAAAATAGTTATCTTTTATTATTAAATGAAGAGTTTAATTTTTTATAATAACTTGCCGATTTAATTTTATTTTATTTAAAAAAATTTAATAAATAATATATGTATTAAATTTTTTTCCACCACAACATTTTTTCGCTTGTATTGTGGTTTTTGGGTTTTCGTTGTTGTCATTTTAGCGGTTTTACCAGTTTTGCGTCATATTGCGTTTTAAAATTCCGCTTTAAAAATTGGAAACAATTTACTTTACCGCACAAGTCATAACTTTGCTGAAAAAAACAAAACAACTACCGAAAATAACTGTTACTACAATATAGTATTTTTAGTGAGTTATTTTTTTAAATGCCTGTCAGAAACAGTAATTTTACATTTATATAAAGTGGCGCAAAAGTAATTCTCCTATCAGAAAATGCTATACATAATAAAGACATAATAAAAAAAAAAACATCGGAAGGTTATTTTTGCGCCACCTTATACATAGAAAAACAACAACAGTTACAGTTCAAAATGACCATTAACGTTTATCACCCGAATGACCTAAATTTAGTTACTGTAAAAATATTCTGAGATATTTCACTAGATTACAAATAACTTTATTATTTAATTATCTCTGTGTAACATAAAAAAATTGCCCTTAATAACATAGGCCGCCAAACTTTTAAAAAAGTCAAGACCCTGAGAATAGCTTATACTTTTCTTAAGGTATGAGGTGCGCTGAATCCGTATAACATCAGGTTTTCGTGATGTAGTATAACCTAAAGTTAAAAACAACACAATTTTTACTATATTCGTGACGTTATTCACAAAATTTGTTATGTTATCTGAAAATACTACCTGTTGCCTTCATTGTCAGGTTTAACCTTTCCAATAACTTATTCCTCCTCATAGAAATCGTCTGTTAGTATTTTCTCTATAAATACAAAAATCGTTATTAAAACGCCATATTAATAAATCTCGGCGGACGATATCTCAGCCAATGAAAGAATTAAATAAAAATTAATAAAACATTTTTAAGAGTAAAAGTAGGGAGACCCCCTCATTTCGGATGGGTTATTTTTCGATCTCATCCCTTATTTGAAAATTTCGGAAAAGTAACGATTTTTTTTTATATAGTTTGCTAAAAAGATATAAGAGCCCAAAATATTAAATCTTCTAAACGAAAGTGCAGGGCATTCACACAAAAAGTCTTCCACAGCCATCAGCTTCGGCATTTTATACTTTAAAATGCTAGCAAGTATAAAATGTCGATGCTGATGGCTGTGGAAGACTTTTTGTGTGAATTCCCTGCACTTTCGTTTAGAAGATTTAATATTTTGGGCTCTTATATCTTCCAGGACCTTCGTGATATTCGCGGAGTGAATCCCTGGGCTTTGTTGACTTACATTAGGACTTTTATTTGGATGCATTGTTATGAGGAGGAAGAAGAACAATGGGAATCATAATGGACATTTTGCGTCTCTATGGGAGTTGGATATGACATCATAACTGGCTCATGCCTATTAACCTAACCTAAAATCCTGAGAAGACAAATAAGTTTTGTTCCTTTTTTATGCTATTTTACCCATTTGCTCGATTTTATCTGATATTGAGCTTTAAAAGCTTTTTCTTAAGATTTTTGAGCTTAATTGCTCTTCTAAAGATTTCCTGACTTAACATGATTTTTACTCATAAAGTATTATTTTTTCTTGTAGTTTAAAAAAAGTTTTGTCTTTCCAAGTTTTTTACTTTCGTTTTTATACAATATATTTTTGCTTTATATTTAATTTAGATTTGTCTTCTCTGATATAATAATGATAACAACTTGAAGAATTGGGCATTATAGTTCGCAGTTCAGTAAGCTCACTTTCATTATTGAACTAGTTCATTTGTCAATTTTTTTCAATTCATCACAAGATTATATTGGTAAATGGTTTGTTATAGGCTTGGGCATTTTAGGCCTTTCCAAAGATCGCTCTTTACAGTTCAGCGCCTTTCAATGAACTAGTTCGCTCTTCTAGTTCAACAGCTCTTTATCCTAAATTGATCTGTGCGACACGAACTATTTGAAATGAATTGAATCACCTGATGCGAAACAAAATGTGTAACTTTCTATTAAATTTACTTTCGGAGAATAATTCAACACTTTAAAATATATTTAAAATGATTGTTAAATCAGAAAATGGTAAGTAATTATAAAAATTTAAAATTATTTTAAAAAAATTTAAAAAAAAATTGAGCTGGCAACATTAAAAAAAAACTTAAAAGCAACATAAAGAAAAGAAATATTACTCAAAAGACAAAAAGAACGAAAAGAGCGAAAGACCTAAAAGAGCTGATGATTGCGATCCAGCTCACTAGTTCAAAGAAAAGACTAGTTCAATTGAACTAGGTCGTTCACGAACTACACAACTCTAGTTTGTTAGACAATTCTAAATAAATGAACTAGTTCGTGAACGAAATAAACTAAAATGTCCAACTCTAATAACTTCGAAGGCTAAACAGATTTTGCACCCATCAATTTCGATGAAAAGCATTAAATCGTTTCATTTTTTTGGGATTATTATATAAAATTTTTTGGGATTATTATATAAATTTTTTTTTTGTAATTTAAGATGACCAAATTTTTAGATTTTCCCGAAGCACATTTTATTTCGAAAATAACTAAAAAGGCGCTTCAGAATGGAGATCTGTTTAGAGTCAAATGTCAACGTTTAAAATGTCCGGGTTGTTCGAGGTCTTTGCCATAGTATAATATAGTAACCCGATTCATTGAAAATATTGAGAGCGTGTCCCTAGTTCATGTAGGTGTGGTGGTAACTATTAAGAACCATAAAATTACAAATACTATTTTATTTTTTTTAAATGACAGAAAATGGTCTTTTCGATGTTGATGGGATCTGGAAATGTTGGCTATCGTCATAAGGGTGACCAGTATTGAAATCACACATATGAAGATATCATAGCATGATAAAGAATAAAAAAATATATATATCAAAGGTCCACTTTAGGGAATATTATAAAATTAAAATTGTTTATGTTTTTGTTTTATTTATTATTATTTTTTTATGGAATCAATAAGTTTTATTAAAATTGTGAATAAAATTCTTACCGTTTACAAAAATCCGACTTGAAACATTTTTTTAATCTTGTTCGTTATTCACATTTTGTGTCTACAAAAAATTACACTTTATATTCAGAATAAATTCCTAATCTGAATTACACTATTCAATTGATCTGGATTTGTTTGGAATTGTTTCGAAAAAGACAATAAATGTATGTCTACCAAAAATCGATGGTTTCTTTGTATTTTCCAAGGCTCTCTCGTCTACTATTTGTTAAAATATATGTGAAAAATATATTTTTTTACATTGAGTTCAATGGAACAATAAATACACATAATAACATTCGAATAAATATATTTATATTTCATTTTAATTTTCGCTCATTGTGGAAAAATGGTCAAAAATATCCCAACTTCAAGAGGCCATAAAAAAGAAATTCGAACTAACTTTGCAAAACCCTTTGGCGATTTTGTTAACTCAATGGTCTACTTTAATTTCCTATTGGAACCATAGAGGCTGATTATTCTTGTTGCAGAGTGTAATACGTCCTTGCTTTTAACTTATAAACTAATATAGTAATTTTTAGTAGGCGCGTTTTCGCCCAATTTCGCCTTTTTTCAAAAAACGAAAATCGCCATATCTCCTTAAGAACTAGCACACAAAAATAATATTGGATTATAGTTATGTATATCTTGGTAAGCGGAATATGTAAGTATGTTTTATGGGTTAGTTTACTAGATGTACCCAAAACCTACATTGAACAGTGGGATATTTGATAAAATTTTTGGAAATAATTCGGCATTTTCATAGTGGTCTGATTGCAATGAAATTTGGAACATGCATAAGTGACTTAATATCGAGCTTAAATTTTGATATTTAACCTTCCAAACCACCGGGGGCGGCAATATGACCAACCAAAATAGGAAACTTTAAAAATACATAATTTTGAGTGCTCGCCATTTTTTATTTGTTTCTAATCCAATTTTTTAAAATATTTGTAATATGCTAGCAGGGCTATCTCAATTTATATTTTAAAATATTGGTTATTTAACAAAAAAAATCTTGATTAAATAAAAAAAAATTAATGCAATATTTTGGGGGGGGGGGGGGGGGGAAGTATATGACGTACTTCAAAGATATTCGATAATGACTTTAGATGCTTCTTATTTCTCAGGGATTTATGAATTGAGATTAATAATGAACAGGTTTAGGTTGACTATACTTAAGAGCTATGTCATTCGAAAAATTATAAAAATACTTGAAACTTACAAGAGTTTTTTGATTAATTTAATTTTTTCACTGAAAGTTTTTAACTTTCAGATCCATACCAATACAAAATGGACTCATTAGATTTTGGAGATAGATTCACAGAAAAAGTAATTTCCATATCGCTGCTCTGTAAAAAGTTGTTTGGTGGTTAACATGTGAAAGCAAAATTTTCCGATTTTTAAATTTTCGCCGTTTTTTCCAATGGGTTTTTGAGCCGTTTAATGGAATTAAGCTTTTAGAACAGTATTTTAAAAATGTTGTGATTTTATATAGCTTGAGGTATAGCAAGTTAATGTCAGCGCACCAATACCGGTGCGTCTGACATTCACGATTATATTTGAAATTGGCGAACGTAATGCGTGAACTGAGTTACTTTGCAAAAAGCACGTCCTAGCCAAAATGTCATTAAAAAAATTTCAAATTCTAAAATTTTATGAACTTTTTAAGAATTTAACGCAATTTTATTATTTTGTTTTGCATTTTTTATAAAAAAAGCATGGGTTGACAACATAGTTAGGTATCTATAGTGAATCCTTACAGCGGACTAAACTGATAAAGTGCAAAAAAGTTAAATTTTTTTTATATATAGCGACTACAGCGGCAGTTTTTTTCAAACACATTTCGTTTTGTGAAAACTAAAGCGCTGCATCAATTCCGCCAAAACGTACATAAAATAAAATATGTTAATGAGCTTATTACTAAAATCGAAAAGGCATCTAAAAATTCTAAGGACCTTAAATTTTATGGAGCACACAAAATTTTATTAACCCCAAAAAGAATCCTTATATAAAATTTAAAATTTTGCGAAATTAAAAGTATTTAATATGATTACTTTCAAGTAAGTAACCATAAACCCAATTATATATCATAAAACCGGCAAAAAGTGCGTGTTTTCCAAAATAATCGCGGTTTTCTTTTTAGGTACTAATGTTTGAGCATGATGATTTCTGTAAAAAAAATATATGACAACAAATTTTTTTTTAGTGTATTTTATATTTTTTGGTGGTGTAATATATATCTTTAAATGTTATAAATACAATGAGAAATTGAAATTGATGTTGATTTAATTAAGTCCAAGCAAAAACTGTAATTTTAATGATTTTAATTTGTTTGAAATTTAAAGCCGCCATACATTTTGAGCCGTTAAAGATAAATGATTAACGCGAATGGATTTAGTATGCCTAAACATCGGCTAACATACACAGAAAACTTTATATATGTCATACAAAAAAAAATTTTTGAAAATATTTTACCTCAAAGAGTCTAGGATTTTTGAAACTCCCCATATACAAATCAAAACTGCTTTTATAAAAAAGACCTTTCAGATAGTATGCACATTTTATATGCCCAGAAAAAAAATATTTAGCTGGATGTAAAAGACTGTTGATGCTTTTTGAAGAAAAAATAACAAACATTTAATTTTTTTTATTTCTATTTTAAACGAATATAGTTTTTGAGTGATATCACATTCATTTTTGTTCTTTAACCAAGAATTTATTTAGTTAAATAATCAATATTTTAAAAGAGACATTTCCTCCGATTTCGTCCCGCTATTAGCAAAAAACTTTACCTGAGTCGGACCAAATTTGGAATTTTTTATTTTCAAATGGGAATAATACGGGAACTATTGGAGATAACCCACACATGTAAGCATGTTTTTTGACAGTCTCTACTAGCAGATTACCAACATGTTAGTTTTTTGAAAATCGGATTAGAAACAAAAAATGACGAGCACTCCAAATTTTATATGCAAAAAGTTCCTTATTTTGGGTGGTCACATTGCAGCCCTCGGTGGGCTGCAATGCAATATTACGTCACTTATTCCTGATCAAATTTGATTGCAATCGGACTACTTAGTGAGCAATAACTGAATTATTTCCAAAAATTTTGTGATATATCCCACTGTGCTTTGGCTCATGTTGACTGAAGTAGGCAGCGATAAAAATGTTTGTAAAAGAACTAGTTGTTTATTTTTCGAGACTAGCACATGGTATTAATATTATTTAATACAGTTTTAAATTGATAGTGGTTAATTGCG
Organism: Delia radicum; assembly: GCA_021234595.1. Classification (NCBI taxonomy): domain Eukaryota; kingdom Metazoa; phylum Arthropoda; class Insecta; order Diptera; family Anthomyiidae; genus Delia; species Delia radicum. Next base: position 102,376,166 of record CM037853.1, on the reverse strand, counting down.
ATGCAAAACAGCTTTTACCCGTTAAAGGGTTAAGGTTTAATTCAAAAGATTCCGTTTATTTTGCGTGTTCTCATCTAAGACATAGAAAAAAGAGTAACTTTGTTACAAGATCTATCTGTAATTCAATAAAATAGAGATGAGATGAGGAGATTCTTAATAAACAACATCTTGTGTTAGGAAAAACACTTTAGTATTGTTTGGGTGTTTTTTTGATCGTGTTTGTTTTCGTAACAACAAAAGTTCGTTGAACAGCTTCGTTTTTTTGAGAAAACCGTATTTCTCTAGTTATTTGTGGTAACCGTATCCATGAGATACAAAACAGTAAAAAAAACCGTAAAAATGTTAAAGCTTCGCTCAATATAAAACGAACCAAATTCAATAAACTGAAACCATTTATTCGCAAATTGTCAATACGATCAAATCGAAAAACAAAAAAAAAAAAACTTAATATCAACTAACATTTTTCTTGCTTAATTTTACCAAGAGATTTTTAAAGATTTTCTATGTGCAACATATTAAAAATTTACAAAAATAATTAAAAAAAAAACAAATACTCAAAACTAATACAATCACAAAACGAAAGTATTTTAAGGATTTTTTTGTATTTTATTAATAAAAAAAAACTAAAACATTTCTGTGTGGAATAAGTGCTAAAATTAATGTAATATTGTGGAGTTCATTTAAAAATATGTTATTTTATTTGTAACAAAGGACGTTTTTTTAAATATTAATAATTATTGGATTTTTTCAATATTTAATATATAAACTTCACGTTAATGAAATACCGGAATAATCGCGGCACAATACTGCAAATACAATTCAGAACATTTTTGGTTAAAAAACAATACTGGCATAGAAAAAGGTGCTTTAAAGACGGTAAGTTATTAACCGTGGACCGAAAATATCAGTTATATTTAAATTTTGAAACAAATCACTCATATAGAGTTAAATGTCGGTGAACTGATGCAAGTATACCACATTGATCCTGGTGGAAAAATCTTTCAAAAAATGCTCTGCTTTTTAAAATTTTGATTTTTATTTTTTCGAGAAAAAATAAAAGTTATTTTTTGACTTCTATTTTTTTTCGAGAAAAAATAAAAGTTATTTTTTGACTTCTATTTTTTTTTGAGCAAAAATAAAAGTTTTGTTTTTTACAAAAATTATTAAAATATATTTTTTTAAATTTTGAAAAGCTTGTGAGGAATGCCAATCAAATGTGAGCAATCCCAATAAAAATTACCTTCAGGGGAATTTGTAATTGCCATAAATTAAATAAAGAAGAGAAAAAAGTCGCAAAAAAAAAATAAAAATGAAAATAAAAAATAACTTTTATTTAGCTAAAAAAAAAATAAAAATGAAAAAACAACTTTTATTTTTGATCAAAAAAATAGAAGTCAAAAAATAACTTTTTGCATCGGGTAATAGGAATACGGTCACTGTTTCTAGAAGATTAGAATTAAATAATTAGAATATTTAAAGTTTTACTGTAAGACAAAAAATATTATGAAATGAAAACTGTAAAATAGCAGAAAAACCTACTAAAAATTAGTTAAAAACGACGTTGCAGAAAGAACTGCGAAAATAGCAAATTTTTTTGCTAAATAATTATATTAAAACAAGAACAACAAAAATAAGTCTGTTAACTTTACAAAATTTTAGTTATATTCGACTTCAATTTTAGTTAGTTAAACATAGCAATTTGATCTGCTAAAATTGGCAAAAGCTTGTACTAAATATTTGTAGACTAAAAACAGCAAATTAAAACTGTAATATCATCAAAATTTTAGCTTAGTTAAATTTAGTAGAATGCAAATTACTGTATATTTTGCTAAAATCAACAAAAATGTTTGCTAAAAAATTGTAGATTGCCGATTTCGAAAGGGAGATTTTTATTCACATTAAAAAAAAAAACTAAAAAAACTATTTTTTTTATGTTTTTTTTTTACTAATATTTAGCAAATTTTTTGCTGATTTTAGCAGATTAATGTGTTATTTTCAATTAACTAAAACTTAGCTCAAATATAACTAAATATTTTTAGATTCATCAGTTTTATTTTTCTATTCTTATCTTACTGATATTCTTCTAATTTCAGCAGTTTTTTCTGCAACGTAATTTTTAGCAGTTTTAGCAAAAAAATTTAATAATTTTTTTTGTCAGTGCAACGATTTCAAGAACTATTAACCATATAAAATATTGTAACAATTGATATTATGTAACAAGTGTCGTTTGTCGTTCACACAGTGGGGTAAATTTAAAGAATATTAAATATTCAGAAATTTTTTACTAAATGGTCGAATTGCAATGAAATATTACGTACCCAGCTTTACTTAAAAAAAAAAATATTGAATTAAGAATCGAGCATTGAAAATGCTTTTAAATGTTCATAAATTTAAAGTTTTCCTATATGATTTCAAAATATGGATTAAAACGAAAACCTGAAACTATGTCTGATATTTAAATTATACAACGACTTTCTGCAAAAAGGTCTCTCATATTTTCTGATTTATATTAGAATTGATAACTAAACATTAAAAAAAGTCAGTAAAGTCAGCAACATGTTTAGCAAAAAATTTGCAAAATTTAGCTACATTTTTGGTGAATGTACTAATTTTTTTGCTGATATTAGCAATTTTTCTGCAAGGCACCTCCCAGCAAAAATGTTGCTGACTTTACTGACTTTTTTTAGTGCAGTTTTATTTTAAAAATTGGAATATATACTCTAAGCAATTGAAAGGAAATGATACCAAAAATTTACGTTAACGTCCACTTTATAAGTTCAAAATTAATTGACAAGAATAAGCAAAAAGAAAATAATGAACTTATAAAATTTATAAAAAATCATAAAATTTTTAAACCAATTTGTTATTGAACTTATTACACTCATAAAAAAAACTCGTACAAATAGTTGCAAATTTAGCTACTACAACAGAAAATTGTACCTTAATTTGCGCCAGCAGAATCTTCAATAAATTGAGAATCACAGTTAGCTAAATTTAGGTGACCTAAAGTTTAGAAGAACTAAATTTGAGTTGAAAGTTTAGCAAAGCAAAATAATGTGTCATATGACGAGATACAGAAATAAACTCAAGACGACTTTCGCTATTACTTGGGTTATTTATTTGTTCACTAATTTTGACCGTTAACGACCAATGGGAAATGTATGTCTCATGGTTTTCTTCATAGAAGAATTTTCAAGAAAATATATTTTGACGACACTTTTCTTTATAAATGTTGGGTCAGTAAACTTGATTCTGCAAAAAAAAGTAAAATTTTCAAGCAGTTCAATTTCAATAGCGAAATGGTTAATATTAAATATCATAAAGCTGCAAACAATTCGTGATTTCCACAATAATCGCGGTTTTCTTTTTAAGTTCTAATACATGACAAATAAATTTGTGAGTGTATTTTTATATTTTTTGGTGGTGTAATAAATTCAATAAGATCTATTAGTTCATGAAACTTTAATTAAATCAAAGCAAAAACTAGAATTGTAATATTTTAAATAACTATGATTAATTTTAAGCACCATAATTTTTGAGCCTTTAAAGACGGATGGATTAAGCATGCTTTAACATCGGCTAACACATACACACAAAATTATTCATTCAAGAAAAAAAATGTTTTTGAAAATATTTGCCTCAAAGTGTTGCACATTTTGGAAATTCTTTATATATATTTTCTGTTTTGTACACTCAAATAAAAAAGTATGTTAGTCCCGGTTCACACACGGCAATTTTACTTGCGCAAGTTTTCTTTAGTTCTCCTTTGAACCTGCTTTTGTGTTCACACAGGAAAAGTTTGTTTCAGCATTTTTTGTGCAGCCAACTTCGTGTTGAAAATTGCGGATGACAAAACAAAACGGAATTGGAGTACGGGAAAGTCTGTACCCCCTTCCATTCTCTTTTCCTCCTTCTAATTTTAGCAAAACTTGTCTGTAATTATTAGTAAAGTGAAAGTAATAGGAAAAATTAGTAAACGTTACTAAAATTTACTAAACAAATTTTGTAAATTTTGAATTGCTAAAATCCGCCAAATTTTTTACTACAAAATAGTAAATTTTTTTTAACTAAAATTTATTTTTATTATTCTTTAGTATTTGCCAGAGCTGTAAATGAATCATTAATTTTTGAATTAATTCGCGAATCATTCATGCACTGAATTAGTAAAATTTTGAATTAATTCTTTTCGCCAAAAAACGAATTGAATGACATTTGAATCGATTCATATGCATTTGGCTGGAATGAATTGCAATTCATTCCAAATCAAATGAATTTGGCAAAATTAATTGCAATTCATTTTCAATTCAAATGAGTTTGGCGAAATGAATTGCAATTCATTTGACTTGAATTGATTTTGAAATAATTCAAATGAGTAAGTTATTTACATATAAGCTAGTTATATATTAGTTATTTTTGTAATAAAAAAATAAAATGTATTTTTCTTTTCAATTCAATATAACATGATTCCTGTAAAATGGATTCGGAACATAAGGAACAATAGTTAATAAAAATATATGCAAAATATAACAAAAGTAAAAATAATATAAAAATAGTGTTTTACAGATGCGATAATCTTAACCACCGTTTTTTAAATGCAATCAACTTTATTATGTAATGATGAAAAGTTATGAAACATAAATCTTGTCAATTTTTATGAAACTATTCATCACATATAAGAAAATTTTGAAAATATGATTAATAACACGGTGCTAAAGTGAAAAAAAACTTGTAAAATGACCTAGTGTAGGTTGTAGGACTTGTTGAGTAAATCACTTTTCAATTTTCAGAAATTTCATAAACTATTAACTGTTTGTCGAATATTAAACGTGTTTTGTCGTTTAGCGTATGCCAAAACCAAAATAAGTAATACCTGAAGAAACAAACTCCAAACACCATGTTTACTTTGATTAATTGCAATTCATTTTTCATTTCATTAATATGAATTGCAATTTTTTTTCTAATTCATTTGAATTAATTCAAAATCAATTAAATTCAAATGAATTAAAAATGAATTGCAATTCATTTCGCCAAATCATTTAAATTGGAAATGAATTGCAATTCATTTCGCCGAATTCATTTGAATTGTAAATGAATTCCAATTTAGTTTTGCCAAATTCATTTGAATTAATTCAAATTTCATTTAATTCTTTTTGTTTATGTGAAAAGAATTAATTCAAAATTCAATTCAAATTCGTAATGAATTAAAATCAAAAAAGAATGATTCATTTACAGCTCTGGTATTTGCTTTATATTTTAGATTATAAAAATGTGAAACCGACTATAAAACTATAAAAAAAATTAGTAAATATTTTTGCAACTCGAGTTTTAAAAATTAGTTAAATATTTTCGTAAAATCGGCAACGAAAATTGGTAAAAAATTTTGTAATTAAGGTTTGGAAAAAATTTTTACTAAATAATCGGGTATTTAAATAACTCGTGTTTGGTTTTGTTTGAGTACACGAGTAACTCGATTTTGAAGTTTTCCACTTACTCGATTAATCGAATAAATTTTTTAAATTACTCGAGTAACTCGAACAATTAAAATATTATTTTTTAATAAATTCTACCTTAAAAGTACACAAAAACACACAAAATAAATACAATATAAGTTCAGAAATGTTTTTTTTTTTCAAAATTAAATACAAACGATTGTTAATAATATTATTTTAAAATTAAAAAGATCTAAAATATTATTTAATTGTGGTGTTTTACTTTTTAAAGATTTTTTTGTTTTCCTTTTTATTATGTTGGACTTTAAGGAAACTAGGGACATAACTTTTAGCATTTTATGCAAATATAAAATGGCTTAGCAATCTATGCCTTGGGAAATTATAAAGACATGATTTCATACTTCCTTACGGTTGTTAATAAAGGCTCAGCATCAAATCCGTCGGTTTTAATTTTTTTGCAAAATAAATAATTTTAATTTATAGATCCGAATAAAAGAAAAAAGTGAACTTCCCAATCCGAGCTGGAACACCAAAAGATGATGAATTAAGATCAATTTGAATCTTGCAAAAAATGTTAACACAATATAATTTTTTTGCGATTGTTGCGATTTTTTTATTTTTTTATTGAATATTTAGATATTAAAAAATTATGCTCAATTTCTAAAAATCTGACCTTTTGGTCTTAAATTTTTTTGTAGTCTCGCTGTCTTCATACACTAGCACATATTTAAGGCATTGTTCTCAGTGCGGAACGTTTTTTCTCCAAAATGGTCAAAGAAAAATATTTATTTACTAGTACATTATTGCCCATATCGTAAAAAAGCTGTACCCCTACGAAGCAAATATCATATGTAATTTTAATCGGTAACTGGCAACTGATAATTTTTACAAAATAAAATAATTTTTAAAAAGATACGAAACAATTTAATTTTTTTTTATTTACTCGATTAACTTGATTTATCGACCAAAATTGTTCGAGTTATTTGTTACTCAACAGTTGTTTGAAGAAAAAAAAAAATTCATCGATTAATCGTATAACGGTTAACCGATTGAATACCCTACTAAACAATGATTTTGTACTAAAAATTGGGATATAAAACGTTTTACTAATTTTTCTACAAACTTATTTATTTAAGTGTACATTTGAAATATTCAGGTTCTGATTGGTCAAATTTTTATAGAATTTATATAACTAACATATGTATTCTTAGCTTTAAAATCAGATTTTTATTTTTTAATCAAAATATTGATGTAAAATATAATAGTTTAGTTCTTTTTAAACAAATTTTAAATAAATCTTATCAAAAAAGAAAAAAAAAATTTCCTATAAACTTTCTGAAAATTAGTCAATTTTAGTCACAAAAAAAACAAAATAGTCAATGTTTATGATATTTTGATGATTTTTTAAGTTAGAAAAACTATCAGATTTTAGAATATTTCCACAAACAAACTTTGATGTTCTAAAAAGTTATTTTCCATTTAGTAAGGGATAGTTCGGTAATGTTGGTCTAAAACTGGTTTTTGAACTATATAAAATAAATTCACTTTAGCAAACATGCTTCCTAAAGTGGGACTAAATTAATAAACTTTATAAAAGCGTATAAAATGTTAAATCTACAAAAAATTTGGCATAACTGCACTTTATGGGGCGTTCCTCAAAAAATGACCCCCAAGAAGCCCCGGTCTCAAAAACCGGTATGCGTAGAAACATATAAGTGTGGGTACTTAAATGAAAGAAAATTTCGTCAAGATTTCAAAAATTATACTATGTTAATGATCTATGATACGTAGCGCCCTCTATAGATATTTTAAGTATATTTTAAGTACAAAACTAGAAGAAATTTGTTTAGTGTTTTTGTTTTTTTTTTGGTTATGTACTATTCAAATAATGAATTTTACATGAAAATATGAGTTTTTAGTTGCTATCGTTGGCATTACTCAGGGATAACCGCGTGGAGTTGATGGACTTTCTCCTATGTGATAGGCAGTTCAGTGGCTTCGCTGAGTAAAGTTTTTCTGCGTGACCTTCGTCCGTTTAGAGACTTAGCTGATTACAGTTTTTCCATTTTGCGATTTTATCAAAAAAAATTATTTTGTTGTAATTTCGATAAATTTGTAATTGTTTTCGAAAATAGCGCTACAGGTAACGGCTGTCGAGGGCGCTACGTACAATATATCCTAAAAATAATATCATTTTTGAAATCCTTACGAAATTTCCTTTCATTAGATTACCCACATTTGTACGAGTACCGGCTTTTGGGTCCGCCCTCCTTAACCGAAACTAGATAAAAATTTCTTTTTTAATTCTGGAGGGGACCATCTACTTTTTTTTGGAGAACGGGCCATTAAGTGCAGTTTAGTCAAAAAGTTTATTCAAATAAAAGTTTATTTAAGTTTTCGTTATTAAAACGTTTTATGTATCTTTTAAAGCTGTCTGGGGGTTACCAATGGTAACTTACCATATGTAATACGTAGTAACAGAATGCTACGATTTTTTTTGTAATGCTAACTTTTTAAATTGCGGTAAACAAAATACGCTTTTTTCATAATCAATGTTGAAAAACTTACTTGAATAGCCAAACATAGTTAAATTAATGAGTATATCATTTAAAAAATGCTAACACTTTGAAACCTTTTAAAAAAATTCAAAATAAAAAAACAAGTTTTCAATTTATTTTTTGATCAATGGTTATAATCTTTAACTTCAAGCTCATATATTAGTTCTCATGTAGTGAGTAAACTAGTTTATATGTATGTTTGATGTTTGGCATGGGATTTTTACCGCTTTCAAAACGTGTTCTGATGATGGAAACCTAGAAAATTCCCGAAATAGATCTATCAACACATTTCTGAAAGGGTCAAATAATAAATTTGAAAACAAAAAACTCTATACATTATTTGTTAGGATTATATCCTAATAAAGAAATATAGAGCATGGCCTCGAACTTGAATAATTTTCATTTTCAAAATAAAAAAAAATATATCAATATCTCACTATATCGAACATAATGATCACATTAGCGAACACAATGAATATTTAAATTTTGAGTTTTAAATTTTTTGTTATTTTTAATTTTGAATGATTAAATCACTTAGTTTTATTAAAATTGTGAATAAAATTCTTACCGTTTTAAAAAATTAAATTTGGAAAATTCGTTAAAACAATTTGCTATTTCGATTTTATATTAACAACAAATTACACTTTTATGTGTACCTTGATGGCAAAATTTTTTTTAAAATAGAGATAGCGTTAATTAAATTTTATGACAGTTGACACAAAAAAGCGAATAGCTCACTTTAGCGAACAGCACATTCCCTTACATTTTTAATTTTATTCAAATTACTGAGATTAGTGTATAGTTTCGATTTTATTTCCCGCCTCAAAAGTTTAATATTTTTATTATAATTTGAACAAAAAAACAAAAAAAATGCAAAACAAAATTTAAATAATTACTACCGTGAAAACAGTTAACATCACAAAGTTTTAAAAAACTATTGCATACTAGATATTTTTATAATAATAATTTAATATGTATTTATTATATGTAACAAGATTATCATTATTTCGCAAAATGTATTTTTAAACTGACATGTAATACAGCTTGTAATAAAAATAGACAAATCTATAAAAAAAAAATGTCTAGTATTTTGGAATATAAAAAAAAATGTCTAGTATTTTGGAATATAAAAAAAAATGTTAATGATCACTACCCAAGTAAAAAAAATATTGTTTGAATTTTCGTAATATATATAATTATATCCGAAAAATGAGAACATGATACAATTAGACATTATTTGATACAGTTAGATCTAATTTGATGGAATTCTATATAGTCTGATACAATTGTATCCGAATTTTGTCCTCATCCAAATGTATCAAATAATATATAATGTTATACAATTACATCCAATTAGACACAATTGTATACAAATATATGCAATTACATGCGACATGTGCAGTCATATATAGGTCGATATGTAGTTGGATATATTGTTCTATGTTTGAGATATAATATATTGTTCTATGTTTGAGACATAATTTTATATGACTTTATATGAATATATATTTTGCAATATATCATTATAAATAATTGTTTAAAGTAATACTATATCTAAACTTTTTTCTTGGGTAGTTAAAATACGTCCCATTTTTAATTTTTATTGTTGTATTAATTTTTTCAAAAACATTTTTACTAAATTGGTTTGGGACAATAACTAATCAATAGCTCAATTTTGATCATCAAAGGGTTAAGCTTAAAATAATCGATTACTGGATTTGTTATACTTCACACTTAACAAAAATTAAGGCATTATGTCTTGTTAAACATAACGTGATAATTAATGCTAATTATTTAATAAGTATTAAATAAATAAATTTACGTATTTCCCAAAAAAAAAAAAAAATTATTAATTAATTTGATAAACAATTTGTCATTTTTTGCTTCACATATATTTTTTACACCAATCTTTAACAAATATGTTAATCTAATTTATTTCTTAGAAACACATTAATTTGTTTTCAAATTGAGTGATTTTGAGCTTAAATTAGTGGTAGATATTATATCATATTTTTTTGTTAAATATATTAAAAATAAATTACACTAGCTGACAAAAACAAGGCTACTACTATTTTTAATTATTTTTGCATAGAATCGTTAAATTATTAACAATTTCATTGTAATTATTTTATTTTAAATCAAAAAGTCTGTAGAAAAATCAGTAAAGCATTTTATATTTCAATCTACAGTTTTTGTACTAATTTTTAGTACAAAATCATTTTTTAATAAACATTTTTAATGCAAACATTTTAATTTTAAATTTTAAAAAATTAAAACCAAAAGTTCATCTTTAGATCTTTTATCATCAATTATGATATGAGCAAGATTATTTACTTTTATAAAACTTTTTCTTATTTCATAGAATAGTTTTTTTCTTGTAAATCTTTTTTCTACCATACAAGAACAATGTTTATTAGTTAGTTGAATTAGTTCAATTCTTTAAATTTTGTTTTTTACTTCTCATCAAGTAAATAAAACAATACGGGTAAAGCGTTGATCTTTTTCATTCAAAATTTTTAATTTGGGTAAATCTTCTACCCCTTCTACATTGGTCCTCTGAAGATTTTCGGTGACTTGAAATAAAACATGTAAGGACCTATCAGTAGATAAAGTCTGCATTAAATTAACGAATGAAGACATTTTTAATTAAAAAATAAATATTGCACGGTTTTTTGTTTAACAAACAACAAACGATCTTGAACTTGAATAATCTTGCTCACATAATTTTTTCTGCAATCTATTTATTTAAACAAAAATATAAAAAATTAAATTTTCATAATGTTCCCTAAAGTGTACTTTTGATATATTTTCTTATTTTTTTGATTTTTTAAAGTTTTAGTATTTTTAATTGGTTATCGCTTCACTTTAACTGTTCTTGTCTATTGTGAACAATTTTTTTAACATTTTTCAGAGCCAAAAAATGTTGTTTTATAAGATTTTAAATCTTGTTACATTAGGATTTTCGTAAAATAAAAAAAAAAATAAAAAATATCCGATTAAAAAAACAAGCTATATCTCAAATATTAAATCATATCTAATTTGATATAGATCGATATTTATTCTTATCGAAGTTTATTTCAAAATTAAGGTAGCCAGTAATATCCAATTACATCCCTTAAATATTTTATTGGATTAAATTAAATCGAAAGTGATCTCAAAACTGGGGGAATACATTTTGATATTAATTAAGATCCTGATGGTTCCCAAACTATCCTATGGGATTAAAATTGATCTAATTGGATCTAATTAGATTCAAAAAGATAAGTAATTTTTTGAGGATCGAGTTAGATATTTTTAGATAAAATTTAATTTACTTAAATCCTATGAAATATTTAATTTTTAATAAAATAAAAATAAAAATTATTCAAGTTGAGTCCATACTGTTTATTTCTTTATTAGGATATTATCCTAAAAATAGCACATTCCTGAAAGTGGACAATTAATAAATTTGAAAACAAAAACTCCATAGATTATTTATTAGGACAATATCCCAATAAAGAAATATGTCGTATGGTCGCGAACTCGAATAATTTGCATTTTCATTACATAATTAAAGGTAAAAAAAAAACATAATTTTTATTTTTAATAAAAATTTTATCAAATTTAAAAAAAATTGTAAAAATAGATCAAGGCATCAGTCGCATATATAATTATATATATATATCTTACATATACTATATCTTATAGGCATAGAAAATGTAGATGATGTTGGACCATATATCAAACTCAATTCTTAATCTTGTGAAATCATATTTATATCTTATATCATATAATGTCATATATAGTTATATATTTAGTTGTATTATACAAAAGGCACCATAGATAAGCATATCATATATATATTACAAAAACATATTTTTATGATTCAGTATATATTATTATATCTTAAATTATATAGCTTATATGTGAACATATATGATTACATATTATGTTATATATGAGAATGTATTATTGTATATGACAATTGATTTATCATATCTTATGATGTATAGCATATATGCTTAATATATAATTTTATAAAGGACCACACAAGAAATATATAATAATATATGGATATACATGACACCATATGAAATATCATATATTTATTCTGGTTCCGTTTGTTTACCGCAAATAAAAAAAGTTAGCATTACTTATATAATCCATTCAGCAGCTTTAAACGATACTTACAACTTTTTAATAAACAAAATTAAATTTTAGTTGAAATACAAATTTTTGTCAAGCTTACTTGTTTTCTAACTTTTTTATACACTTTTAGAGAGCTTTTAAATTTAGGTCCATAATGTGGACCATTTGAAAATTGTTATATAAAATTTTTAAATAAGTCTCCAACAACAAAATGTTCTATAACCGAAAATTGACAAAGCAGTTGTCCTATAAGGAGTGGCTTTTTTTTTAGTTAAATAAATCCTCCAATTTTTTTTTTTTATTTTATAAAACAAAGACACAAAAGTATATTTTAGTAAACAAAATAATTTAATTTACTTTTTTGTCCACTCGTTTCACAAATTAACGCTCTGACAGAAGTTTTTGTTATTGTATTATTTTAGAGGCTTCCTTCCATTTTATCTCAAAATCTTTGCTGTCATTGGCAGTCTGTTAAATCTTCTTCAATTTAGTTTTTATTAGGGCCCAATATCTTTCAATTGGCCGACATTGTGGAACGTTTGGTGGCTGTATTTTTGAATGAAATCAATATTATTATCTTTAGGTAAATTTAAAGTGGATGCAGCTGAAGCCAAATCAGGCGAAAATAGTGTAGATCCAACATGCTTTTTTACAAAAGGAATTAATATCTTGTTGAAACATTCTTCTCTGGACACTTCCCATTAATGGAACCTGTTGTTACAAGTGAGAATTACTTTTCGCCGCATTGACAAATATAATTCAGACAAGGAAGCGAGCGAAAGTCCGCCTTGACATATGTTTCATCGTTGATTAAGATACGATATGATTCTAAAGGGTCCGCCGTCTATCGTTTTTTTTTCAACTAGTGCTTATTTCGTGAATGGTAACACTTAGCTCATGTCTGATTTGACAGAAAATTAGTTTTATCCTTCCGTTGAACGAATATGGTTGTGTATACGCTTGAACAACGCTGGGAAATATTGCGACATTACTTTGAAAATCATGGTAATGAGCAAGAGGTGACCGTTACAGTCAATGGCGATCGTTATCGGGCCATGTTGAACGAATTTTTGTTCACAAAAATTGAAAAGGAGGATTGGTTTCAACAGGACGGCGCTACGTGCCACACAGCCGAAGCTACACTCGATGTTTTGTGCCCTGTTTTTGAAGATCGCATTATCAGCCGCAGAGCTGATGTCGTTTGGCCACATCGGAGCTGCGATTTGACACCGTTGGACTATTATTTGTGGGGTGCCGTCAAAGATAAGTGTTACGCCAACAAGCCAGAGACAATTGACGCTTTAAAGGACAATATTCGTGAAGCCATTGGTGAAATACAGCTGCACACAATCGATAATGTGCTTAAAAATTGGACCGATAGTGTAGGCTACTGCATGGCCAGCCGAGGCAGCAATTTTAATGAAATTATTTTCCATTATTAACCGGAAGGATTGTACTTTCAAATAAAAAAAGAAATTTGAGAAAATATTCAGTAGTTTTTTTTTATAGCATTTTCAAAAAAAAAAAAAAAGTTATTTGGCGGACCCTTTATTTGTCTACAATTAATTCTGTTCGTTCGACTTCTGCATTCTTGCTCAAAACAAATTGTTCAAAATAGTTTAAATGATGGACCATTAAATGAAATAATCTTTTATTATATATAATAAACTGGACCTTAAAAGCCCGTTTTTAGACTATTCTAAAAAACAATGAAGAATGTAAACGAAATAAATTTTTACAAGTCTACAGATTATTATTTTATATAAATTAACAATCAAAAGTTAGAAGTTTGCTTTATAGAGTACTTTGAAAAAAAAAACGAATTTGGAACGAGAAGCACCTTAAGCTGACGTTTTTGGATTTTGAATATGTCATTTAGTTTTGTTTATATTGTCCAAATACCAGATTCAGGGCCACATTAGGGAGCATTGCCTTAATGTTTTTTGGAGTGTACCCAGAGAAATACATCTTAATGTTCTTAAAAAAAAAAATTGTTTTTAATGAAGAACTTTGACAAATATTTTTTTTTTGTGCCGACAGACTTTTTATTTTAACTGCTTCGGAAATATTAGGAAACTCTGGATCCAAAACATAAACATTTTAGGTATCGAACTTCTTGTTTTCAAAAGTTGTTCAAATATTTTAACTTTATAGTATTTAGCGATTAAAACGGTCCTATATACGAATTGATCTAGATCTAGCCATTTTTTCAAACATATATGTACTTTCTCATGGGTCCAACCAAGCAGTTGAACTTTGTCGGACAATGTAAAATACATTTTTGGTAAAGTGTTTAGCTACCTTATTTGTTTAAATATTCATCGAAATTATGCAAATAATATGTTAATTTATTTTTTATCAGACACGGCGCCGTCTTCTTCAATTTATAGAAATAATCTATAACATATTAAATTAAAGATAAATTGGATAATTAAGTGTTTGTGGTTTAAGTAACTTATACTAGCGTTGTAGATTTTCCCACATAATTGATGAGCATTGTTATTCCAGTATTATCCTCTTTTAGTATTTTTTTTTAGCTTAAAGTACCCTACACCACTATGTGGTCAAATAATAGTGATCAAAGTATAATGGTGAACTCAAGTTAGTGACAGTGTCTGAAACTACCAAAAATACCGGACTAAGCACCAACCGATTCAAAATAACCCAGCTAGAAATTGCCAATGGTATGAAAAATCAAGCACTGGCAGAGCACTATTTGCCAATGACCAACAAATAAAGTGCTGGCAAAGCACTGATTTACAACGCTCTGCCAACGTTAGTAAAAAGTGCTTTGCCAGTGCCTAGTTAACAAAATTTACAACAGTAAAAATAATTAAAGCACTGGCACAGCTCTGGCTTAGAAAGCTCTGCCAACGTTCGTAAAAAAAGCTTTGCCAGTACTTGATTTACAAAATTTACAACCGTAAAAATAAAAAAGCACTGTCACAGTACTGACTTGAACGCTTTCCCAACAATGGCAAAAAGTTCATTGCCAGTACTTATTTACAAAATTTACAACCGTTAACTTAATAAAAGCAGTGGCAATTCCCTTCTCCACAACAAGAGTGGAAAAATTCAAAACTAAATTGCAATTTATTTGAAGTTAAGAATATTAAGGTCTCCTATTATAGTCAGCACAAAGTATAGTTTTTGTACTAAAATTTTACTTAAGAAATTTATTTTCAAATTTCTTTCTTTAGGAAAATTGTAGTAAAAAATCGTGCTAACTTATCACAAAAATAATTTGATAAAAAAATATTTAGTTATTTTGTAATTAACTTAGCTAAAGCAAGCCTATTGTTATTTCTGTTCAAATTACCAAAATCATTCAATAAGAAATAATATAACTATTTACTGAAGTGAATTACTAAGTAGGACTTTATTGGTTTTGGTACTGGCAAAGCGCTTATTGCCAGTGATTTGCCAACGTTTTAAAAAAGAAACGGCCAAGCCCTGCCCGGTGTTATCATTTTGGGGTTGGCAAAGCACTTATTATATTATTAAAAAAGCACTTCATTGGTTGTTCTACCAATGCTTTGCTAACGTTTTAAAATTATGGTTTTGGTACTGGCAAAGCGCTCATTGGCAGTGCTTTGCCAACGTTTCAAAAAAGGAACGGCCAAGCCCTGCCCGGTGTTATCATTTTGGGGTTGGCAAAGCACTTAAATCTTCAGATATCCAACGCTCTGCCAACGCTCATAACACCGTTGAAAGCACTGGGCCAATGCTTTGCCGTTCGTAATTTTCTGGCTGGGAACTTTAGCGATGTTGCTCCGTGTTAATCCGTGTTAATCCGTGTTAATCCATGTTAATCTTGTAATCAAAATATAGATCGCAAATATTAGAATATTTGAATGAAATGTTGCACAAGGTTTTCCATTAGCCTAACATCCTAAATAAATTGGTCGGAGTTTGTCCATATTTAGATCTACACTCAAATAAAAAGTCTGTAAAAATTATAAAAAAAAAACTGTAATTCTACAGAAAAAAAAATTAAATATTTTTAGGCCAGCAGACCGTTTATTTATTATTTAATTATAAGTAGAGCGAAAGTTAATAGTAGAAAAAATTAGTATATTTTACTAAAATTTTGTAGAATTTTAGTAAACCCTTAATGGAAATCGATTTGGTAAAATTAGTATTTATTTTTTTACTACAAAATTAGTAAAACTTTTTTTTAAATAAAGTTTATTTTTATTATCCCTTGTCAATTTATTTATGTCTTAGATTTCAAAAATGGTCAACAAATTTGCTCTCTAATTTGGAAAAAGAAAATAATAAGTAATTTTTGCTAATTTCAGCAACTCGGTTTAAAAATTACTGAAATATTTTGCTAAAACCAAATTTATAATTTTTATAAATATTTGGCAAAAACTTTTGCTGATTTTAGCAAAGTAATCCGCTATTTTTAATTAACTAAAGTTTAATTCGAATATAACTAAAATTTTGAAAATTGAACAGTTAATTTTTTATCTTGCTAATATTTAGCAAAATAAATCTGCGGATTTAAGTGATATGCTGTTTTAGTTAAGGACGTATAGATAACATTTTGAGACAAAAAATTTGCTGTTTAATGTAAGTTTTTTTTTTTGTAAAATTAAAACATCGGATCAATAACTTTCCGATCTTTTAAATACCTTAGTATGCTGAAAATTACTTTATTTTCTTTTCTAAAGTAAATAATGAGATATTTTCTTTAAATAGACCAAAAAATTAGAAATTTAGTAGCCAGTGTTGCCTTATTAAAATTTTGAAAAAATTATCTAAATATACACTTTTTAAAATTTCTCAAAAATCGGGAAAAGCCGATATTTGCTTTTGCAATAAATAAAAAAAATGTTTTTGAAAAAACTTTAGTTTGAAATTTAATTACGTACACTGATAAAAAAGCCCGTACAAATAGTTGAAAATTCTGCTACGACAACAGAAAATAGTACTTGAATTTGCGACAGCAGAATTTTCAATCACAGTCTGCTAAATTAAGGTGACCTGAATTTTAGAAGAACTGGTTGACAGTTATAATTCAACCGAGAATTTGTGCAAACATGTTCTCTCCGGATCTGATTAGAGGCAAGTCCATGTTTATTACTGGGAATATAAGTGATTAATAAAAACGATTTATGGTCCATTTTGCTCTATCTCGCTTAGTTTCCGAGATATAGCATAATTTATAATTATAAATAAAAAAATATAAGAAAAAACCGCCATCTACAAGTGAGACTCACTAGCGGAGATAACAAAAAATTATTTTAAAACAATTGTGGTTTCAATTAACTGGCAAATTTGTAAATTTCAGAATTACGAATTACTAAATTTTAGGTTGCAAAATTAGTTCAAATACGAATGAAATTTGTTCTTGTAGTGAATTAAGATAACTAAGAACTTTAGCTAAATAACTAATTTAAACCTAAGCAAAAGAAAAAAATTTGTTCTACCTAATGAGAACCCGTTTAATATACTTTTGAACTATTTTTTCATGAGTGTATAATACTACAAAAATTTCAAAAAAAGCTCTTCAAGTAACAAATTAGTAAACCAAGTCAAAAATGCCCACGGAATCGATGAGAGTTATAAAATGAATTATTGAATCGCATATTTAGAAAAGCATTACCATATAAGTGGTTGTATAAGTACATATTTGGTAATGTAAAGTACTTACAATTGTCATTATAAATCTCATTACTTTTGAATGGGGTT
This sequence comes from Delia radicum, assembly GCA_021234595.1. NCBI lineage: Eukaryota > Metazoa > Arthropoda > Insecta > Diptera > Anthomyiidae > Delia > Delia radicum. The sequence continues at coordinate 102,358,333 of CM037853.1, read as the reverse complement.
GTCGCGCAAAATAATGATATATTAGCAATGATCAAAATATGTGGTTACCCATATGCTTAGCAGTATGGACAAAAATAATGAGTCTACAATTAAATTTTCAAGTAAAAATAAATTTAGTAAAAGAAACATTATTTTATTGAAAATTATTTTATAAATAATAAATTGTGCACTTGCGGTATTTGAACTTGAGCCTCCAGGTGCCAGTCAAGCGCTCTACCATCTGAGCCATATGAGCCATCTCGACATGTTATACTTGATAGATAAAAACATAAATGACTTTCTTGCACAAAATATCATTACTTTCCAGCTAACAAAAAATCAAAAATATATACTTTATATGCCCTTACTAAAGTTGGAAAAATAATGTTTCTAAAAATAGATTTTCAAAAAATTGTTAGATCATTAATTTATATTTAAAATAATAATAATAAAAATAATCACTTATGGGTAACGCCTTATTTTTTGTATTAAAATAATGGGAAAATTAATTAGTTATTAGTAAGTCCCTATTATTTGTGTTAAAGTAATGTAAAGAGTAAGCTGGTGTCATTACTGGTAATGAGAAAATAACGACATGTCATTGCCGTTTCTACTCTAGGTAGATAAAAAACGTTGTTGAGTCTAAACATAAAATTTGCTAAACCGACAACTTTGGGCAGAAAATGGGTTAGTACAACAGGATTAAATTTTCCATGCTCTCTCAACTTGACCATTTTTTGTCTTATATAACATAGCCAAGTTTTATTATGGCCCTAGTGATACAATACCTAAATAGTGAAGTATCGACGTACATTGACATAATATACTGATTTATATAAAAAATTTTCTATTACATTTTATTTAACAAATAAATAAAATTTAATTAAAAATGTCCATACAAAACAATCAACAACAATATAAAATTAATCAATGTAAATTAATATTAACAAACGAGCGTCTGGAAGAAAATTTATTTAGACAAAGTTAATTTATAGAAACATGCAAACAAACATTACAATTTAAATATTTTTTTTATTTGTAATTTCGTCGGATAGCCAGCAAGTAGTGCCATGTGTTATTTAGATTTTTTCATTGTAGCATTGGTGCGCTGTACCATTGGTGCGCTCTGTAACAGAGATTAAATCCGGATGTCAATAAAATATCTTAAAAAACGATAATAAAAAAATCAGTTTTTTCGCTATCCTGAAACCAAACACATAGCACTACCTGCAGGCAAGACGACGATTTGTAATATTCCTAAAGAACATTTCTGTTGTGTAGAAAAAAATTCTTATAAATTCAAAAAAAAAAAAAAAAAGAAAAGGATACTTACAGTAGTAACATAACAAGAGGAATGAAGTACAACTAAGATTAGCTAATGATGTTTAATTTGATGTGCTGTGATTACCCTTTATATTTGTAAATTTTTAAAATATCTAGTTGAATAACCTTAAACTTGTAAAAAAGCAGCACGACTTAATTTTTCTTTACATTTGGTGCGTCGAAATACACGTTTTGATCGATTAAAATTTAAACTCATTATATTTAGTTGTCCTCATGTAACACAATATTAAACATATTCAGAGACTTTTTTATTTTATTTTTTTTATTTTATTAATTAATAATCATATAATTACAAATTATATAATATTACCCTAACCGAGCACTAGCTACTATGGCTTTGGGCGCGTTGTAGCGAAAACAGACCAGTGAATCTGGTGGGAATCGAACCCATGACCCCCGCACTGATAAGCCAGCACGCAACCAACTAGCCTACCGGGGCGCACAAGTTCAGAGATTTAACTTTCGAAATTATTTACAACATGGACAGCGACTTTCATGCAAATGCATGTTTGTAGTCAGTAGCCCAATCTCGATTTGGGAACTTGACAGAACATCACTTTTTCGAGGAAATACTCGGACGGATGGATACTATTGATTTGCTGTTGCATATTTTTGCATATTTTGCCTTAGGTACATATTTTTTTAATTTTTTATGATTTTTATTGAATATTTTTGCAACTTTGCATTTTAACTGCATATTTTTTTATATTTTGTTGAATTAAATTTAGATCTGATTTCAAATAAATAAAAGAAAGAACTTTTCCGAATCAAAGAATTTGCAAAAAAATGGTATTGATATGTAGTGTCCGACCGAACACACGTTTTTTGGAAGAAGCCCTACCCGAACTTCGTCCAAATTTTCAATGTTCGGCAGAAGCCGTAGGAGAACTTTGTAATTTACTTTTTATTTTGAATTAAACGTAATGTTTCCAATTATTCGATATAGGCGGGTAACCGGTTAAGACATTATTCGAAAAATCGCGAATATGGATTAAGCGGTTATTCTGTAGGTTAATCGACAAAATTGGCAATTAATCGATTAATCGTTTAAAATGTATTTCTTTGGTTTTTTTTATAAATAAAAACACAAAGAACTGTTTTTTTTTTGTTAAATATCAAGTTGAGGATGATTTCAAACATTTTTTTTGTAATATCAATTTGAGGATGATTTCAAGCATCCTGCTATATTTAAATGAATGACACATTACTTAGAATCTTGAGGTTTTCATTTGGAGAGATATAAGGGCTCTTGAAATACAAAATGTTATCAGCAGGGCAAGTGTTTTTTGGCATTTGGCATTTGCCATTTTCAATTATTTTGTAAAAACTACATTTCTTCGGATACTTAACATAAAAAGCTAAAGGGTCCGTCATACCAAGGACTTTATGCAAAATTCGTCTCAATGATCAATTGTTGAGAATGACGGTGAATTGATGTTGATGGCGCTTCACGCACACTTTCTGCCACAGCAGCAATATTCTCGGGTGTACGCACTGTTTTTGGCTTTTCACGCTTTGGTTTATCGATGAGGATGCCAGTTTCTTACACTTTTTTCACAAGATAACGAATATACGGACCATATTCGTTCAGCGGAAGGATAAAACTAATTATCTGTCAAATCAGACATGAGCTAAGTGTTACCATTCACGAAATAAGCACTAGTTGAAAAAAAAAGTTAGATGGCGGACCCTTTATTTGGTGTAAAATATGGATGAAAACATAAAAATAATTCCTTAATGTATATTTTTTAGTGTTTGTAAAATTTAATTTCGGAATTTTTTCTTTTAAAGTAACGAAAATTTTAAACTTTTAAATTCACACTACACACGGTTTCTTTTAAAAGGACCTAAGAATCTACCAGTGTTACCATTTTCATAATATGTATATGTTTCGAAGACCGGCTTGTAGAACAAATTAATTTTCATTAAAACCTGTTTAAATGTCGGTTTTAACACCAATGATTTTTGTTTGAAATTGTCCAATTTCAATCGGTTTAATTGCTTCGAGGTTGAACGGCTAAAACTGTTTCTGAAACTGGTTCTAGCTAGGTATGTCTTTAATTTTCACTTGAACATGTTTGAAAATTGTAGTGGTTGGGTATTGATTACAAAAAATTTTATTGGGAAATGAAAGAAGATGTCAGATTCATACAGAATTGATTTTTAAGTTGATTGAAAGTTATGTGCCATCGATTTAAAACAAATTCAAAATTGTCTTGCAATACATAGAAATATTTGTAACATTAATTTGAGTTCTTAAAAGGATCAAAACAATAAAAAATTTTCTATCTAATTTGCTAAAGCCGATAAAAATATTTTATCTAGAGGTTTAAGTATCGCTTTCACTCGATTTTAAAAGAATTTGATAATATTTCCTTTTTTGTAATTTTTCTTAACCAGATGTAAGAAAATTAACAGATTTTGGCTAAAAATCCATATAAAAAATTTAACCGATTAATCGACCTATTTTAATCAATTGTTCGGGTCGAATAATTATTTGAGTTTTAAATTATTTGTTTTGACATTAACCGACATTAACTATTAATAGAGGCGATTAATCGAGAAATCGAGAAATCGGTTAATCGATTAACCGAATTGTAAACACTAAAAAAAAATTGAATTTAGGTCAATTTTGTCAATGAAATAAACAAAAATATATTTAAACATGAGTAAATCTCAAAAAAGTTTATTTAAATTTTTTTTTCAAAAATGTAAAATTATTAGTTAAATTTTTTTAATTACGTCTTTTGAAAAAAATAGGAATGTTTGAACTTTTTTATTTTTACTAAAATATATTACGAATTTAATACAAATTCTTGTGTTTGTACTCGAAATTAAAGAATTTCATCTAAAAATGTACTCAATTTCTTCAAATACTCGGTGTTAGGCCAAGTTCAGCCAAAATTTTGCTGAATGCCAAACTTGACCGAATATCCCTTTCTCGCCGAACTCCTAAGCCAAAGCAGAATACTCGGTAGGATACTATTGATTTGTTGTTGCATGTTTTTGCATATTTTATTATAAATGCATATTTTTGCATATTTTGCCTTTAAGTACATAATTTTTTAATTTGTTATGATTTTTATTGGATATTTTTGCAAATTTTGAATTTACCTGTATATTTATTTATATTTTGTTGAAATAAATTGAGATCTGATTTAAAATAAATAAAAGAAATAAGTTGAAAACCTTAACTAATACGGTAAGTTAAAATAAGGACCATCATGTAGTCATCCGCTTAGAGATTTATATTGCATCTTATTTTTAAAACAACGCTCTCAAGTTAAGCTCATATTTTGCATTTTTTAGGCGAATTTTTCAAGTTTTTTAGAACATGAAAGTAGTTACCCTATTTATAAGTCATTTTTAAGAACTCTTGCTAAATCTTACAAATTTTTGTGTTTCAATATAATATTTTAATATCTCGGCTAAAGATAATTTAGTGCAGATTTACAATATTGAGCAAAATTTCATAATTTGGTGATTAAATTTAGAAAAATGAAGCAAAATATACGAAAAATTGGTTGACTGCTGTAAATATAAAAATCGCGATGTTTCAAAAACTGCAAATAAGAAAAAAACTTTTTTTTTACAAATTTACGTAACAGCGTAATTAAGTGCATTAAATAATAAAGTGCTTATTTCGTGAATGGTAACACTTAGCTCATGTCTGATTTGACAGATAATTAGTTTTATCCTTCCGCTGAACGAATATGGTTGTGTATACGCTTGAACAACGCTGGGAAATATTGCGACATTACTTTGAAAATCATGGTAATGTTGCAGAATGTGTGCGAAAATTGCGTACGGATTTTGGAAGAAGAGAAGCACCGTCAGCTCCGTATGTTCGTTTGGCCACCTCGGAGCTGCGATTTGACACCGTTGGACTATTATTTGTGGGGTGGCGTCAAAGATAAGTGTTACGCCAACAAGCCAGAGACAATTGACGCTTTAAAGTACAATATTCGTGAAGCCATTGGTGAAATACAGCTGCACACAATCGATAATGTGCTTAAAAATTGGACCGATCGTGTAGGCTACTGCATGGCCAGCCGAGGCAGCCATTTGAATGAAATTATTTTCCATTACTACCCGGAAGGATTGTACTTTCAAATAAAAAAAAAAATTTGAGAAAATATTCAGTAGTTTTTTTTTATAGCATTTTCAAAAAAAAAAAGAAGTTATTTGGCGTACCCTTTATGTATTTCAAGAAGTTGAAAGTTGTAGAGCCAAAAATGATAAAAGAGTTGACCAATAAGCTGCTGTATTTGGTGTGGGCCTACATTAGCGAACATTCCTTTACACTTAAAGTAAGGCTTCTGTAATTAAAAAGAAATTCTAATAATTTTCGGCTTAAAATCAAATCATTTAAAATTGTATGATATTCCAATTCTATATTAGAATTTCTAATTTTAGTTAGTTAGTTCATACTAACCCAAATCTGTTCATCTATTTTCTACATGTCCTTAATATTATAATAATAAAAAAAATTATTATTATTAAACGTTAATATACTCTTGGAAAAGAGCCCGAAAAAGCTACTAAAATTTGGTTAAAAATGACTTTGCAGAAAAAACTGTATTGTAAGATGAGAATTGCAAAAAAAAAAACACTGCTGAATTTACAAAATTTTAGTTATATTTGAGTTGAATTTTTTAGACAAAAGGCATGAAAAAACTGAAATATCAAAAAAATGTTTGTCTTATTTATCTTAAATTTAGTTGAATGCAAATAAAAGTATATTTTGATAAAAATTAACAGAATTGGTTGCTAAAAAATTGTGTACTGCAGATTTTTATTCGCATAAAAATACTGAATTTTTTTTTTGCAGGTTAATTTACTACATTCAAGTAACTAAAATTTAGCTCAAATATAACTAAATGTTTGTAGATTCAACAGATTTAATTTAACTTTTCATATCTTACTAATATTTAGCAAAAAAAAATTGCTAATTTTAGCAATCCTGACAAGTCATTTTGAACAAATTTTTAGTAGTTTTAGGAAAATTTTTTACTTATTTTTTTTTTTTAGTTTCGGCCAGCTATTACTGCAACGCATGTCGTTTCCATTGTGTTTGTTCTCTCATATGTATTGCACATCTTTAGTATTTGTAACACAGTACTAACAGTACTACATGCTAATTAAAAGGCGTTATGCATTCTAACTACCAGAGAAGTGTGAAACCAATCAACCACAGTGGCTTAAGTGTTTGTGTTTAAAAAAAAAATAATAATAATATTTTCAATCAAAGCTATTTCAATGAAAGAATGAATTCTTTTTTAAATGAATTTCCTTAACTCATTTTTGACACAGTGTTCCTTTTTCGACTCGGCACTTTTAAACGGCTATAATTTTTTTACTGGAAAGAGATTTAAAATTCTTACACATCTTGACGACAATCGCGAATAAAAAACTTGTGAAAAATTGTTATAAAGAGTTGCCAAATAATTATTTGAAAAAACCAATTTTTGTTTACCTTATTTGATCGAACTTTTTTAAAAAATATTTAAAAATATAAACAAAGCTAATCTTTTCTTTTTTTTTGGTTTTATTTAAATAGAACAATTTTTGGTCTTCAAACCACATGTTTGATTACTTAGCAGACAAGAATGGAGCAAAATTGACGATTTATAGGTATTTTGTTAAAGCTCTGCCTATTATGGGGGCTCTAGCTTTTCAAAAACTTTGGGTTCTGATGAGATCTTTAGCCAGATCGAAATACTAGTATCAACCTAGCTAATATGTTTGATTTGCTTTATTTATGTAAATATACGGAGGTTTGAAGCTTGTTATTAATTGAAAATAATCTTTTATATTTTTGATTGTTATGTTGATGAAAAAATATAAAAATGTTTATCTCCGCTAGAAATTAGTTCACCCATTTTTGTATTTCATTTTTGAAAATCTGACCGATCGAACAATGAACTTTTCAAATACACAAAGTCTAAAATATTTCAAGATTTATTCCGTTTCCACTCAAAACAAAATAATGGATGGTTTTTTATTAAAATATTATTAAACTTAAAAAAATGATATCGTCATATGGCATTTTTAAAAAATGGCAAAAAACAAAAAAAAAAAAATTTTAAAAGGTTAACTTAAAAAAAATTATTTTTCAAATATTTTTGAATAAAGATTTGTTCACAAAATCATAAAAAATTTAAATTTTTAAAATATATTCAACCGTCTAGGATTTATATGCGGTCAAAGTTTCAACTTTGGTTGCCAATATTTCCGTTAGAGGACGCTTTAAGGCAAAAAAATTATAAACATTTCTTAATGAAGCATGGTTCTATACAATATCTCGAAAGTATATATTCATGAAGAGTTTTATCAATTCAAAGAAACTGCTTAAAATTAAAAACTTTTATGAAACTGTTCATAAATTCTATAAACGCTTCAATAATTCTACAAACATATCATACATTGATTTAAATGAAACCTATTTCATAGATTCCATAAAAAGTTTCAATGGACGAGTTCCAGTGACAATTTGCATTAAAGCTATGAAGAAATTCATTACTGAAGTGAAGATAATTCTCTCAGTGCATATAGAGAATTTTTTTGACACTTTAGGGAGTATGAAATAAAGATGAAAATGGCTCTTTGCCTTACAGTCGAAACCAACCGCAATTCTCCAAACAAAACGCAGTTTTTGTGTCATTCGAAATAATTTCTTTTAAATAACAAGAAGTTTTAGAAATACACGAACATATTTTATACATCATTGGATGTGCTTTCATACACCCTTTCTCTTGATATTCATACAAATTGCTTAGAGTTTCTTAACAAAAGAAAAAAAAAAACGAAAAACTGTTGTTTTCATTTATTTTAACTTTTTAACCAATAAGTATTTGTTTTGGCCATAAGTATGGGTTTGTGCCTCTAAAAAATATGAATATCATATTTTTGTTTATATTCTATATATATTTGTTAGTTGTTAAATTTCCTCTAATAAAGGATGTTTTTTTTATAGATGTATAGAACTTTGAAATGGAATAAAACAAAGATGAATTTTTTAAATATGACTTCTGGCATATGACCGCCTCGGACGTAGTCTAATCTGGAGTTCCAATTTTCGACTTTTTCCAACAGTTGTGGCCGTATATTGGCAATAACACGGCGAATGTTAACCTCCAAGTGGTCAATCGTTTCGGGCTTATCGGCGTAGACTAACGACTTCACATATTCCCACAGAAAATAGTCCAGCGGCGTTAAATCGCACGATTATGGAGGTCAATTCACGGGTCCGAAACGTGAAACTATGCGGTCACCATTTACTGTAACATTCTGACCAGCATCGTTTTAAATTAAATACGGACCGATGATTCCACCAGCCCATAAAGCATACCAAACAGTCAGTGTGTCTCAACATACACTTAAGGATTATCATCACTTCAAATACGGCAGTTTTGTTTATTGACGTATCCATTTAAACAAAAGTTAGCTTCATCGCCAAAAAAAAATTCGCAAATTTGCACAATTTGGAAGCGTTGTTCAGGCGTCAGTCTATTCATGTTGAAATGCCAAACCAAACTCAACATAAATCACTTGACAGCTGACAAAATGGCCGCCATTTAAAAAAGTGTTGCCAACTTAAAGTTTTATACCTGTATAAAAACACCCTTTAGTTGCACATTTTCCAGTTTTTAAAATCAAATGAAGCATCTCGAATGCCATCGGCAAATTGACTAATTGACTAATGAATGAGAAATACATAATTAAATCATCAAAATTTTTAAAGCGAATAAACAGCTTAATCGATTGAATTTTTAATTCATTAAAATTATAAAGAATTTCCTCATGGTCAAATAAATAAGATCGAATAAGTCCTATTAACAGGGCAGCGAACTTCATACACATCTTTGTATGTTTTGTAGTCAGTAGCCCGAAATACATTTTGACCAAATATTTTTACGAACCAAAGAATTTCCAACAAAATGGCATAGATTTTTTTTATGCACATTTTGTAATAAATGCATATTTTGTAATAAATGCATATTTTTGAATGCATATTTTTGTTTTTTTTTAGCATTTTTTATGATTTTTATTGCATAAAAGCAATAATTAAAAAGTGTTTTAAAAACTTAATCATTCCATCCATATTCATTCAGAATTAAAAATCGAATTAAAATTTGAATACTTTAGAAGTTCTGTTTTCAATACAAATATTTTCCAATGTATAAGTGGCCAGTGGTTAAGAGTCGCCAACTAACATATAATGAACAAGTAGTTTTTATTTTTGCTCAAGCACATGAACACTGGAATCAATTTTTATTTAGTTTTTCATTTGTATGAGTGTATCTTTCCGCTTTCTTACTTAAACTGGCTCGTGCCAGTATGTCTGGGTAGTATCTGCTATAAACCAGATAAATTCGCTTTCTTAAGACTTTAGTAAAATTATATTTCTTGTTTGCGTTTTTATTTCAGTTAAAATGAGTATCGTAAAGAAAGAAGTAAATGACATACAATACAAATGCATGCAGGCAACTATTAAAGAGTTTGGCTAGCATATCTTGTCTTGTGTTAGCCAAACAAAATTGGCGCCTTAGATGAAGTTTCCAAATCACGTTTTGCATCAGGCGAACATTAAAGTAATAACAAAATACACAACAGCCACGTACTCGTCGTGAAACGTCTTGTGGAAACTCCAGTTTGCTTGTGCCAAGAGAGCTAACTTGATAAAGTTTACAAGAAATATTTTAAAACCAGCATCAATTTTTGATTTTTTTTTTTTTTTTTTTTTAAGTAGAGCTTAGAACTTGTGCAGTGTCATTATTTACAAATATAACATTTGTAAGCGAGGATGAAATAATTTGTGGTTAAACCACGTATTTACAGGCCTTAACCCTTTCACTACCGACTTTTTACTGGTGGATATATTTCTATTTTGACTTCAGATTCTTGTTAGGGGTCCTTAAATAAGGAATAAAATGTTTTGCATGTATGCCCCCTCTTCCTCTTACCCAACAAAAAAACGGTTCCGAAAATCGAATTGTGCAAACTTATGAGCTCATTTTTACCACTAAAACTTTCGAAAACCGAAAAATACTTTATTTGGGTTTGTTATGATTATGAAATGAAGCTACGTGTCAAATTTCGTGATTTTAGATTTATTGGTTTTGGAGATATACCAAACGCCCCTTTATCGGAAATAAATGCTGAATAAAAAATATCGAGACTATATTGCCCTGATGAACAGTTTAGGCATATGATGATTTTTTGTCTTTGTCTACGAAAAAGCTGTTTAAAGCACAAAATAGAAAAAATCCGAAAAAGGCTCAAATGGGTAAAAAAGCATAAAAATCCAATGTAGAGAAGTAAATATTTTATAATGACAAGTACTTACAATTTTCATTACAAATCTCATTACTTTTATATGGGGATGTAGCGAAAAATAATGACATATCATTACTAAACACCTTACGAAAAATCAAAAAATATTTGGTTACCTATATGGTTACTAGTATGTACAAAAATAATGAGTCTAAAAATAAATTTTCATAAAAACTGAATTTAATAAAGAATTATTTTTTTTGATTTTTTTTTGTTAATTCGAACCTGGAAATCCATTTTTTTCGTTCAAGTGCTCTGCCATCTGAGCTATATCGACTTGCTAAATGACTTGCTTGTACAAAATGCCAGTACTTTCCAGCTTTCAAAAAATCAAAAATAAGTAGTTAAATTTTTATTTACTAGAGTTGAAAAACTAATGAGACTAAAAATAGATTTTCATAAAAATTTGCGATCATTACTTTATACTTAATGATACAAATAAGTAAGGGAGTGTGGTGTAGTTACCATGAAACGATTGATATATTTACAGCTATATCTTTGCAGAAAATACATGTAAAAGTCCAGTTTAAAGGGAGATATATTTGTCTAAAAAAGACATATAAAAAAAGACATATAAAAAAATCAACCATGGAAGATTTTTGTGTCTGTGTTTTATACAAAAAATAAAATTGTGGATTAAACAACTTAAATTTTGCGTTGTCACCTTCTTGTGAAAGTAATTGCTTATTAAATAAGTAAAAGACAAAATAAAATATTTAAATTTAATAAAGATTGTTTATAGAGGTTAATAATCTAGTGTACCTAGAGTGCCTAATTACTAGAGTACCCAGCCAGAAAAATACGATCGGCATAGCATTGGCCCAGTGCTTTCAACGGTGGTATGAGCGTTGGCAGAGCGTTGGATATCCGAAGATTTAAGTGCTTTGCCAACCCCAAAATGATAACACCGGGAAGGGCTTGGCCGTTTCTTTTTTAAAACGTTGGCAAAGCACTGACAATAAGCGCTTTGCCAGTACCAAAACCAAAAACGGCCAATAAAGTCCTACTTAATAATTCACTTCAGTAAAGAATTGTATTATTTCTTATTGAATGATTTCGGTAATTTGAACAGAAATAACAATTATCTTGCTTCAACTAAGTTAATTACAAAATAACTGAATATTTTTTTATCAAATTATTTTTGTGATAAGTTAGCACGATTTTTTACTACAATTTTACTGAAGAAAGAAATTTGAAAATAAATTTCTGAAGTAAAATTTTAGTACAAAAACTATACTTTGCGCTGACTATATATACTCCTATTATATTCTTAACTTCAAATCATATAATGCAATTTAATTTTGAATTTTTCCACTCTTGTTGTGAACAAGGGCTGTGTCACTGTTTTCATTAAGTTAACGGTTGTAAATTTTGTAAATAAGTACTGGCAATGCACTTTTTGCCAATGTTGGGAAAGCGTTCTAAGTCAGTACTGTGCCAGTGCTTTCTTATTTTTACGGTTGTGCGTTTTGTAAATCAAGTACTGGCAAAGCACTTTTTAAGATCGTTGGCAGAGCGTTCTAAGCCAGAGCTTTGTCAGTGCTTTTATTATTTTTACTGTTGTAAATTTTGTTAATTAAGCACTGGCAAAACACTTTTTACTAACGTTGCCAGAGCGTTGTAAATCAGTGCTTTGCCAGCACTTTATTTGTTGGATAATTGGCAAATAGTGCTCTGCCAGTGCTTGATTTTTCAGACCATTGGCCATTTCTGGCGGATATGTATACATTTCAAAAGGTTTGGCGTGCGCTCTATCAGTATCTGATCTCAAAATTTTTCCACAGTATCTCTCGACATATCATAACCTAAAGTTTTAAAAACCCCGCTTCTGCTTTATTCGGACGTTATAAAGTCGTGAATTAAGATTTATTCAAAAAGCTTTGTTTGTCATCTGAGAGTCCTCTCTATTGCCTTCAGGTTTAAAGAAACAAAGTCGGACTATCAAATGGTAAAAACTTTGCTATGTGTCATGTTTCAAAAATGGCGAAAAATCACCTTTTTAATATATAGTGAAAATACCAATATCCCCCTTTATACGAGTTTGTTACATATATGTAACGAATCGTTATCCTTCAATAAAATCCTTTAAAATTAAAACATATAAAAACGCTGAAATAGGTATATTTTTTTTTGCATTTTCTACAAATATATATTACTTATTTTTTAAAATCCGAGTTTCATGCAGTAAAGGGTGAAATGTGGTACTGAATCACAATTTTGTTCTATAGAAATTGGCCGAATGTTATGTTCTTAAGGCTAATTTCTACAGAACAAAATTGAGTTTTTGCTACATTTTTAAACCAAAAGTCGCAATATTTTTATCTTTGGTTTCTTTAAACATAGTTTTTGGTTTAATCTAATTTATATTGGATATTGTTTAAAAAAAATTTTACAGCAATATTTTCAGTTTGTTATTTTTATTATTTGTCATTAATTTGTTTATATGAACTCATTGCTAAATTGCTAAATTTTTCCTCAATGACAATTAATTAATTGAAGATCGTTGACTTACATAAATAAGTAAGGAAATAATATTGAACTTGAGCAGTTTTTTCCGAATGTACATTTTTTTTTTTTTTAATAAATGGATAAATAAAGTGTATAATAAACCACATCAAGAAAAAAAAGCACCCAAAAGCTTCTTTAATTAATTAATGAGACACCAATTAAAAAATAAACAATTTTTACTAAGAGATAATACTTTATAGTGTTTTGCAAAAATGTACAACGAGAGAATAATTTACACATCAGTAATGAATTTCTTCATAGATTTAATGAAAATTGTCACTGGAACTCGATCATTGACAAATTATTTTATGGAATCTATGAAACAGGTTTCATTAAAGACAATTCTTATGAAATGCTTCATAGAATTAATGTAAATCTTCAAAAAATTAATGAATCATTCCAACAATGAAGCGTTTCATAGAATTTATTAAATAATTTCATAAAGTTGTAAAATACACTGATATATTTTTATGCGTAGTATAAATGAATTGGTTTATTAAAGCAATGTTGCCAAATAACGGTTTCATTGAATTAATGAAACATCCATTTAATTTATAAAGCATTGTTATTAAAAAATATGAATTTTTTCAATGTTTGAAGTCTAAAGTAAACGTTTCAATATGCCAAAACCCTAATAACATTATAGCATACTTTAAGGAACAACCGAAAATATTAGCGAAAAAAACTTCATTGAATTAATGAAACACTTCATGAATGTTTTAAAAAAATCATTAGTTCTAAGCAATGAAGCGCTTCATATAATTTATGAAACAATTTCATAGAAGTTAAAAATTAATGAAAGGCTTACGAGTGAGTAACCCGAACTAAAGGGTCCGCCAAATAACTTTTTTTTTTTGAACTCCTGAACCAATTGGACTTTGTATGGCGTCATATCAAGGTCTTTATGCAAAATTCGTCTCAATGATGTCTCCGAAATGTTCAATAGTTGAGAACGACGGTGAATTGATGTTGATGGCGCTTCACGCACACTTTCTGCCACAGCAGCAAATTCTCGGGTGTACGCACTGTTTTTGGCTTTTCACGCTTTGGTTTATCGATGAGGATGCCAGTTTCTTTCACTTTTTTCACAAGATAACGAACATACGGACCATATTCGTTCAGCGGAAGGAAGGAAAACTAATTATCTGTTAAATCAGACATGAGCTAAGTGTTACCATTCACGAAATAAGCACTAGTTGAAAAAAAAAGTTAGATGGCGGACCCTTTATTTTTACACTAAGATTTTTGCTTGCTTTGACATTTTTCAGACGTATTATTATTTTAAAAATATTTGGCACGTATTTTTGGAAAAAATTTAATTTTTTTTTAAATTTAAATTTAAATTAAAATTTTTTTTATTTTTTTTTGTGTTTAAAAATTCAAAAAAACATGAAAAATGTTTCGACATGTCGATATTTAAACTGATGTATTTTGAGAACTACTAGGCAGATTTTAATGGTTGATGGCTTGTTTTAATGGTCTTGTACTCTACTTTTTCTAAATGTATTTAAACACATATGTTGTCAAATTTAAATTAATTTTTTTTTTTTAGTTTTTAACATTTGTTTGTATGTTTTACCACTTTTGACCCCAGCTAAAATTAAAAATAATATATCACCGTCAACACACATATTTACAAAATAAATACTGAAACTTTTAGAGTGTAGCGGCGATGGGTTCTATTTTTTAAAGATTTTTTTTTACAAAAATTACGACAAAAATTTGTAATTTGCATGTAAAATATTTTCAAATACTTCAAAATATTAAAAACTTTTACATTCACTAAAATGCCGGTATGCTGTTTTAAATGCCGGTATGCTTAAGCCGGTACTGCACCCTCCTTCTGGCTAAAAGATGGGCCCGAAAATCGAATTTTTGAAACTACTCAGGCCATTTTTACCGCGTTGTGGTGTAATGGTTAGCGCGTTGGACTTTTACACATAAGGTCCCGGGTTCGATCCCCGGTGCCGGCAACATCAAATTAATATGTATGAGTTTTTTCTATCCCTCATACGTATCGCAATGTCCACCTTCGGTGTTCCCATAGCAATTAACCCCACCGAAGTAAAATAATGAATCAGGGCTATGAACCAAAAAGCTTCAATAAGTTCGCCAACTCTCCATCAGGTGGCGAGCAACAACTGTTCTAAGACTTATCTCGCGCAATTACAGTGTTGCCATGTCTGAAGCCCTTCATCTTTCCCCACCTTTCATCTCTATACTATCCCTTTCCAAAGAAAGCAACACACTAAATATAGGAAGTATTTCCTGAGTGTTGCCTCTCTTTTTTTTTTAAAAAAAAAAGACATTCGAATAACTAAAAATGCTTTATTTGATGTTGTTCTGGTCATTAGAAAGCTTCTAGCTTTCTTAGTTTACGAGATACAGCAAACTCCCCATTTTTTGGAGATAAAAATTCACAAAAAAAAAATCGGACTTTCTTAACAAATTTCGCGACTAAATATATTGCCCTGATGATCAGTTTATCCACATCATGATTTTTTTCAATTACCAATATCCTAATGAACATATATTTCAAAAGGAATTATCTCTATATCTGTAATATGTAGAATGTAACTGTTTTCACATTTTTCATTTATCTTATCGAATGCATTATTTTACTGAAAAATCTTTGAAGTTGGTACATAATTTAGAAGTTACAGACCTAGAAATGTTTTTTCACACTTTTTTTCAATATCAGTATATATGGGAGGTAGGCGTGTCCTTGCACCGATTTTCTCACAATGTTGTATATATTTATCATTGGCCCAAATAAAATAGTGTACCAAGTTTCATGTATCTACTTCTATTTTAGTCCATTCGCTATATGGAAACAAAGTACTATGCATCCCGTCCCACTCTGAAAATTTCAGTATTTATTTAGTAGAAGTGTGTGTAGACTCTGATATATTATTTTTATTTTAAGTCGGAACATTTTTGAGTTTTTTTTTTTTTAAGTTTCCAACACAAATAACTCCTTAAAACATTTTTTTTAATTTTTTCAAAAATACCTGTCAACTATTTTTAAAATAAGAATGCGTCTGCCAAATGGAACAACAACAATGGAATGCCTCTTATTTGAAATTATAAATTTTTTGTAAAAAAAAGTTCAAGCGTCTTAAAATTTAAGAAAAATTATGTAGATTTTAAGATGTTTTTACTAGATTTAAGTAAAATGTATACTGCATTTAATTAAAAAATATACTCAAATTAAGTAAAGTTTCATAAAATTTAAGTCAAAATTTACTAAATTTTAATACTTAATTGAAGTAAACTGTATTTACTTGTTATTAAGAAAACTTCATACTTAATTTGAGTTAAATTATCTTTGGAGCCAAATCATTCCCGTATTTCTCAAAATTTAGTTCAAATTACTTAATATTCGGTTAACTTTTTTTTGAGTGTAAGAAAAAAATCCCATGAAATTCTTACATCAATATCATGAATGTTAATTCTTTCAGTGTATATAATTTTTATTAAACCAATATATTTTACAATTTTCTTTATTACAGATTGTTGAATTTGTTTTAACTGGAATATTTTCTTCATAAAAAGCTTTAGCGGAAATGTAAATAATTCGCCCCCACCTAATAGTTACAAATACAGGGATTTAAATCTACAAATACATCACAAGACGAAATTTTAAAATACAAATTTTCAAAACAAAAATTTTGTATATTTTACATTATCTTTTGGAAAATTAAAAGCATTTAGAAAAACACACTAAAATGTCTGCTATCATGGTTGCCATATTGAAGTTATTATTTTTATGCGCTTTGGCCCATAGTGTTTGCTGTTTAGCTTTACCGGCCAGCAGTGTACCCAAAACATATGAAACGACTACTGATCCTCCAAAAGCTTTTCCCGAATATTTAATTGTACATGGTGAAGACAGCTCTATTGAAAAAAACCGATTATAAAGTGGCCCAATCGGTTCTATTGAAAAGTTATCATAATTTAGCTGAAACCTATACCGATCAACCATTGGAAGAATGCAATAATCCCTCCCACAAGGCAACATTTTCCGCCTACGATTATACTGTATTGTTGAGTATGTTGGTTATATCGTTGGGTATTGGTGTATTCTATGGTTTCTTTAAGAAATCTGGCAGTTCATCGGATGACTTTTTATTGGGATCGGGAATGACTATATTTCCGGTTACCTTAAGTTTGACTACCAGTTTTATAACGGCTATTGAATTATTGGGTAATCCATCGGAAATGTATTTCCAGGGTACACAATTTGTGTTGATAGGTAAGTGTTTTTTTTTAAAAATATTCAGAAAGAAAATTAAGAATATATATTTGTTTAATATTTTAGTTATTCCAATGGTTTTTGTCATACCAATAGCTGTAAAAATTTTCTATCCTATTTATTTCAAAATGGAATTGACCAGTTGTTATGAATATTTGGGCATACGTTTCGGCAAGGATATACGTGTTTTGGGTGCTGTATTATATGTAATACAGGTAAGAATTTAAGATTTAAAGAAATGACGCGAATAAGGGTGTATAAACCATATTTTTGGGAGAAACTTAAAAAAGTGGTTATTAGGCCCTTATTTACATCCTCTTGCTGAAAATAATCTCTTGATTATTGTAAGAAATTCTATTGGAACTAGAATGTGGCATTAAAGCATAAAGCAAGATTGGCCACCAAAACGAATAACGGTATTGGTATTGGTATCGATTTTTTGTTGGCTTTGGTATTGGTATTGTTATCGATTTCGGTTTTCCATTCGTATCGGTATAACCGATACCGAAACATTTATAACGGTATCTACTGGTATTATTGAAACAATTTCATAAAAAACTTTTTAAAGTACACTGTAAGTATGTATACTCCATTTAAATAGGTTAGGTCAAAATAAAAAGATATTTAAATTTTAAGTTTGCATTGACTCAAGGGATTTTTTGAGTGTATTTTAAGTAACAATATCAAAATTTTTTTTAAATAACTTTATTTCTTGTTTATTTGTCTAAACTTAAGTCTAACAATGATGGGCGTCCATTTTTTAGGACCCAGCTAAAATATAGTAATGACTACTTATTATTTTATACATTACTTTGTAATGAGTGCTTATTACCTTCTGCATTACTCTAAATAATAAAATAATAGATTACCAATAAGAAAAAAAAATTGGTGAACAATAATATGTGCAAAATGTAATGATTCAACATTTTTCTGGTTTCTGTTTTTAGACTCATTATAATTCGTCTTTTTGTAAGCTAAATGGTAAGGTGTTAGTTTTGGTATACCTTGAACGAATTTACATTGAAGAAAACCTCATTTATGTTTTAAACTATCAAATGTTATATGCCTCGGTGGCTTAGTGTATGGAGCAGTCGCCTGTTAATCTGACGAACCAAGATCGATTCCCAGCTCGATGTTTTAAAAAAAATTTATAATATTTTTTTTTTAATTATATTTTTTTAAATATGCTATTTTTTTTAAATCTATTTTTAGTTCCATTATTTTTTTCCTAGGTAACCCATTATAATTCATATTTACGTAAGGCTGCTAGTAATGCATAACTCATTACTTTTAGAACATTTAAATATAAAAAAGTTATAATTATAATATAAAGGGTAATACGTCCATGCCTTCGAGTTTAGATTACTAGACTCATTATTTGGTAATGTGTGTTTTTGCTGGGGAGGATAGAATTCATTTATATACCATCTAAAAGTCAGCGTAATAACCTTTGACTGACATCTGTTAGTTTAGTGTCATATAGTTCGAATCTTCAAACATCGTCTCAAAATAAAGCTTTGTTAGCTTTGAGTTTCGACATGTAAACAATATATAAAGTAATTTCAAAAGAGATTTAAAACAAACAAAAAAAAAAATCGCTTGAGTCAATACAAACTTAAAATTGAAATATCTTTTTATTTTGACCTAACCTATTACAACTGGGTATACCACTAGATTTTACGACTCAAAATTAAGTTAATGTGACCCGTGGTTTTGGTGTGTCACTTCAAAAGTTAAAATTTTAATTACAGTTTTATTAAAAAAAACTCAAATTTATTAATTTTTATTGAAGTACTTATAGTTTACGCACGTTCTTTTAAAATATGAACATAAAATTTATAAAAAAATAGTTTTATACTGTGTTTCCACCTGCATGTTTTGAGCAAAACATATGTTTTGGTGGAAAATAATGTATGAGAAAACATGTACAACACATGTTTTGTTTCAAAATACGTCCAAAACAACTTCAGTAGAAACGTAGCCTTACTTTTAAAGCACAAATTTTTTAAAGTCGGTTTACTACAAATATTTGTATCGAGATCATGTTAAAAAAATTAAGTTTATAAATTCATGTGAAAGTATTCTTCGACGTTTTATATAAAAACAAAAAATACTTTTTTCCAAAAAACATAAATTTTTTTTAAAACCGATCCAATACCGGTATCATACGGGTATTAAAGGAAACGGTTGCGTTATACTGGTATTTTAAAATTCAAGTGTCTCGGTTTTGGTTTTGTATTGAATCGGTTCTCAATTTGAGACGGTTTTGAAACGGATTACAGTATTTGAAAGGTATCGGTGGCCAACCTTGGAATAAAGCCATTCGCTCAAATTACATTGCTTTTATCTTTAGTGTTACCAGATTTAAAATTAAATTTTGTAATCTTTCTATTTTGTTTTTCAGATGTGTTTCTATACAGCTGTGGCTGTTTTAGCACCCGCTATAGCTCTTTCAAAGGCTACGGGTTTGGATACAAAGATAGCTGTGATTTTAATTTATTTAGTATGTGTATTCTATTCATCTCAAGGTGGCATGAAGGCTGTAGTTATTGCTGATACTTTTCAGGTAAATATCTTATACTTATAACAAATCCAAAACTTTTTGGAATTCTTATGAACTCTATTATGGGATAATCGCAAGTAAACAGTAAAATCTGAGGTTATGTCCAATCCTTTCCCAGGCTCCATAAAATTATATTTAGATTTTATTTTTTCAATTAAGCTAAATATTACCCAATTCTAAAAATATGACTTAAGGTCTTCCGCGAATCTTAAATGCTTGCACAAACATAAGTTAAAAGATCCCCAAATTTGGGGATTTTTTTGGTGGTCATAGGGGCAACAATTTTCATTTGGGGACTCGGAATTCTTTTGGGGATTTAAGAACATTTTGGTGGTTTTTGAGGATATTTAAACTCTTTCATAAAATCTAAGTATTATATTAATTTTCTACTGTTTTCAGAAAATATCAGTCTAGTCTGAGCAAATAATTTAAAAGAAAGGCACAAATTATAACCACTTACGTCGCAGTCAACATTTTAGCCAAATCGGTCAACTTTAGAGGTCGCCATAAATTAAAGATTTTTCAAGATTACGCCGATATTTAACAAAAATTCAAATTTTGTATTTATATGAAAAGGTTTTTCAACAGACTTATAATAAAACTTTTTTAAAGTATTTTGGCCTCCTAAAAACGTATATGAAGCATAAAAACTTAACTTCAGCCACCTTCTGAAATTTAGGCATTGCGTGTTTTGAAAAAATTTGGTTCAAAACTTTGGCCTATTTTTCATATATTGATCAACTTAATGAATACCACTTTAGAGGCCTCTCTGTGGCTCCAAACTACCCTAGCACATTTTCTAACATATTTTTATTCCACCAAAAGGAGCTGATCAATTAGAGCAAATTTATATTTATCAACCGTATTCAAAAAGTAAACATTTTTGTAATCTGTTTGTAATTTCTAAGAAGAAATACGCTCATTTGTGTTATCTCTTAAAGTTCAAAAGTTATCCGCATTTTAAATTAAAATTTAGTATTTTTGCAAAATAACCTGGTCCGATTTTTTGGCAATGGAAAAATTAAGTTCGATTGAAAATTGTTGGTGATATTAACAAAAAGTTATTTAATGAAACAAAAAAAAAAAAATAAAATTACTCTAAAATTGTAAGTTATAGAAAACGGGATTTTAGTAATTTTTTGGTTAAAAAGGTAGCAAGACTCTTTTGTCTCCAGATTAAAAGTTTCTTCAGGAACACATATAGTTTTATAGAAATTATATTCCCCAGATCGTTATTGTTCTCCCCCTAGAGCCCTCCGAATTCGAAAATTTTTTTACTCAAATTTCAACTTTATCCAACTTTTTTCCTAAGTGCAGCACTTAAATTGAAAAATGGGAGAAAATCCTCCAATTTAGTCCAACTATGATAGGGCTATATTTTTTTTAAATCTCTTCAAATGTGGACAAGACAGCAATAAATGTAAAAAACTCCATTTTATGAAATTTGTTTAAGTTTTTTTTTTTGGGAATTCTAGGATATCCTTTTGTCCTATATACATTATTTTATGCTTTAATAAACCAATAGCAAGGTACAGCTTGGAATAAAATTTCACTAGAATACCTTCAATAACAAATATTTTATTGGAAAATAAAAGTTTAACATTTTCACAAAAATGAAAAAAAAAAAAAAATTGTTTTTATGTGCAATGACCGATATATTTTATTGTATCATATCATATTTAAACGGGTTCCAATTCAGTTGTTGTTAGCGCTTAAATCAGTTCCTTAGCTAAAGTTATTAGTTATCTCATTTTACTCCAAGATCAAATTTCATCCGTATTTGAACTAATTTTTCAACTTAAAATTTAGTAATTCGTGATTTACAAATTTACAAATATTGCCAGTTAATTTGAACTACAATTATTTTCAAACCATTATTTGTTTGTGTCTCCGCTATCAATCTCAATTGTAGATGGCGTTATTTTCTCATATTTTTTATTTTACAATCATAAAATAGTCTATATCTCGGAAAGTAAGCAAGATAGAGAAAAATTAACTAAAAATCGTTATTCTGCATGTATTAATAAGTCTTTATTAATCTAAAATAAAGACTTATTTTAGATTAAAATAATCCGCCTCTGGCCAGATCCCAAAAGATATTTTTAGCTGAAATTATCTGTTGATTAAGCATAAAAATTCTGTTGCTTCAGCTAAGATCTTAGTTAACTTAACTACAAATGTAAGCTAAAATTTAGTTCTTATAAAATTTAGGTCACCTAAATTAAGCGCACTGTGATTCTCCACTTCATTGAAAATTCTGCTGGTGCAAATTCAGGTACTATTTTCTGTTGTCATAGCTAAGTTTTCAATTATTTGTACGGGCTTTTTCTTATGAGTGTAGGCATATAATAATCCTTGGAATTTTTCTTGCAACATTATATTTCCTTCTATGAATATCTTCCTTTCTATGGCAAACCAATGTTATCTTTATCGATTAAAATGCCCTTTGACAGAACATTTTTTGCTGTTAAACCAAGGAGTTTAAATATATAAGAAGTACCAGAATTCATCAAACAAGACATCGCACATGACAGTGGAACGAAAACAACTCACAGGGAAATACAATTTTTATTTCATACAAAGACATTGCACATGACAGTGGAACGAAAACAACTCACAGGGAAATACAATTTTTATTTCATACATTATTTACATTATTTTTATAGTTTACATTGTTTACATTATTTACATCACACACTTTACATTGCATTGCACTGTTTACATTATTTTATATTACATACTTTTACTTTACATTATTTTCATTACGTTACATTCTTTACATCATTTTCATTACATTACATTCTTTATATCATTTTCATTACATTACATTCTTTACATCATTTTCATTACATTACATTCTTTACATAATTAACATAGTTCCCATACTTGCAATTTTAAAAACTTTAATTTGTTTTCTTTACACAGTAAAACTCTGGCTTCGAGCCAGGATATCTCGACGCGTAGACAAATGTTTTGTTTGATGTCCTGTCCTGATTAGGGGGTTTCTTAATTGATAAATAGTTTACGGCTGTAGAAACAATTTTCTCAAATACATTTTTTCTATAAGAAAACTCTTAGATCCTAAGAAAATATTTCTGAACCAAAATCCCCTGATTCCAAGATATTGTTTTCCAAAAAAAAAAATTAGTTTTTTATGCAATATTTATTTATTTTTTTTTTATTATTTTTAGGCTGCTGTTTTAGCTGTTTCGTTGGTATTAGTTGTGGGATTGGGATGTTGGTATAGTGGTACACCATCTGAAATTTTCAAAACTGCTGCTGACAGAGATCGTTTGGAGATTTTCAAGTAAGTTTATTATAAACGAATAATTTGACTCATTATAACTCATTTATAACCCTATACAACTTTTAGTTTCAATATGGATCCTACCACCCGTCACACTGTATGGTCGGTGGTCATTGGTGGTTTCTTTTATTGGACCTCATTATTTTGCACCAATCAGGCATCCGTACAGAAGTGTATGTCTTTGAAATCATTGAAATTGGCAAAATTAGCCTTGGGATTTTCCATTTTGGGTTTGGTAGTTGTATTCCTGATGAATTTCTACACCGGTTTAATGGTGTTCAATCATTACGCGGATTGTGATCCTTTAACAGCAGGACGTATATCGGCTGCGGATCAATTGTTGCCATATTATATTATGAGTACCTATGAAAATATATATTCCATGGCTGGTATATTTGTGGCTGGTATTTTTGCAGCAAGTTTGGGGTAAGTTGGTGTATTGGAAGTTAATTGATGACAAGTTAATTATTTGCTTTTCGAAATTTCTAGAACTGTGGCGTCCGCTTTAAATTCTTTATCAGCGGTGACTTGTGAAGATTTATTGGTAAATGGCATGAATATAAAAATATCTCCCGATAAGGGAGCCCTATATGCCAAATGGATGTCTTTGGGTTTTGGTGTTATATCATTTGGTTTGGTATTTATTGTCGAACGTTTGGGTGGTGTCTTACAAGCTACTCTTACCCTGAATGGTTTAATTGGTGGCGTAACATTGGGACTATTTGTTTTGGGTATTGCCTTCAAAAGTGCCAATGCCAAAGGAGCCTTTTATGGTGGCATAATTTCCTTGGTTATAGTCATCTTTATTGGTGTCATAGCTCAAATTGCCAATGTAGAACCCGCATCCTTGCCAGTTTCTGTAGACAATTGTGATTGTGTGGTAAATGCCACCCAACATTTAGCAAGTGAAATATTGGTACCTTTAACAGATGTTGAAGAATCAGGATTTACGTAAGTATTTTTTTTTTAATTTACATTTGAGTCATTCCAAAATTTATGTTCGATACGGTCTTCGGAAATGTTACTATGGATATTGATGAAAATGAACACATCGATATTTAAAGTTCCTATGTATGATATATGTGCTGTATTAAGTTTTTAAAAATTGGGTACAGTTCACGTGGAATAGCTGTTCGATATTCGATATTTTTTTATCAAAACTGGGAGAAATAACTCATGTTTAAACTACTCTAACTAACTAACTCTTTAGAGACAGTTTGAAAAAAAAAAAATGCAAAAACGCAATTTTTTTGCCATTATTTCAAAAACTAAACCTTTGATATTTTCTTGTACAACAAAATTCAGAGTGGATTCTCAATGGGGTCGGAAAAAATGTAGATTTTAGTAAGAAATTCTAATATTATTGTTATAAAAAGGAAAAATTTTCAATTTTGTTCCATATACACGAATTATAAATTTCGAAAATTCACGATCAATAGTCCAGAGTATGCTTTTAACTGAATCCGAATATGTATTCAGAATTTCTCCAAATCATCAAAAAAAAACATGTTTTTTAGTCATATTTGAAAGTTTACCACACTACAAATATTTTCTCTTACTTGAAAATTGTTACTTCTTCTAAAACTACTATGTACTCTTAAAATTCGAAATACTTTTTGAATCTATCAGATAAATCTATCATTTTCCAGCAGGGATGTCAGGCAATACCACAAAAATACCGTTATCGATTCAAACCCCTTTCAACTGACAACCGTTATCCCGAAAATACTGTTACCGAAATAATTAAATAATAATTATTCGTAAAATACCAATACTCTTAAAATAGCTTTACCGAAATACATAGCTAAAAAAAACGTTGTCGCTAAAATGCCGTTACCGAAATAATTGAAATAGCGTTATTCTTAAAATACCGTTACCGAAATAATCTGACAAGATCAGAAAAAACAATCGCTGTAAATATATATATTTTCCCAAATTGTCATATACTAGAACGACATTGGAATTCAAGCATAATGGGGCTGAAAATCCTAAAATAATGTTACCCTTAAAATACCGTTACCAAAACAACTGAAAACCTGTTATCCTTAAAATAACTCTACCGTAATAACTAAAACACCGTTTACGCTAAATAAATTAAATACCGTTAACACTAAAAAACCGTTACCGAAATAAATTAAATATCGTTACCGCTAAAATACCGGTACCGAAATGAAATAAAATAAAATAGCGATACTTACACTGATATTCGCATCGAATCGGTTACCATCCATGGTTTTCAGGTAAACCGCTCGTTGAAAATTTAGTAATTTAGTTTCATATAAGTATGGAATGTTGGACTGGTTATTGCTGACAACGGATAAAAAATTAAGGTAACATGTAAATTCAAAAAGCATTTTCAAAATGAAGAGTACTCTTCACATACACCGCGAGGAGTTTTATATAAGAAAAATTATTCGTGGCAGGTTTTTTTCATTTTTGCAATATCACAAAATCTTGATGACTTGTAGAAATTCTGAATTCAGACTCGCACCATTTAAAAAGTATACTCTAAACTATGGGCCTTGAGTTTTGCGAAATTTAAAATTCGTGTGTATTGAAGGTAATTATAAATTTCACTCTTTTTAGAAAATAATATGATTACTAAAATCTAAATATCTTTTGGATATGTTTTACATGTCAATATGATCTTTCACTACAAAGAAAAATCTACTAAGAAGTTTTAAAATATTTGTGAAAAAATAGCGCTTTTGAATTTTCGAAAACTTTCTGGAAATAGACTGTTCTACTACAGTCTATTTCTACATCAAGTAGAATATTGTTCTACCTCAAGTCCAAAATGTAATATGATATTGTCATATTTAATTTTATTTGTTGCTTTTTAAAAGTTTGATCGTTTTCATGATAGACCATACAATTGTTTCAAAGACATCACTCTAATCTTCAGTTGTCCGCTATATGAAAACGATGATTGGCTTTACTCGAACCGAAACATTACATACAGCCGACATAATAAACTTTACGAGAATTTTGTCTGCTTTACACTGGTAAAGCACAACTTTTTGAAAAGCAAGAATTTTTACGCATTAATAACCTTTGTATATAATTATATGTATGTTTGTTGTATTAAAAATTGTAAAAATAACATACGTATATCCCAATAAACAATGTTTGTATGAGACGAGTAGTGGTATGTTGATTGTTCAAAATTGTTTTAATTTTTGTATTAAAAATACAA
The DNA here is from genome assembly GCA_021234595.1 of Delia radicum. Lineage (NCBI taxonomy): Eukaryota > Metazoa > Arthropoda > Insecta > Diptera > Anthomyiidae > Delia > Delia radicum. Next base: position 102,331,845 of record CM037853.1, on the reverse strand, counting down.
AAATTGTGTTTCGGATTTAATAAAGGGTCCGCCAAATAACTTTTTTTTTGAACTCCTGAACCAATTGGACTTTGTATGGCGTCATACCAATGTCTTTATGCAAAATTCGTCTCAATGATGTCTCCGAAATGTTCAATTGTTGAGAACGACGGTGAATTGATGTTGATGGCGCATCACACACACTTTCTGCCACAGCAGCAATATTCTCGGGTGTACGCACTGTTTTTGGCTTTTCACGCTTTGGTTTATCGATGAGAATGCCAGTTTCTTTCACTTTTTTCTCAAGATAACGAACATACGGACCATATTCGTTCAGCGGAAGGATAAATCTAATTATTTGTCAAATCAGACATGAGCTAAGTGTTACCATTCACGAAATAAGCACTAGTTGAAAAAAAAGAAACGTTAGATGGCGGACCCTTTATATTTTCAAATATATACATATATATATTAGAGTTCGTCAGAAAAATATAAAATTTCATTGTTTTTGGGATATCATCACTTTTTTAAATGTTTTGGCATCAATAACAAAAATGGCGTTATTATTTTTTTAAATTCTAACACCTTCCACTGGAGCTTGGCCACCGCGCTCCAGTGGAAGGTTGATTTAGGGGCCCTTTTCCTGCAGAGCAAAAATAACAGTTTATTTATATGAAATTTGATTTCACCTTTCGATTCTACACCAAAAATTATTTTAAAGAAAACTTTTCTCCCCGTTTTTAAAAGCATTTTGTCGCTGAGAAAAATGGTGAACAAATTTTCGCTTTATGGTAACCCAGTTAAAAGTTATTAAGAAAATTTTATTGATTAACAACTTTTTTAAAAGCAATATTTTATTGATTAACAACTTTTTAACCGGCCACGATATATCAAAAATGTTTGTGGCATTTTTCTTAGCTCAAAATACTTTTTTATTGTGTGTGATAAAAAAAAAATATTTTTATTATTTTTACAATTTTTTTTGGGAAGCGCGCGCCAGTTGTAGAGTTGAAATTTAAAAAAAAAATAATAGCGCCATTTTTTTATTGATACCAAAACCGTTAAAAAAGTGATGATATCCTAATATCTAATTTTTGTGACGAACTCTAACAAAAATTAAAACCTTTTTGAGACTATAATTTTTTAAAAGTAGAGCATCCAATCTTTTATATGAGATAAAATTTGTAGAAATCGAATAAAAGCTTAAATAGTTAGAGCAGTTAAAACCATACTTGGGATTTTTTCATTAGAATTGCATTTTTATTACAATTTAATTGTAATGAATTTTTTGGCATTAGCATTAGTCCTACTAACTAATGCTAATTAAATCACACTAATGCCTAAAATGCTTACAAATTAAAAAAGTAGAGTGCAAATTGCTTTACATAGGAATGGAACGGAGATCGATAGGAATTGTATGTTTATTTGTATTTTCACGTAAATAAATAAAAATAAAAATTGATAAATCGGTATCTCTCCCGGACCTAGCCCAATTATATTATAAGGATGTATTAATACTCCTGTGGGAGTATTAATAATGAAACAGCCCTGCGGCTGTTTCATAAAAAAATTAATCTCTCGGGATCTTTCCCGGACATAGCATATTTGTATTATGAGCGTTACTTAAAGCTCCTGTGAAGCCCTGACTTCATCGATATTCACCATTAGCTTTTCAAAAATCTTATCTGTCAATTGTAATTTGTTTCCTTTAATTGATGCATTACTAATGGTAATGAAATTTAAAATTATTGCCATTAATCAATGAAATGAAATCAATGAAATTCATTATCTTAGAAATGTTGAGGTTAAGAAGAAGAATAAACGTTTTTCTCTAAAAATTATAAACACTATTATTTTTAAATCAGACTAGACTAGTTTCTGCCTCTTTTTATGGACAGCCGTCATCAGTGATTTCCCATTTAAATTGTATTATTATTTGTGTATTTATAATTGTCAGATTGTCTCTATATGATAAATTTTTCAACAACCTGCGGCTGTAAGAATCAAACCTGCGCTCTTCTTACATTACAAACGTAACAATACCAAGTTATGACCGTTTAGCGATCACACCCAAGTATGGCCTCAAATGTAATGCAGCTAAATTGTAGTTTTCTTTCCTATTAGCTTTTTCTGTTATTGTATATTATACTCAGAAGTGACAACACTAACAAACACAAATATTCTATTTTTAGATTTTTGTTTATTTTTCTAATCTCCTCCGTTTCTATTTCACAATGTTACCAGATTGACGTATGGTTTTTACGTTCAGTGTTGACAACTTTTCATTAATTAAACAAATGCTAATGAAAATAATTTCATTACAATTGATATCAATGAAATTGTAATGAAATTATCAATTAATTAGTCCATACAATTAATTAGTCACATGTATGGTTTAAACACTGGGTATATTTCTTAGTTTTGCTAAAATTGTCAAACTTTGAGATGCGATAGAACCCGAAATACACTGAATTTCAAAAAACTTAATACAGCACATACATATATTATAGGAATGTTGAATAACGATGTGGCGCCCCATTGCAATGAAATTCAAACACATCCATTTAAAAAACGACCTAAATCGAAATTTTTTGGAATCACTCATTCTATAAAAAAAAAATAAATCTAATTATTTCTAATTTCTATTTCAGTTCTTGGCCAATATTTAAACTTAGCTATATGTGGTATTCCATGATTGGTTGTTTACTAACCCTGTTCTTGGGTCTTATAATATCCGTCATCATAAATGCCGTTCAAAAACATCGTGTGTTGAAAATTAATTCCTCCAAGTCATCCAATAGCATGGACATGAATACTGAATCTAATGTATCCAAGGAACGTAAAATATCTTCAACCATTTCCACAACTACAGTTGATATGAAACCTGCTACTATTGTAGATCATGGTCATGTTAATCATGCCATTCGTTTAGATGATGAATGAAATTTTGAAATGAACTAGTTTCTCTTATAATCCACTTTCCAACTATATTCCTTTCGATATTTATTAACTTACTATATATTTATGTACAAATTACCTCTTAGTCATTAGTTCCACACAATTTAGATATTAGATCTAATTGTTTTAGATGAGCGTTTCCTCAGCAGTGATACACCGAAACTTTATTTAGTTTTAAGTCTACTGATGCACCAGTATTTAAAATAACATTTAATAGCATAATTTTTATTTCTTTACGATATTGTAAATGATTTTTTTTTTGTAGAAATGCAATTTCAAATAGAAATGCATATATTTATAAATATACTCAATGCATGCAAATTTAAATAAATAAATAAATAAATAAATAAAAAGATGTTTGAAAAAAGAAAAATCTAAAGGCGTTGAGATATTTAAATTACACAGTTTGGAAAAAATTTCAATCCCAGAATTGTTGCTGAATACAAAATTTAATTTTCCTCGGTTTTCCCATAACATTAAATCCCACGAAATAACGAAATTGCAAACTTAGTAAAAAATGTATGTGCTGGAAAAATTTGAAGAGCAGATTCGAAATCAACGTTCAGAAGACCTAAACAACACTTTTAAGTTATTCAAAATAACTTACAACAGAAGAATTCCATTTTTAAATTGTATAATTATTTGTGTCTTGTAATTGTCAGATTGTCTCTATATGATAAAATTTTTTTACTTGAGGGTTCCACAATCAAGTTTTGCCTATCAAGTTTTAATACACTCACACTTTTTTACCAATACACTTACACTTTCTAAAATTGAAACGAACTTTCTTCAGATTTCTCTTTCAAGTGGAGTGTATCAATTTACGTTCAAGAAAACAGCTGATTACAATTCTTTTGAAGTTGTTTTTGTTTTTCTTTCACAAATATTCTTGAAAAATGAAATTGCTTTCAACTTGCGTGCAGCCTACGTCACACCTGTCAATTTTTACATATTTTGACAAACAGTATATCGCACACCCAGTTCAAAAGTGACTCAACTCAAAATTTTAATTTTTCGGTTTTATATGCTTAAACTGTGCACAATACACTTGTTTATCTATAAAAAAAAATATCAGTATATTTTCTTGTTGTTAACTGTTGCTAAAAAACAGTTATGTCTTTCTTTATGTTTCAATTGGTATAAAGTTGCAAATGTTTTTTTTTCGATTTCTGAAAAATGAAAAATTTTGAGTCGAGTCACTTTTGTACTAGGTGTGCGGTATGTAAAAGACTATCAAGAAAATCTTGATCGTGTGGCTGCAGTGTTACTGAAAAATATGTTTTTTCCATTATAAAACAGAGAAGCGGAGGCTTTGACATTGAAAGTTAGTAATTTCCTTCTTATTTAACCCTTTGAGACCCAGCCTCACAATTATGAGCTTCGAGGTTCTTTTCCTAAAACTGCTAATATTTTCAATAGTATTTCTAATATTCACTGAATTCTATTTCATAAAATATGTATAACTATAGGGAAAGTGTATTACTTTTTAAAATATTTTACGTTAAACTTGAAAAATCAAGGACTTTTTGTATGCAGCTTAGGTCTCAAAGAGTTAAATAAAATGTCCACATTTTTTTTTAACGTTAAATTTAAACCATTTTTTTAAAAAACATTTTTTTTGTGTGTTATAAACACAGCTCTATTAATGTTACACTATTAGTAAATTTGTTGCTAAACTACTAAAAATTTGTTCAAAGTGACGTTGCAGGAAAAAAAAGTGGGTTTTACAATAACACTCTTTCAAGGCCCCAGCAAAACTTTGGTAGTGGGTGCGATAAAGTAATGCATTACCTTGTAATGTGTCCTCCTTACCTGTATCATGATTTTCCAACAAGAAGTAATGAGTTACCGATAATTGAACACTCATGGATTACCTTGTAATGATACCTCATTACCTTTTACATTAATTCCAAACATAAAATAATGACTTACCGATCATCAATTACATGAATTATAAATTATATGAATTATAAACGTAAAGTAATTATTAATATATAATTTTGAAAATCTATTTATAGACACATTACTTTGTGAGTTTATGTAAGCATGAGGGTAAGGTGTATATTTTTGATATCACGAACGAAAACACGAAGCACAACAACTCAACTACATTTCAAGCAATAAAATATTGTATGTATCGATAGCTCAGTTGGTAGAGTTCTCGCCTAACTAATTGTTAAATACCAGAGACCCCAGGTTCGAATCCCAGTATGACGACGTTATTTAATAAAAAATAAAAGTTTTTTTTCAATTTATAACGAGCTTTCAACCTCCGTATATTTAAAAAAAAATTAAAGCAAATCAGACATATTAGTTAGGTTGATACTAGTATTTCGATCTGGCTAAAGATGTCATCAGAACCCGAAGTTTTAGAAAAGCTAGAGCCTCCATAATAGGCAGAACTTTAACAAAAAACCTATTAATCATCAACTTTGCTCCATTCTTGTCTTCTTAGTAATCAAGCACGTGGTTAGGTCTTTTCCTAACAAGCATCATGACGTTACTAAACTTTGAAGACCAAAAATGTTATTGTTATTGAATTAAAAAAAAATATCTGTAAATAAAATTTTTTATGCATTTTTTTTATGAAAATCTATTTATAGACACATTACTTTTTCCCACCATGTAAAAATATAAGAAACCAGTTACTTTACCCCCTACAAGGTAATGAGTCCACCTATTACTTTTAGGCTCATCGCCTGTAAAATTCATCAGTAAAGTAGAGTGTAAAATAATGCATGGAGCCCAATGGCGATACATTACTTTACCCATGATTTGGTAATGTGTGGTTTTGCTGGGGCCTATTGATAGGGCCCTTATAAAAAATATTGTTTTTTTTTTTTCATTAAAACATTGTTTTAAAATACAAAATTTTCTAAAAAAAAATTACAAAAAATATATAATGTATGAAAAAATATAGGTGATCATATTAAATAATATATGAACATATATGACCACATATGTCCATACATGGAAATGTAGTTTAATTTTGCTAGTATGTGTATGTATATGGTCATTAGGGTGTTCCTTAAATATATGTGTCATTAACCCACTTTAGCCAGGCATCCAAAATGACCCACGAATTTGATAAATATGCAGAAACGTCTTTTTTTCAAATTAATTTTAAAGATTTTTTAAAATGCCTAATTTGCAGTTATCGATTGATATTTTTTATGATATAATAGTTTTTATTACAGAAAAACAAAATAATTTGAAGAAATGATAACTCGAGTTTGTATTTGGAGTGACTCCTTTCCAGGACATTTTATGAAAATAGCTTATTTTGTGAAAAATTTAACAAAATTTGACTGCTTTCATCAAAGTTTGCATAATTTTTGGAAAAACATCACTTAAATTTATTAAGACTATAATTATCTTTACTTTTATTTAAAAAATCTTTAACAAAAGGACAAAAAAGACCCACGAAACTTAAGTTTAATTATGACTGCAAGATTGTAGAGCTTTTAAATTGAGAAAAAAATCTCAACTTATTAGAAATAATTACTTTATGTAACTTGATCCATATAGGGTTAAATTTTACACTTTTGGCCAAAAAAGGACCCTCTAGGAAATTTACAGAATAACACCTTTCATAATTTTCGTAAAACTATCACTTAATACATTTAATAAGTCTATATTTATACTTATTTTTATTCAAAAAATCTTTAACCCATATTGACGGGGGACAAAAAGGACTCATGAAACTTAATTTAAATTATGACTTCAAAATTATAAAGCCGTTAAATGGATCAACAAAGTTGTTTTTTTCACTTGATACAAATTATTATTTTGTGTAACTTAATCCATTGATCACTTTTCACCAAAAAAACCTCACTAGGAAATTTACAGAATACCATTTTTCAGATTTTTGTTAAATTCGATAAGGAGTACACAACTAACGAAAAACCCTTAAAAACACGCTAAATAATTTTTAATGGTCAAAAATTAGTTTTTTTTTTTTTTTCCCAAATAATTACTTGGCAGCTCTGGGCCGAAAAAGGAACTCTGTGTCAAAATTGAGTTATCTTAAAATTTTAGCAAAGAAAAAACAAATCCGGAAAAATTTTTGGAATATACTAAATTCCTGGATTTTGGGATTTACTAAATTCCGAAAATTCTTGCATATCAGGATTTCCCGCTCAGAGAACGAAGCCGACATTAAATTGTCGCCGGCGGCGGCTAATCAAAAATATACTCGGCGGCGGCTGAAAGTCGACTAAAGCCGAACAATTTTCGGCGGCGACGGCTAAACGAAAAAAAAACTCAGCGGCAACTAAAAATCTACTAAGCCGATGGTTAAAAAATGTATTATAATTTAATTCACTTATTTATTTGTAATCTAAGCTAATTTTACAAAATTTCATGTTTTCCAATATGTGTCTATCTTTTATGTATAGACTACCAAAATGCTTCCAACATTCCGATAAACCCGTTAGGTTTACTTGAACCTTTGCCATTTTTTTATATCATCTTTTCTTTTAAACAAGTCTTCATAATATGCTATATCGGCAGATTTTGAAACAAATGTATTTACATCAGTAGAAGCATCTGAGTTAGAATCAGAATCAGATGAAATTGTGGGATTAGCTTGTGTAGTATGAAAAAAGTTTTTTATATTTTTTTGAGCCATTGTAAGATTTGGAAAATTTACTTTTTCTTTTTCTAGTGAAGCGCAATAAAACGGCACATTTTGCAAACGCTAGAGAATTCATAATGAAAACCTATGGTTGCCAGATTGGTGGGTACTAAAAGCCGGATGAAGGCGGACGATTCTTAAAATAATATGATTTTTTAGTTAAAATGAATTTAGATAAAAAAATATCGGCTAAGCTGATATAGTCGGCTCAGCTGATATAGTCGGCTAATATTATGTAGCCGAAATTAGCCGCTTAGGTCGGCGGCGGCTCGAGTACCTGAAAAGTGATCGGCGGCGGCTTAGCCGCGGCTATTAGCCGATCGGCTTCGTTCTCTGCTCTCGCTTGGCATCACGATTTCAAATCCTATTCTGATCTTTTGTATATTATTTTATTATCAATACCTAATTCTAGACCACCTGTCAACTGGTATTATGTGAAATATTTGGAATTGGCATAACAGTTTCCGTGCCAATTTTGCTGCTTTTTAAGATTATTTTTTATTAATTTTGTATACTTTTAAACTTGCCCTGGTCGTTAATTTCTCTAACTAACCACAGCCATACTCACCACTATTTGCCAAGTTGTCATATTTAGCATAGACATAAACCGTTATTGAGTTTACTTACCACGATTATAGCATATACTACTTATTAGAGTTCCCGTTTTATTTTTTATTTACCCCATTTGGTATTATATAAATAATAATTAAAACAGATTTGAAAATGTTTTGAATTTTTCCATTTAATAGTGATTTTAATTTTTGAATTTAAATTCGAAAAAATGTAATTAATTAAACATACCACTCTATTGTATATATATTAAGTATTCGTATGTATGCTTATTATTAAGTTTATATAAGTATTTAATTTTCAAATCATTATTAATTACTAAATAAATACTTTATTAGATTTTTTTTTTATTTTTTTATTTTTTTTTTTTGTAAATTTAACTTATATCTAAAATTAAAATATATACAATTTTAAAATATGTTAGATTTTGTTATACAATAATGACCATTTAAGGCGGTCACGTTACACTGATTTCTTCATCACTATCGGAATTGGATTCATCATAATCATCATAATACATTTTCATAAAATCGGGATTTTGAAATTGTTGACCTGCAGAATGATGATTATGATGTTGAGTCATAGAGTGAGAAGAAGCAGGTGATGATGGTGTTTGATGATGTTGTTGCTGCTGCTGATGTTGTAATGACGCCAAATGTTGCTGTTGCTGCTGCTGTTGTTGTTGTTGTTGTTGTTGTTGCAAATGATGTTGCATAGCATTAGTTATAAAAATATTATTAGCCGGATGGCCGGGATGTAAAGCCATTGGATGTATTGAATCTGGACCACCCCCCATACCACCTCCGGCACTGATATTCAACAAAGTCATACGTCGTTGTTTAGCCTCATTTAGAGTCGATTCCAATTTAAATTTCAAATCGGCCGCCACTAAATGTTTATGCATTTCAGCATTAATTTTTGCTTGAAATTCAGCACTAGTCATTGGCATATTGGGTGGTGACGATGCTGTCAATGATTGATCATGTTGGGTTTGTAGTTTAGCTACCGTTAACAATGGTGGGGGTGATGATATTTGCATATTTTGTGTACTAGCATACGATGAGCCAATACTTGTAACTGGTTGTGGTATATGATGCATTATGGGTGGAGATTGTAAAGAATTTGGTGTTTTTGGTGATATCATTGGCTTGGGTGTTGTAGCAGCTGAATTTGATAAGTCTTCTTTTGAACTGGGAGAGTTTGGTGGTGAAATACTGTGTTGCTGTTGTGGAGACATTGGCATTGGGGATAGGGGTGTTAGAGGGCGATCACCTTTGGCATCGGATAGATCTGGATTTGGATTATTTTTATTGGGTAATGTTTGATCGCGGGAACCCCCGCTGGCTAAAAGTTCACGTTCTTTGGAATTACGCCATTTCATACGACGATTTTGAAACCATATTTTAACCTGGAATTAGAATAAGAAAAAATGTCGATTGTTAAAAAATTTAATTAAAGCAAACAAAGATATTTTTTATAAAAAAAAATCAACCAATAAATATTAACTTTTTTAATTGAATAATTTTGTGCTTAACGACTTAACTGCGTAGCCGAGTAAAAGCGTTCATACACACATAGAAATAAAGTGCCAACCGAATTGAATAGTGTATTTTAATGGTACCAACTTATAAATGCAGTTGGTGCAACGAAATTTACATTATATTTCTGAATATTTTAGGTGTTGCAGCTAAAATTCAGTTGAATTAAACGAACTTTGTTGTGAAAACTAATGCTAAGTTGTGCCAACAGTCTGAAATTCGTAATAACCGAATTTGAGTCGTAGTATCCGAATTTCAGTTGGCAAAGAGCTAAATTTTTCTCTGTGTGTATACAATCATATCTTAGGTAATATAATGTTATAATGTGGATATGATCATATATAATTTTATATTGGATTTTGGTTTTCATGCTTTTACTGCGTACCCGAGTAAAATCATTCATATACAATCATATCTTAGGTAATATAATGTTACATAAAAATATATAGTGTTATAAGTTTAATATGGATACATGTGAATGTGGATATGATCATATATAATTTTATATTGGATTTTGTTTTTCAAAACTTCTTGATATGTTCCCATACATGAGAATATCTTAATATATATTGATTTATATTACCATATATATGGCATATACAGTCGCGAATACAGGAAAAGGTTTTTTGGGAGGGGGTTTCTTGCAACCCGAACAATATTTGCACTTTATTATTCTGTGTGTACGGTAATGTTGGGTTGAATGGCAGCCCTTAACTCACAAAACAAATTCGGTTGTGTCAACCGATATTCTCCAACCGAATCGATTCGGTCGCTGCAACCTCGTAAATTCGGTTTTCACAACTGAATTCGGTTGTTCCAACCGAATAAGGAGTCACAATCAATTATTTTGCACACAAAGAATAAATTAGTTGGAAATCGGTTGAATATATGAAAAATCTTTTGCATAACAAAAAGTTATGTACGGAATACTTAATTTTTTAAATTAAAACAAGGAATTTATTGTTACAGTTAATTACGAGAGCGTATCAGTTATATGAAATGCAACACTGCTCCCATGAAGTACCACCTGTTAATAGACTACTGTCAAATTTTGAGCAAGTTCCGTCATTTACTTTGAGTTTAACAGCTGTTCAGAACATACAACCTCGTGGATTTTTTTAAAAATGTAAAAAAGTGAATTTCGAGTGTTCATTAAATATTATTTTTTGCGAAAAAAAAAACCGTCAATCAAACCAAGGAAGAGCTTGATAAATACTATGGGGACTCTGCACCATCGATTTCAATGGTAAAAAAGTAGTTTACTGACTTTCGTTGTGGTCGTACAAGTACAAATGACTCTGACCGTTCTAGACGGCCAATTGAGGTCAATACACCCGAAAATGTCGAAAAAATCCACGATATGGTGTTGGCCGATCAAAGAGTAAAAGTGCGTGAGATTGTTGATGCCATAGGCATTTAATATGGCAGTGTGGTTTCGATTTTAAAAGATCAGTTGGGCTTAAGAAAGCTGTCTGCAAGATGGGTGCCGCTTTTGCTCTCAATTGAATATAAACGTAATCGTGTGACAATTTCAAAGGATTGTTTGGATTTGTTTAACCGCAATTCGAATGAGTTTTTGAGGCGTTTTGTAACTGTGGATGAAACATGGATCCATTATAACACTCCGAAGACGAAGCAGCAGTCTAAACAATGGTTTTCTCCGGGTGAACCGGCTCCGAAAAAGCACAAGGTAAGTTTGTCGGCCAATAAGGTGATGGCCGACAAAATCTCCGGATTTAGCCCCCAGTGACTATTTAATATTTCCAAACCTAAAGAAATGGCTCGGTGGAAAGAGATTTAGCTCCAACGATGAAATTATTGATCAAACAAATGCATATTTTATGGACCTCGAAAAATCCAATTTTTTTGGAAGGGATACAAAAAATGGAGAAAAGTTGAACCAAGTGTATTGAGCTAAAAGAGCTTATGTTGAAAAATATATTTTTTTTTTGCAAAAAAAAAACTGTGTTTCATTCAAAAAGTCACGGACTTATTGGTCCGCCCTCGTATTTTGTAATACAACCAAGTATATGCTGTAATACTTCAATAATCGGTTAAACAAACCAATTCCGAATTAAAAAATAAATTATGGTAATGATAGGTAGACCCAACCGTTCCAAAAACTTAGAATTAGTACTGAAAATTACCAGTTTGTAGTAACGAAAGATTTTCAATATTCATTAAATAATAAAATGTCAACAAAAAAAATTTAGTTATTTTTTGAAAAAAAAAATTAATGTTCGGTTAAAAATAGTTATATCTAGTCATAAGTAATATAATTAAGTCACATCTGACTTTAAATGAAGCCACAATACTGCTAATAAAGTATTCAAAGGAATGTATGAGTGTTTAATTAATATGCTCATGCAAAATCTACTCTGGATCTCAATACGAAGCCCCACTCTAGAAGATTATCTATGAGAATCAAGGATTTGCACCATCAAAATATGTCCTAAGAGATTGCAGTTTTTCAAGATTTTAAAGTCGAATGATTACATTAAAAATTGGTATTTTTTGTATTTGGTATTTTTTAACATAAATATTTTTGTTCATTTTTTTATCATGTAATTTTATTTTTATATATAAAAATTAAAAACTATAAAAAAAAAATGGAAAAAGTGTTTTATTTAATACGAAAGCAATCATATAAAAAATTCGGTTAAATGCACTGAATTGCTGTTGTAACATCCCAATCAGAAATTGCCAATGGTCTGAAAAATCAAGCACTGACAGATCACTGTTTGCCAATGGTCCAACAAAAAAAGTGTTGGCAACGCTCTGCCAACGTTAGTAAAAAGTGCTTTGCAAGTACTTAATTAACAAAATTTACAACAGTAAAAATAATAAAAGCACTGGCACAGCCCTGGCTTAGAACGCTCTGCCAACGTTCGTAAAAAGTGCTTTGCCAGTACTTGATTTACAAAATTTACAACCGTAAAAATATAAAAGCACTGGCACAGCACTGGCTTAGAACGCTTTCCCAACATTGGCAAAAAGTACATTGCCAGTACTTATTTACAAAATTAACAAACGTTAGCATAATAAAAGCTCGATTTACTAAATTTACAATCGTATATAAAAACGAAATTTAATTAAATAAGTTAGCAGGTTTTAATAAAAATAACAATTGAATAGTATTTTTGAAGTTTATTTACATACTTTATTGCTATTATTTATGTAAAAGAGTTATGGCAAATGTTTCATTATTTACAGTAGTAAATTCTACCATATTTATATTTATTTCAATATTATTTTCAATCATCTTTTGATGATACTGGATAATTAAACGAATCGCTAACTTCACTAAAAATATTGCATTTTAAATGAATAAAACTTTGTATCTAGAAAACTTTCTACAAATTTCGTTTACTATCATAATGTTGCCATTGTCGAGTAAACAAACATTGACAGGATGAATGGATGTAATCTGGAAACCAAAAATGTTAACATACGAAAATACTACTCTCGATTCCAAGGTTTCTTGAATATTTCCCAAAGAATATTTCATAATAAGTTTGATATAATTTTTATTGAAAAATAAAAATTATGTTTTTTCCGACCTTTAATTGTGCAATGAAAATGAAAATTATTCAAGTTCATGGCCATACTCTATATTTCTTTATTAGGATATTGACCTAACAAATAATGTATAGAGTTTTTTGTTTTCAAATTTATTATCATTATTTATTATTTTATCATTAAAAAAGCACTTTATTGGTTGTTATACCAATGTTTTGCCACTGGCAAAGCGATCATTGCCAGTGCTTTGCCAACGTTGCTTTGGGGTTGGCAAAGCACTTAAATCTTCAGAACTCCAACGCTCTGCCAATGCTCATACCACCGTTGAAAGCACTGGGCCAATGCTTTGCCGTTCGTATTTTTCTGGCTGGGATGGTACACACAAAAAAATTAGTCAGTAGAAATGTTAGTAAAACGTCTTGTAAATCAGGTCAAAAATTTTTTTACTAAAATTCTGTTATACTTTTGAACTATTGTTTTACTAATATTTTACTAATTTATTTTGCTAAAAAAATTGTGCTGATTAGCACATTAGTTGTGTGAACAACAACCAGAATTTGCTGACATTAGCAATTTTTTTGAAAGCATCCTCCTGTCTAAAATTTTGCTGACACTGGAAATTTTTTTGCTGATTTTACTAACTTTTTTTTGAGTGCAGACGTAAATGCAAATGTCTGTAGATGTAACCGAATAAAGTGATATGATAGTACATGTCACTACCTAAATTCGATTGGCCATAAGATAAATTCAATTATCACAACGAATCAGCTCTCTGTGTGTGTGGATGAAATCTTCGAATTTTTGTGAGTGTGAGTGTTCAGAAGCCGAGTACACGAATAGAAAATAATTAATAAACAATTTTTGCTAAAACTACTAAAAATTAGTTCAAAATGACTTAATAGTTACAAATTAATCTGCTGAAATCAATGCTAAATATTAGAGACAAAAAAATCACACAAAAATTAACATTTAAAATTTTTTTTTTTAGATTTTTTGTGAGAATACAAATCTGCGCTTTTAAAATCAACAGTCTAAAATCGTTATCAAATATTTTTGTCGATTTTAGCAAAATATACTATTATTTTTAGTTTATAACGAGCTTTCAAACATATTAGCTAGGTTGATACTAGTATTTCGATCTGCTTAAAGATCTCATCAGAACCCGAAGTTTTAGAAAAGCTAGGTCCTCCAGAATAGGCAGAGCTTTAACAAGACACCTATTAAAGCTATGCCCATTCTGAAAGCTCTAGATTTTCTAAAAGTTCGGGTTTTGACAGATTAAAATACTAGTTTCAACCTAGCTAATATGTTTGATCTGCTTTGTTTTTGTAGATATACGCAAGTTGAAAGCTCGTTAAAAATTAAAAATAACATAAAATAGTTGCGATGCATATAAAAACAAAAAACTAATAATACTGTTATTTGTAGTTAACTAAATTTAAGGCAAATTTAGCAACAATTTTGGGGTTTTTTGTCTAAAAATATTTAGAAATAGTTATAGGTGATTTTAGCAGAGTAAAATTCTATTTTCAATTTACTAAAATTTAACTCAAATATAACAAAAATTTTGTAATTTTATTTTTGCTGTTGTTATCTTACTAATATTTTACACAAAAAAAAATCTGCTAATTTTAGCAAATTTTTTCTGCCACGTAGTTTTTAATTAAATTTTAGTAGAAGTAGTAGTAGTTTCTGCTATTTTTACAGGTTTATTTCTATGAGTGTAGGGTTATTATTCTCCTCTTGAATTAATTCAATCTAAATTGCCTTTAAAGGTCATCAGACAGAACATGTCTTAAACAAGTACATGTTAGTTTTTTCGAATAGTTTGAATTTGAGTTTATCCTTCTAATCTAAAAGTTTGTCTTGTCTGTTAATAACATTGGAAACAGAAATTTTTCAATAAATGTAAATTTTTTCCTTAAAACAACATTTCACTTGTACTTTCTAGTTACAAACCAACATTGCATAGATGCAAAGGAAGTAAGTCCAATTTGCAACAACTTGATTACAAAAAAGACACAAATTATTATTTGATACTACACCACAAATACATTCACATTCATATCCCTGAAACAAACGAATACTTAAAAATACATTTAGTAATGTTTTCAAAAGTATAAGGACATGCACACAAACACATAGGAAAGGACATTTAGACGCCCAGTATGATTGTGTGTAGGTTGAGGGGGTTGAAAAGTTTGAGAACTATATGTGACTGACAGCTACGAGAAAAGGCGGTAACTTTTAATAGAAACTGTTTTTGAATTATTGTATGCAGTATATCAGAGGTGGCAAAACTATTTTCGTTGCGTGCCAAGAACAGACATATTTTTTTTTTTTGTAAAAATGTGGCGCATGCCACCTTAATTAACTTTTTTCTACTACAATTTTTTAAAATTCGGAAAAAATGTCTTTTAAAAATGTCTCCACCAGAGAAAAAGATCAAGTCGTTTTAGCTTTCTTAAATATTTTTTTTTTTTTGGATTATTGATTTTCGAGCGCTTGTGTAAATTTTTGTTAAAATTTTCTATCTTTAAAAAATAGTATTTTTTTAACTTTGTTGTTTTTAAAAGTGTATTTTCCAACCTTTTATACAGGTTTTTTAATTTAAATTTTATTGTAGAATTTAAAATTTGTTTTATTTCTCCGGTTATAATTCTTTTCTCCGGTTATAATTCTTTTCCTATAAATCTAAAAATCCAAGAAATTTGTACGGATTTTTGTGAAAAAAATGTTATCTATTTAATTTTTAATTTATAACGAGCTTCCAACCTCCGCATATTTACAAAAATAAAGCAAATCAAACATATTAGCTAGGTTGATACTAGTATTTCGATCTGGCTAAAGATCTCATCAGAACCCGAAGTTTTAGAAAAGTTAGAGCCTCCATAATAGGCAGAACTTTAACAAAAAACCTATTAATCATTAATTTTGCTCCATTCTTGTCTTCTTAGTAATCAAGCACGTGATTAGGGTCTTTTCCTAACAAGCATCATGACGTTACTAAACTTTGAAGACCAAAAATGTTCTATTTATATAAAAAAAATTTTAGTTTTTACTCTGGCTCAAGTAATATTTTTTTTACAGTTTTGTTGGTTTTTTGTTTTTATATACATCGAGATTATTTTTATGTTATTTTTAATTTAGAACGAGCTTCCAACCTCCGCATATTTACAAAAATAAAGCAAATCAAACATATTAGCTAGGTTGATACTAGTATTTCGATCTGGCTAAATATCTCATCAGAACCCGAAGTTTTAGAAAAGTTAAATTTGTTATTACAAATTTTTTTAAATATTAAAAAACGACACTATGTATGTTCCGAAAAGCATGTGGAATTTGTACTCCTCTTTTCTTTATTATTTCGAAAGGCGATTTACAACCTTTATGAAACAATTTTCCTTTTACGATTTATTTTGATAGCGAGAATAAATGGTTAAAGCTCTGATAGTTTTTAAAACAGAATTTTCTAATAAAGCATGCTACTACAAACACGCGTGCCATAGTTTGTCAAGCCCTGCATTATGCGGTACATACACAGCAGCAACAATGAGTAATAAACATTTTTGGAGAGGGGGTCCAAAAGTTGAGGAAGGGATTCATTCTACGTTTTTTTTTTTGTTTCTCATTCAGAAGTGGGGTGTGTCCACAGATGAAGTGGGGTTTTTGTTTAAGAATAAAATGTGTTGTTGATCATTAATTTCAGTGTAAATGTTGATGAAGTTGTTTATTGAGAAAAAACAGCAGGAATTTTAACACTTAAAATTTTTGTTCAATAAAAGTAATTTAAAGAATTTTATAATCTTTATAAAGGAGGTATATGATTAGATTTTATTGTACACTCAAAAAAATAAGTTAGTACAAAAGTTAGTTAAACGTCTTGTAAATTAGGTATACTATTTTTTAGCAATTTTTTTTGCTTAAATCCTGTTTTCAGCTAAAATTTTTGTTATACTTATTCAGCACTTAACTGTTTTATACTAATGCTTTACTAATATACTAATGTTTTACTAATTAATTTTGCTAAAAAAAATTGTGCTGATAAGCACATTAATAGTGTGGACGACAACCAGATTGAAAGATATACGCAGAATGAAGCAGATGTCGCGGCATGTCAAGATGTAGTAGAGAAGAGGAAAATGATACTAAAAAGTACAACTCTAATAAGACATAAAAAAAATCAACCATGGAAGACTTTTGTATCTGTTTTTCATACATAAAACAAAATTGAGGATTAAAACAACTTAAATTTTGCATTGTCACCGGCTTGTGAAAATAATTGTCTATTAATAAAATAAAAGACAAAAGAAAATATTTAAATTTAATATGAATTTCTATAATAAATGTTAATAGATTAATAATCTAGTGTGGTCAAATTGCAAACAAACATATACCGACATGTAGACAGAGTAAAGCGAAAGACAAAGACACACGTCTTAGGTAGATTTGTATGGTTCCTTTTTCTTATTGCAAAAAAAGGGTTGTTTTTTTCGTTTCGTTTGTTTTTGTTTATTTCTTCGTTTCGTTTCTATAATTATCTTCGGCAGTTGCGTCGTTTAAAAGAAAGCATCATTTAGACTACCATTGATGTAAGTAGTTGAAAGAAAATTTTTGTTATGTTATATATATTTATTTCTATATATTTTCAGATATTAAATTAATTCATGACATCAATGTGGGAAAATGAAAATTTTTATATTTCGTAATTATTGTAAATTATTTTTAAAAGAATCACAAAAATATGTTTTATGATTTTCAGCAAATATATTAACTAAATTACAATTTTTTACAATTTTTTTGCGTTTTTTTTCAGTCTACTAAAATTCAGCAAAAAATTTATTAGTTTTTACCAACGCTTATTTTATTTCTAATCTACTAAGTGTTAGCAAAACTTTTGCTGAGTCTACTAATTTTGTTGCTAAAAATCAGCTCGCTGATTTTCAGCAAAAGATTTTGCTGACATTAACAATTTTTTTGCTAGCACCCTCCTGACTAAAATTTTGCTGACTCAGCAAAATTTTTTGCTGACTTTACAAACTTCTTTTTTGAGTGTAGCTTAAATAAAAATCCGGAATAGAAAGAAAACTTTTTTGTTTTTTGATGTAAACAACACAGTTAAACACTAAAAATGTATCGGAATGCGACTTACCAATTGTGATAGATTTTTGGATGCAGATTAGGGGATAAATTTGAGAATGAAATATTTGTAAATGTAACTTTTACCAAAAATCAAGTATAAACTACTAACAGTTTTAAATGTAAGTTTAAAATATTTATATACTTTGAGTTTTATCAACCATATTCATTTATTTTGATGGTGTTAAGAATGTAGAATATAATTGCAATTAAAGTGAAAACTTCAATTATTTTTATATTTGGTGAATATTATAAAATCCGTTAATCGAATTAGAAAATTTTAGCACATGATGTTAATTTATATTCCACTTAATTAATTTAATCAAAAAACCTTCAATTGTGTATGCAAATTTTCAGAAAATTCAATCTGAAGTTTAATTTTTATAACTTTTTTTTAAAATTAATTTTGTATGAATTTACTCTGTGCAGAAAGTATAAAAAGTACATACACCAAACGTGTACTAGGGAGTATGCTGGGTATGCATATTTCCAAAGACAACACTTTGTAGCTATTTGTATAAGTGCATCTAGATGTTAACTTATAGTTAAGATTTATTCATGCAATAAAATCAAGTTGATCTTGAGAGCTCTAACCTAAAAAAACACGTCGTTTAATGATTGCGTGAAGAAGTTATTACAAAATCCACCCGTGATAATTCTTTATCTACGACAGCGCAAAAATTAAGGCGGGTTTAAGTTTAAATCAAATTAAAAATATTTATAATCAGTTTTTATTTCTATTTAATTTAAGTTACATGAATATATAGATCTCATTGAGTTTATCACAAGTCAAAATATATATGACACCTCCAAAAATATGAAAATACACTAAAAAAATGTTTGCCATATCTTAGAACTTAAAAAGAAAACCGCGACTATTTTGAAAACACTCATATTTTGCAGGTTTTTTGATGTCACTAGTTAACAAAATTTAAAAAATTTTATGCTACAAACATTTACCTGTTATTTTTTTATTTATTTATTTTTTTACTGGCTAGTCAGTTTTCCCATTATATTAATACAAAAAATAATGTTACCCATAAGTACTTATTTTAATCATTATTTTAATATAAAGTACTGAAAATATTTTTTGAAAATCTATTTTCTGACTCATCAGCTCACTGATTTTCAGCAAAACACTTTTGCATATATTAGCAATTTTTCTGCAAGGATCCTTCCAGCAAAAATTTTACTGACTGAACTAAAATTTTGGCTAACTTTAAGGACTTTTTTTTTAGTGTACTATTAATACCAACAAACAACAACTTATCGGAGATTTTGTCTCTTTAATAACATATTTGCATATAAAATCAAATATTTAGGTTAGGTTAGCTCGAAAAGAGGATTCGGAAAAGGGAAATGCTTCCCTAATCCGACACAAGTCCCTGAGGACTTACGCCTAAGCCAGAGAGTCGGCTCGTTGTGCGCTCTAAAAATCGGTTCCATGTCATATTCCTCAGACAGGAACTTCGTCGCACTGACGAAATTCCTCAACTTCTTCCATCCAATGCCCCTAAGGTCCCCCAATGTGGATATTATTTAGACCTGGATAGTATTTAGACCCGGATCCCGGCAAATGCCGGGCATTAACAGAGATAGTGTTCCAAAGTCTCCTCGTCCTCCCCACAGGCCCTGCACACTTCCGAGTCCGCCCTACCAATACGGTGGAGATGGGCCCTAAGTGTCGAGTGGCCCGTGAGGATTTCCATCAAAAGGCTCAGTTCCTTCCTACTGAGATTCAGAATTTCCCTCGTCTTGTCCGTGTCCATGTTGCCCCAGAGAATACTCGTAGTCCTGCCAACACCCGCATTTTCCCAGATGGTCCTATGCATGGTGTCAGCCCAGTCCACCAGCTCCGCCTTGAGAGCTCGAAAAGGTTTAGCGTTCCCCAAAGTGACTAATTAAAGGGAAGATCCTCTCCTAGCCAAATAATTAGCCACTTCATTCCCCGCTATACCACAGTGTCCCGGCACCCATATAATCTCAATGCGTCCCCGTGCAGAGAAATCGTTAATTTCCCCTTTACACCTGAGTATCGTCATTGATCCCACAGAGTCCGTAGATAAAGCCCGAATAGCCGCTTGGCTATCCGTGAAAATCACAATATCACCGGTCAAGCCCATGATATTCACCTGCTTAATGCACTCCGTAATCGCGGTGACCTCCGTTTGTAGTACGGTATTATGGTCAGGAAGACGGAAGCATTTGCGTACATTGAAGTCAGCGTCACAGAAGCCCAGACCCGTTTTCCCATCTAGTTTCGATCCATCCGTGTAAAAGTGGATCCCCGGATGGTTCCCCAAGAAGGTACGATTTAACTATGGTTCCCTGTCGGGGATTAACGCGTCACAGAGCGTCGTGACAGACCTCTCTGAAATCCTGTAGCAGTCCCAGTTTGGGACGCAATACCCTGGCAACTGGTCCAAAATAGTATGGCCATTACTGGCCATTACTGTCCCATTCTCCGGTAGCCCTCAGCCGCATTATAGTCAAAGCGGCCTCAAAAAAATATTAGTTTCGCACCCAAACAATCACTTTATCTATATTTTAGTTTTCCTAACCAATTTAAAAATAATATGAAATGTTTCTAATGTTTTAGTACTCTATTTAAATATTGAGATTTCCAACCGAATTTCTGTAGAACCTACATACAAATCTATTTTTAGACGAATATATTCAAATTAAAATTTTTAAATTTAAACTAAAAAATATTCAAGGTGGAAAATTAAAAAAAATAAATTGCGTTTAGGCTAGAGGTAAAACTTGAGGTCGAGGTTCGAAACCAGTTCGCGACATAAGAATTTTTTATTAATAAAATAATTTTGTGGAATACATGTGAGTCTATACATATATACATATTACAATCCATAGACGACATAAATATTCAATTGTTAAAACAAAAATTCGAAGTTTGTAAATAATTGTCGGTTATTACAATAGTATTATGATTTAATGTAAGAGTACTACAAAAATTCTGTTGGCAAAAAACTCGATTGCAACTACAAAACTCTTTTCTGTATGTATTTTTAAAAAGTTTTTTTACTTCGACTAAATTTAAATTTAAAAATTTGAAATAAAAAAAAAAATAAAGAAATTAATTAAATAAATCAATTTGATAAAAAGTTTAAATGCTTGTTTTTTTAAAAACCAAACAGACAAACTTGCCGGAAAATGTGTGTGAAAAACACACTCTTTAAAATTTCTTTTATTGAAAATTGCTAGACGATTTTCTTTGGACTAGTGGAGAACTAGTGGACCGTAAATAATACATTTTTAGATTTCAATTTTACAATTCATATTTTTAATTGAAAATGGAAATTTTTACTTTCCATTAAACTTTTTTGTATGTTAATTTAAATTGTTAACTTAAAATCGTTTAAAACTTGTACGAAAAATTTAAAATTTCAAAACTTTAAACTTGTATGAAAATCAAAACGAAAAAAGTGAAGATAAAGGTCCTGTATTTTATGAAAAGTTTAATTTAACCGGAAACCAGATAGTGTGATTTTTCCACATTAACTTACTCAAAATAGTTTTACAATTACTATATGACAGTTGTTTGTGAAGTAGAAAGTAGTTGTTGTTTTTAACTACAGTTGTAGTTGTTTTTCTATGAAATAATACAAAACAAGTATTATGACAGTTATATAAAAAAAAGCAACTGAAGAAAAATACTGTGTTTTTGTAGCAGTTGTGTAAAGCAGTTATTTAAGTATTTTAATAAACAACTACCAAAATAGTCATTTTGCAGTAAACAGTTACATCTTGTTATTTATTTAAAAATATAAGATTATGTCGAGTTTTTAAAAATTCTCGTTTAGTTTATATTTGAGATGGTCATAGTTTGCAAATAATAATTAGAAAATTTCATTGTATCTCCCAATGCATTAAAATGTCATAATTGAAGCACCGTTTAAAATTTTGACTTTGCATTTTAAAAAGTATGTAGAAAATACAAATTTTTATTGTAATTGAATAACATTTTTACAGTTATTTCAAAATGTTTGTAGTAAAAAAATGTCTGTTAGTTTTATGACATGGTTAGTTATTTTTACTTCATCATTCATTAGTTGTTTTTCAGCAGCTAAAAATAAACAAATTATTAGTTATTTCAAGCGTAAATAGCTTTGTCGGCTTTTGAACTAAATTTACAGTTATTGCAACTGTAATTTTTAGTAGACTCTTATGAAAAACTTGTTTGAGGGCTGTTAAAAGAGGAAATTATCTAAATGAAAGAGGACTGTTTGAAAATATGGAATATTAGATGTTTGAAAATATGGAATATTAGATGTTGTCGTAACTTAAAAGAATTTCAAAAATATTTTTCCAGGATTCCCCATTTTACCGTGGCGTGTTTCGGGTTAGTAAATCTATTTTTGTTATAAAATTCGAATTTTACATGCACAAATTAAGTAAAATTTTATTAATTTGAAATGATCGGGAAATTATGGGATCCCGGGAAATTCGAAAAAATTTCTGCTGTCTCGGGAAAAAAGTCTGGGAAAAACAATAACCCAAATTTTAACCCGTTAAGCAGACTTTTATACGAACACCTATATATTTTTTAACTGCTTAAACCCATGCTTAGGTGTTAAAACGTGGGGTCAAAAGTGACCCCAATTTTCGATTGCTGCGTTTTATTAAAGGTGGTTCCAAAACATATATCCAAATTGGGTATCAAATGATAGGTTTTTTGAAGATCTATCTAGTAGAACCAACAAAATAATTTAAAAGTTCTAAAACAAAAAAGTTTCTAACATACTTCAAACCCATTTTTCCCCCAAAAAATTTGATTGGGCAGGTATGTTTCTTAGCAAACATTTGTTACCTTTGTAGTAGCACGTCCCGAATTTGGCATTTTTTCGAATTTGAAAATGCTTGCCCCCCCAAATGATGGGGATTTAGGACCATTTTACGAGAAAAATAACAAAAAAATTTTTGGACAAAAAACCAGATGGCTACCGGATCCTAAAGATTGCAATCCTAGTGCATTTTGAAAAAAAAAAAAAATTTTTGATTTTAAAAAAATTGACGCCAAAAGTTGCGTAGAGCAATTTTGGTGCAGCGCTGCATCTTAAAGATGGAAAGTGAGTATATAAAAAAAAAAAAAATCCATCTCGTCCCACTGTGCGCTGGACCAGAATAGCTCTATCACATTTTTTAACTAGTTTTAACGAAAGCGCTCTGTGGGACGAGATGGATTTTTTTTTTTTTTTATATACTTACATTTTAATCTTAAAGATGCAACGCTGCACCAAAATTGCTTACGGAAATTTTATTAATATTTTTCCCGGAATGTACTCTGTATTGCGCAACTTTTGGCGTCAATTTTTAGAAAATCAAAAACAATTATTTTTTTCAAACTGCACTAGGATTGCAATCTTTAGGATCCGGTAGCCATCTGGTTTTTTGTTCAAAATTTTTTTTTGCTATTTTTCCCGTAAAAGGCTCCTAAATCCCCATCATTTGGGGGGGGGGGGGCAAGCTAAAAAAAAAAATTTTCGGGACGCGCTACTTTGTAGGCTCTATCACATAAACAAGTTTTGTTGGCGGTTCGGGATACCTCCCTTGTTAAATTTTATTTTACATTTGTGTAAATTTTATTAAATCGACTTCTTATGGTAAGAACAATTTTACTTCGGTGAATTTTCGCAAACTGCTACTGGGCAGTCGTTTTATATGAAAGGGGTGGTGTACTTTATGGAATGGACTGATTTGTATTACAGGATTAATTTAAGCCACATGTCTTAGAAAATACACTCTTGTAAAACAGAGTTCGATGGCATATCTTAGCACTTGCCACCGCACATTTTTTTTTTTAGCAGAGTTCAGTGACATAATCGGTTCAGAGGCAGTTCAGATAAATTACTCGTTGGGAATCTGGTAGAAATATTTAGCAACAGAGTTGATACATTTATCTTTTAGATGTGTTTCTTTTTGTGTTCCTTCATATTTTTACAAAAACTTAAAAAAATATATCGCAATAGGGTATCCCGACGCTGACCACTCAGATCGCAATGAAATTCAGGTATGTTGCAGAGGGTAAAAATAAGTAACACCCTTAATTTATTTAGCTGCCCAATCCCATATTTAGGAGTTGAAATGTGGGGTTAAAAGTGACCCCAATTTTCTTTTTTTGCGTTTTATTCATTGTGGTTTTTAAAAATATATATGCAAATTGAATATCAAATGATAGGTATTTAGAAGATCTATCTAGTGACGTCAACAAAATATTGAAAAGTTCTCAAACAAAAAAGATTCTAATACTTTTAAATCCATTTTGACGCCCTAAAAATTCCAGTGGGCACGAATGTTTCCTGGGAAATATTTCTTACTTATGTCCCCTCTATCATATATCCAAGTTTTATTGGGGTTCGGTGGTACGCTGCGGTATACTTCCCTTGTTAGCAAATTGTACAGGTTTCTATATTTTAAAACAGAGTTGATCAAATAAAATCCTTAGTTTTCCAGCATACACAGATTTAGAAGCAATAAACCATAAAATTGTATTAACTGGTAAATCTTGTAAATATTTTAGCACTGTTTTACTATTGAATAATCACACGTGTCGTTATTTGCTCTAAGGCTTTTGTACTTAACAATTTCTTATCCTGTTAATGGTTGTTTTAGCTTCCGGTCACTGAGTTTGTTGTGTTGTTGTTTTTTTTTTTTGCTTTGCTCAATTCCGTTAACCACAGGCATGTATAAACAATATTCACACATACACACTTATTACAATACAAGCACAATTTAGCTTCCACTTAAGTTAAACCACCGTTTCCCTTGCATTAGCTTTTGTTTGTTGGTTGCTTTACACCCCCCTCACCATAACTTGAAATCTTGGAGAGACTAACTTTTCTCGTTTTTTTGTGCCGTTTGCTAACGACAATCGGTAAATTGAAATAATAAGCCAAGGCGGCGATAAGATTAATGATTATGGGTTTTGCTTTTTGTGTGTGTGTGTGTGTGTGTTTGCGTATGCCTTTGTTTTCATTCATATTCAATTTACTGATGATGAGGATGGTTGGTTGGTTAAAGATTGTTCGTTGTTGTTGGTACGGTTGGTTGTTTCGAGTTAAGTTGTGTGTATGTTTGCATGATGTCTGTTTTTGATTGAAATTAATTATAAAGCGTGCAATTTAGTGTAATTTTATTGTATAAAATACATTATGAGACTTGTTTTATTTGTATGTATGTACTCGTAGTGTCCTTTCATAAAATAGGATTTATTTAATAAGAATTCGTTAGTTATTTTAGTTTTGTTTAAAAAGGATTTATAGGTAATTGTTTTAAATCACTTGTTAATTGAATTATTTGAGATCTTTGAATGCGAATAGTATATCTAAATAAGGAATCAATATTTTTTAAATAAAACCTTATGACTTGTTTTATATATTTTCTCTACCGATTATGTTTTCTCCTAGTTGCTACAACTGTATTTGTAGGCAATCGACTGATTCAGTTGTTACCATCAAATTTTTTTGGAAGTTATCACCAAATTTCTGTTTGGGCAATCGCAATTCTATTGTCGTGTCAGAATTTCGGTTGTTTCAATCAAAGGATTGTTATCACAAACGAAAAAAATAGGTCACAACAACCGAAGCATTCGATTGGTAACAAATGCGGTAGCCACTGTCGAGTCTGTTTTCCGGGTGCTGTTTTTAGATGTAGGTTGTCAGAAGAGTTGCAAAGACTTCGAAAATAAATAACACTGTTCTAGTTGTAAAACCTAATAAAAAAGATATTTGAAATTCAAAAATATGTTTCTCAGGATTCAAAAAAAAAAAAAAAATAAGAATTTCATATATACCCAATAGTTTTTTATCCAAATTATTTGTTACTCTCTCACAGAGTGAATTTTAGTGGACGAAAACAAATGAAAATTTTCCGAAAATCAATTAAACTTTCTTCTCAAAATAAAAAAAAATTTCTTAAAGTTAATGATAAGCTTCATACTTTTTATGATACCAGTTTTTGAATAAAACTTATTCATTCAGTGAATGAAACTTATTCTCTCAGTGTCTTAAGCGAAGTTGTGTTAAAAATTACCAAAATCGGCTCAGCGGTTTTTAAGCTGTGATCCATAGTGCTAATTAAAAACATAAATTTTTAAATACTCGTGTATAATGTCTTCGAAACTGATTCAAATTAGTCAGGGCTAGTTCTGGTTTTTCAGATAATACTTAGACGGAGATGACTCCGCACCCAGAAAACAGACTCGGTAGTAGCTACCGTTTTTGTAGCCAATCAAATGGTTCGGTTATAACTATCGAATTGTTTGGTGGTATAACTGAATTTCTGTTGGTGCAATCGAAATTCTATTCTCCCTCCAGAAATTTCGTTGTTCTAATCGAATGATTGTTGTCACAAACGAAAAATTCGGTTGCCACAACCGAATCATTCGATTGGCAACAAATATGGTTGGTAATACTGAGTCTTTTTTCTTGGAGCGGACATTGCAACACCGGATATGGAGATCAGAGATGCAATCTTAAGATTTTCAGCCGATTAGCCGAGAGTTTTTTTTTAAAGCCGAAGTCGCCGCCAACTATATCGGCTTAAACTAGCTGGCGGATGAGCCGTTTGAAAAATGCAAATAGACATTAGATTTTTTTCCCAAAATTTTTTAAATTTTAACTCTTTTATAAAAATTAATAAATTGGTAATTGCAAAGCGCCGCCGATTTGTTTGTAACTATGACCGATTTTAAGGACTTAAATATTAGCTAGGCTGGTCTTGGAAATACCACAGTGTAAAAGTCTCGTTAGCCCCGCTGCATAAGGCTTTTTGTGACGAACTTAAGTTGAAACCTCTATTTACATTACCTTCATTTCTATTTTAGGGATAATGTCCGGGTATATACGTCTGATAATAAACGATGAGTATGCCGATATTTTTTGGGAATTATGTGCAAAACTTCTTTTGGTTTGCTAAAGTTTTTTTGTGTTTTAACATTTAAACTTTTAACTCATAACTTCAAAATACATTGACTGAATTTGGTATTTTAAGTACAAAAACTCGCAATGTTTTTTTTTTTGTGAATCTGGAGACTTGTTTGAAAAAGAGGAAATTGTAATACTTGTAACGACAGATGCCGCTCAGCTCGTTTATGTCTACACAGATTGTGAATAACTCAACTACCACTTCTACTCAGGTAGAACTCGTTATTTCGCCTAATAATCCTCAGACACACCTCGCCGTTCGAAGGTTACATCCTTCGAGCGTCCTGTGATTTTCCTGTGAGCATCTTTAAAGTATCCTGCGAAGGTCTTGAGAGAGTCCTGCGTGTGCCCTTGAATATTCTTCGAGTATCCTGCGAAGGTCCTGTGAAAGTTATGTGACTTTTTTTGAACATCGTTTGAGTATTCTGCGATGGTACTGCGAGTATCCTGGATCCTCCATCGAGTATTCTGCGAATTTCATGTGGGAGTCCTGTGAGTGTCCCTGATCATCCTATGCTTATGCTGCGAAGATCTTGCAAGTGTCCTTAAACATTATTTTCGAGTCTCCTGCCGATCCTTAAGCAGAATTTTCATTTAAAAAGTATGCCTTTTTTAGGTCACCTCCTCCGAAGGTCGTACAAACAACCTATGAGTACTCTTAGATCCCTGTAATTCATGTTACCCTTGGTTTTCCTTGTGCCGTTCCTTGTACAGTAGGAAAATTAAATTTTTTTGAGCAAACTTGCCTACAGCTCACAGTTTTAAACGAATTTGGAAAAACAAATTACGGCCGATTTTAAAATGGTTTCTTTTATATTCTTAATAAATCTGCAAAATACGCGAAATTTTATTTTTTATATTTCTGCTTAAATTTTTTTAAATATAATAGCATTTACATTTTCTCCACTGTGAATATCGTTGGGAAAAGTGTATCGAGCTAAAAGGAGATTATGTTGAGAAATAAAAAAAAATTTCCCAAATTTGTTGTGTTTTCCTTGTTAGTTTGGCTAATTTTGGTTTTGATTTATGAGATAGACAAACTTATAATATAAATAAACATTTGTAGGTCAACTTAGTGTTAATATTATCCGATCTTTAACAAATTTGGCATATCATACTGAAATGTGTACTAATAAACATATGCTAAGTTTTTTCCTAATCTAATTAAAATTACGGATACATAACCTAGAAATTTTCCGCTAAAAGTAGTAAAAAAGTGAACATAATTTTTAAACTTAATTTTTATCATTAAATATTTTATCCATTGAAGCAAGAAGTTCCTCAGCAACTTTTTCCAAATTCTATTTCATTATTATAAAGTAACATAAGTAAAATTAAACATTAAATGTTTGATGTTTGCATGTGGACAAACAAAATTTAAAAAAAAACCAAACCATTTTGAAGAAACTGAATGTTATTGCGATAAAAAAACCTATAGACGTCTGGATTTAAATTTTTTTACAGAGATTCTGTCAGTAATGGGTTAATATATGTATGGGCTAGAATAATAGTGGAAATAGCACACAGCCAAAAAATTTAACTGATTTGTGAGTTATTCTTCGTTCGTTTAAAGAAAAAGAGAGTATTAGAGAAAACGCGGTCGCAGATAATTTGCTATATCTTCATACAGTAACCGATCTAACAAAATATTTCCGAAGTTTTGAAAAAAATCGCTAAATGTTTCGCGTGATAAGTTACAAATCAAAATTAAGCATATATTTTAAAAATGGCTTTAGTTTTAATCGTCTATGCGAAATTTTAGACAGATCGGTTTAATAGATCGCCTGGAAAATACAAATTTTGAATGCAACTTAAAAAAATATGATGTGAGCAAGATTATTCAAGTTCAAGATCATTTGTTTTTATGGCCCTAATGCTATAGTCAGAAAGTGTTTTTGTTTATTTAATAAACAATAACAACACCGTGAATTATGACTAGAGATTCTAGCCTATACACGAACAATGTTTATAAGTTAAAAATGTTTTATTTTTGATTTGAATTAGTTAAATTAGTTCAATTCTTCCAAGTTTGTTTTTTACTTCTCATCGGGCAAATAAAACAATACCGGTAAAGCGTTGATCTTTTTCCTTCAAAATTTAGGTAAAATCTTCTACCATTTCTACATTGATTCTCTGTGACGTTAAATGAAACATGTTAAGACCTGTCAATAGATAAAGTCTGCTTTAAATTAGCGGATGGAAAAAGTTTTTAATTAATAAATAAACATTGCACGGTTTTTTTGCTTAAAAAAACACAATAATCTTGCTCACATCATAATTTATGATAAAAGATCGAAAAATAAACTTTTGGTTTTAATTTTTTAAAATTTAAAAGTAAAACAATTAAAAAAATATAATTGTCAATATCATTTTTTAAATTTTGCAAACCCGTTCAAATAGTTGTATTTTTTTAAACTATTTTTAACGGAAAACATAATTGTTTTCGGAAAAATCTCGACTTTCAGAAAATCAAAATTTTATTTTTACAAATCTGGAAATTTAG
The DNA here is from genome assembly GCA_021234595.1 of Delia radicum. Taxonomy (NCBI): domain Eukaryota; kingdom Metazoa; phylum Arthropoda; class Insecta; order Diptera; family Anthomyiidae; genus Delia; species Delia radicum. Next base: position 102,302,061 of record CM037853.1, on the reverse strand, counting down.
TGAATTTTATCGTTGATCTATAAATTTATGTGTGAGATTTTATTTGTTCGGTTTTAGATCATGACAAATTTTTCTCTAAATTAACAGAAAAATTATAATTTTTATATGATAATTTACTTTGACTATTAGAAAAAAAACACAGAAAAAGTTATTAGACACTAGCATGAATGGAATGCATTTTCTGACCCACTACGGTCTTCATCATCATTCTTCGTGCCATTTAGTGTTAATCGTAAATATTATCTATTTAACTCACGCGTTAAAGAAATTGGGTAACGTTAAATCCAACATTACTCTGTGTGTTGAGTTAGAATGAAATTTACCACGAACGATTTCTATTTATAGTGTGTTTGTTTTTTCTCTAGTCATTATCATAGTTGCCAGTTTAACTTTCAGTTAAAACTTTTAAATGGCAGTTCTTTTCTCTAATGTCATCATGTACTATCCTTCTATATTAGCAAAGCATATCAACAAACATTAAAGATTTTTTATTAATACATATGTCGAGCATATACATTAAACGATTTTTGCACTGTACCTGGTGAGTGGTTTAATAGTGAATTTTATCGTTGATCTATAAATTTATGTGTGAGATTTTTTTTAACATAATATTCTTTGAATCTTTAAATTTAAAAACAAAAACAAAAATCATACATGGACTACACATGCAAGTCAAAATTACAAACAATTTGTGGAATTCTAGGTAAACATTTATTTTTATCTATTTCAATGCAATTTTTTCTGTTTCCAGCTAAGGTCATAAATTAGAGTGTAAGCACAATTTTGTGTGATTTACGTGAATCACCTAAATTTACCTACTTGAACGTGAGTGAGTGCGAAAATTTGTTCGTGAATGAGTGTACCTAATTTAAATTATTGCGTCAGTGATTTTCATTAATTTTTACAAAATAAACAGCAGAATTACATATTTATATTTATTTTTTGTTTAGCATCCACAATTTACCTTATGGCGTTTTCTTTTCTGGCAAAAATGTCACATTTTTTTTGCACTTTGCCCTCAAATTACCTTTTTGTGTTCTTTTCTAAAATAAGGTAAACACTCTGAGAGGGTGCCGTGTTTCTTTCTGAAAATGTTGCCTTATAAAAGGCAAAAAATTCAACATTTTCTGCCCTCAAAAAATTTACAGGGTTGGATGTTGCCCTGTTTTTTTTTGGTTTATCAATCTCATGTGTATATATTGCAAAGTTTTTGGCGAGAGTGGTAGTGTGCTGGCTTCTGACACAGAATATCCCAAGTTCAAACCCATATTGTTATCACATTTTTTTACATTTTTTTTTTTTGTTAAATTTAATTTACGATTTTTTTTTGATTTGTTTTTGCTATTTTTTTAATTTTTTCTTTTTGTAAATATTTAATATTTTTTTAAATCTGAAATTCACTTACAAACAAAATTATAAAAAAAAATTTAATTGAAAAAAATGTATGGAGCTAACTCCAAATTTTTTAAATAATTAAAAAAACAAAAATTAATTATTAAAAAAAAACATTAAATTTTTTTAAAGTTTGCTGGGATTCGAACCCGAACTTTAACAACACTAAAAAACAGATTTGTTTAAATAAATGTAATATGTGATGAAATTGTGTTCTGTTCTGATTGTAAAAATGCTTCATTTAATGGGGCGATAGCAAAATTTGAAAAATGTTGCACATTAAGAAGGCAACACTTTTTTCCAGAAAAGAAAACACCATTAATTTAAACATTTAAGTTTTTTTCGGTAACATTTTATTTTGTGAACTTGCCTGATTTACGTGAATCATGCCTGAACACGCGTGAGTGATCAGACGTAAGTGAATGTGAGTAGATATAAAATCTTCCTGAGTGTTTGTGCGTGAATGTGAGTTAAAATTCACTCACGTGCTCATCTCTATAATAACTGAAACCAAATAGTTTAGCGGATGTTTACACAAAAAATTTAGTTGTATCAACAATTTTTGTTTTAACAATAACTAAATTTATTTTAATAATAACATATTATTTCTTTGTGTGAATTCTCAACCTGCATAATAAACTTTAATTTGTAAATAACATTTAACAATTTTTTTAACTATTTACTCACAATAAGTAAGTACCCGGGTAAAAATAATTATATCTAGTCATATATAATATGATAAAGTCATAAACTATATGGAGTCACATTACGGCTTATATCATTATATACAAATACATTAGATAATTTTTATTGAGAGAATTTTTTATATGGTACTTGGTATTATCATATGTATCCAATTCTTACTCCATATAAAAGTATATAAGCCATTTTATAATAATCGAAATATAGGTACACTTAGGAAATTATGTTGGTAAAGACGACATCAATTGTAGTCAAAAACAAATGAAATTTCATTTAAAAAAAGGACGACTTACATTTCATTAAATTCATTGTTATTTGTTTTTTAATGTTCAAAAAATGACTAATAATTGTAATAAAAATGAACCACATGGTAGTAAAAAATAAACAAACATTTATTTATTTTTATTTTTTAAATAACAAAAAACAACTGTAAAAAATGAATGTAAAATCATAAAACAGTCATTTGATGTGAGTGGTTTTTTTAAATGAACTACAAGGTTAGTTAAAAATTTTATTTGTTCTACAAATGACTTACATTTACATTAAAAATAATGAAACTGTATTACAACCCAAACAACTACATATTTTTAAAGCAGAAGTTCCCTGAGTGTAGTGATATATATAATTACATATCGCTCATTTGCTAAAAGACTGACATAACTCAAAAACACGATTTTGAAGAAAACGCGTTTAAAGTATTCAATTCGTATCTGTCTCGCTGGAACCTTTCTCTATTTATTTGATCACGTTTTTTCTCCTCTAACTCGAAAAGTATGGATGATATTATTATGAAATTTATACATACATGGAGAATGATATCATTAATAAATCTGCATCATTAACTCAAAAATCGCGCATTTTGACTTATGATCTTTTAGTAAATGAGCAATATGGTCTCATGCTAAGTCTTATTAAACTATAAGTGACGTCACTCTGAAAATATTTTCCATATAATTTTCTGTAGCATTATATATAATTCCATAAATAGTTTGGTAAACTTCAATATCAAATTAAGTTAGGACTCTATTACATATGGCTTCACATAGAACCATATTAATTTTATAACGAAATCATTTTCAAGTGATTTCTTTTATTTAATTTCAAATAAAAAAATGAATACATTTTTGAAACATTAAATTAATTCAGAATAATTTTTAAAAATTTCGTTGTTTAATTTAAAAAAATTTGGGTCTAGAAATTTGAATTATCAACTTAAATACTTGTACTTGTACGCTTACTTCAAGTTACAAAAAGCATGCCTACTATCCTACTATAAAATTTTATAAAATCAGATATGTTTATATCTAATTAGATATAATTTAATCTCCTGGATATCTAAAAATCTCGAATAAAATTGTATCAAATTATATCTAATTCGATATAACTATATACATGTAGATGACAAATTTTTCGGATCAATTTGTATGTGCTTATATATGGGAACTTATCAAATAGAATATAGAATTACACGGCTTGGCATCAAAGAAATTAATAAGGTTCTTACCATCAATTCTATATATCTCGGGTATTCTGATTTCAATGACGTACTTTATTTTTCGATCTATGGTACAGTTTTTACGGAAAATTACTTTAAAGTTTGACGTATCTTCGTCATGTTTTTTTAATAAACATATTTCCAAATGCAATAAATATGATTTCTTTCTTTTGAAATCTAAGAAAAAGACCAGTATCAATATTTTTGGTACATATTTGATTCACAAATCTTAAAATCAAACTCGCTGTTAAGCGTTTTTTCTAATTTTTCAGTCTTTGCGAATTCTATCGCTAAATAATTAATCAAGCTAAATAATTAATCAAGCTCACACAGTGGAAAGAGTCATTTAAAAGGAGTTATATTAGTAAGAAAAAAGTTATTTTATTAAAGCGTTTTTTATGCAAAACTCGCGATTTGTCTAAAATTTTACATGGCACCATAGCTTTTCAGGATGACCACATGTTCCAGCTTTCAAAATTATTTTTCAAAATTTTCAACTAAACATGTTTATATTTGCAACAGTTTTCCTAACAAGAACCTCGGTTTTGATACATAATTGTCACAAAAGTGGTATTTTTATTAGAAAAACATTTACAAATATAAGCATTTTTGGTACATATACTTTTCAAAGGTATTCACATATTACACTAACAGTTGGGCTCTGGGAAAGCTATGCTGCCATACAAAATGCTTAACATAACTACCGCGCGTTTGGATATAAGTCACCATATCACAATAATTGTTTTCTTGGTGAAACGCCTCTTCCTAATAGGCTCCTTCTACTGCGTGACCATTTGTTAAGGTCAATCGCTGGTTTTGTGATAGAATTCGCTTAAACCGTAAACATTTGGAAAAATAATAAAATGGTGAATACATCTGCCTCCCATTCCAAGTGATAAATTTTTTGAAAATAGCGTTTTTGTGTTTTGAATTTTAATTGTGACGGTCCTTTAGGGCTACGTCGAAGGGAGGAAGTCGCAGCGTCATAGACGCTGCTAATTCGTCCTAGTGCCACCGAGGTCTCGCTACAGTTTTGTTCAAATATGTACATTAGGGTGGTCCTTATTTTTCAACTTGCGATTTTTGGGGCAGCCCCCCTCTTAAAATATTTGTTTGGGTACAAAACCTCACCATGCAAAAAATTAGAGTTCTAGCATAACGGGAAGATGTCCCGCATCACCCTTTAAAATCGGGACCCTTGAAAAAATGGGCATAATTAAAAAAAAAAATTACAATTTTTTTTTCTTCAAAATTAAAAAAATTTAAAATAGTTTTTGTGTTGGGTTTAATCATAACTACTCAGATAAAAAATATTACTTTCCCAGAAAATCGCTTACTTACCCTAACTTTGTGTCAAAAGAATTAACAAATATTTTGGGTGTACATCAAAGTGACTTTTTTGTATTTTTGAAAATTTTATTCAACAAAAATCAAAAACCTGGTGTTTGCTGTCAAGTATTTTATTAAACACATCTCAAGTGTTAAATAAGCCAAGTACTGTGGATATCCGTTGGGAAATTTCCCGTTATGTTAGAACTCTAATTTTTTGCGTGACGTGTTTTGACACCCTAACAAATATTTTGGGGGAGGGGGGAGCGGGGGGTACAGTCAAAATCTCATTTTTATTTTTCGCCCATACAACGAAAGACGACCCTAATGTACATCTGTACATTTCAACAGACATGAGTCAGATTGATTGCAATTTAAAAATGTTATATGTACAAAACTACATTTACATGCGCCAAACTTTAAAGTCATTTTGTGAAAAAATGGTACCATAGATCGAAAAATAAAGTACGTCATTGAAATCAGCGTGCCTGAAATATGTAAAATTAGTGGTCATAACCTTATTAATTTTTTAAAGTTATGTTTTTGTTCTCCTCTGTTATATTAGACTCCAAATTAACATTTTTACCCGGGTATTAAAATTTTGTCTTAACAATATGTTTAAGATAAAGTTTCAATGTGCCACTTAACTACAGAGTCCACTATACCACAAATAAATTCCCCAGACACTATTTAATTTACTATTTGTGCATAATATCGAATAACATTCAACACATCTTTAAATACGCATACACTAACAAACATTTAACAACATCGATCTAAACATCCACCCTATTGCCAATCCAATTCGAAAAACGTTCACCCTTAAATGAGATACGTAGATACAAACATCAAATCTCAGTATTTAGAGACTCATTAGTAAAACATATGTTACAAACCGTTGCAAATATTTAACTTGTGTGTTTCCTTTTTTTCCTTCTGCTCTAAATATATTCATCTCTTCCCTTCTCCAAAAGGAATAAAAAGCCAGAAAGTTGATACATTTTTTTTTTTGTAGCGTTGTAACAGCTCAAACTCCTTTAAAAGGATACTTGCTAAAACAATTTGTTATTTTATTTTCTGTGTCGTTATAACGGGGAGAGGGTGGGAGTGGGGGAACGGGAAGTACTAGGGTTGGTGGAAGTCATAAGAATATGATAACGGCTATAATATGTCAGTTAAATGTGTTACAAACTGTAACTTATAATAATTTAATTGTTTTTATTGTGAGTGCTTTATTTAGACCTTTTTTTTGATTCTATAACTTTTAACAAGTTTCTACATAGATGCATCATTTTATTGCCTTTAGGTTTTGAGTTATTTTTTTTCGGGTAACATTTGGTGTTATTCGGTAACATTCTGTAAATTTTTATTATATGTATTATGATTATTGTTATGACTATGATTTATTTATAACATTTTAATATTTCTTAGTAAATACAATCAACATGTGCTAAATGCGATGATTAAAACCAATTTAAGTCATTTTTGATGAAATATTTTTGTACTACGGATTTCAAATAAAAACTGTCAAAGTCTTTGGATTCTGCTATAAACAAAAAATTGCATATTAATTATAGTATTAATTGCAATTGTCTGAAAAAGACGTTAAAATTAAAACTCAAACAAAACCAAACTTTGCTCTCTGGCAATTCTTCCCTTACTACGTAAGCGCCATCTATCGAATATACAAAGAATATATCATAGATGTGGCATCACTTACAACATATGGGAAAACAGTGGACATTAGAGTGAGGTAAGTTTCTAAAAATAGAACTGTTGTGTTGTTGGAGTTGTACTTCTGAGATTATGTATGCAAGAACAAAAACAACGTGTATTGAATAAAACTAGTTTTAATCACAACAAAACTCGACCTGACGATAGCTCAGAGGGCTAAAGCGCTCTGTCTAACGTGTAGTGCGAGTGCATGTGGCATTAGAAATCAGTTTATCTATACCACGGTCAGTGATTGCACAGAAAATTTCATATAGACACAATCGAACAAATAAAAAAACATAACAAATATTACATTATTAAAAAAAAAAATCAAAAAACAGGGTCACTGACGAAGGTTCAATACCAGAAACTGCGCAGTCTGATAACCCATCAAAAAAGCTTGCGTTTGTGATACATTTCAAGTTTTGATAACTCTTTAGTTAAGATATAAAAATTAATGTAGAAGTGGTTATCACCTAAATAATTAAAATTAGTCAAGTTTGCCCTGACTTTTTCGACATTATTTTTTTTTTAAAAATCAAAAAGTAGTTTCATGTTTTGTAGTGTCTTATACACACAGAGTGTTTCACAAAGTCGGTTACAATGACTGAAATCGGTTGGTAGAACTGATTATTAGTTCTCACAACAAAATTCGGTTCACACAACTGAATTTTAGTTACAACAACCAACATATTAGGAAATCACATTTGAACATGACTGTTATCACCGAATTTATTGGTTGTAGCCACCAAAATACATTTATCAATTCGGTTGGCAATTTATTTTCCTATGTGTAGACTTTATTCTTCTACTTTGTGATGAGAGATTTCTTTGCGAGATATCTCGTTAACTAAAGATGATTTATAAATGATTTATGTATCAATGAAATGTTAGTAAACTCTTGATAGAAATCTATTAGCTAAAATCAGCAAACTTTTTTTTTATTAGATATAGATATAACAAAAAGAAGTTATAACACAAAGAAGAGCTTAAAAGTTTGGCAATGCTGAGCATATTATGAGAAAAACACTTATGAAAGTTCCATCGATTAATTTTGGTCCACCACAGCATCATTAAGTTTGAAATAAGTAATTTTATTTATTACTTGTTTTATATTGAAAGAATTAGGTTACCAAAACTACTCTATAGAATTTTAATAAATATATTTCCAAAAATTTGCTCTGCATTACCAAACTTGAGCCCAATTTTGTACAAAAATCTGAAAAAATCGAGTAGCGAACTTAAGTATTCTCAAATTTTTTTTTATTTTGTCCATAATCGACTAGATAACACTCTTAGTTTGAGCACTATTAGATCAAATTATACACTTTCGGGACACTCTAATGTACATTAAAACTTAAAAAAGATTAATGCAGTAATTTTTCTGAAAACCGCAAAAAGGTAATATGTTTCTCAATATTCTTTAATAGACCTAACGGAAATGATATGATGATTATATTATATTTTTTTTATATTTGTATGAAATTCTTTATATTTTTATACAATCATATACAAAAATGTAACACTTAGTGCAATTTTACCAGACTAAAACTCGAATCTAATTATATTTAGATGTAAATAAATTCATATACAATCCAACTACCTAATTTATCGTGAAGCTGTACGCATGAAAAAGGATAATCAAATTCATAGTGTCTTTACTATGCGTGGATTGGTTTATGTGAAGAAAACCGCTGACAGCCAGGTAATACGTATTGATGATCTTGACCATCTAAATATCTTGTTTCGCCCATTTGAGGGAGCTGACAGTTTTTTCATCGATCACCAAAGTGGTGATTTCCTTTAATATTAAATATTTACCAAAATGTATTTTATTTAAAATTACCAGTGTTTTACTTTTTAATTTGTTTTATTTTTGTCAAATATAAAATATTTTTATCCTGTTTTTATCATCTTACTATATTTTCTTACAAATTTTTATTTGCATGTTCTAATATTTTCAATTTGAAATCGTGCATTACTTTTCTGCCAATATTTGTGTATTTTAATGCACAATCCAAATAATAGCAGGGAAAATTCCAAAAACGGCACTGCAAACTTGGTTAGAATTTTAACCAAACAAAATGATGGTTTACAAATCTGCCATATTAATGCTCAAAGTTTAAGGTACAAGATGGATGAATTTAGATTTATATTTGAAGATTCTGGCATACATATTATATGCATCTCGGAAACGTGGCTTGACTCTAAAGACACAAACTTATCAGTTTCTTTAAACGGATATACCCTACTTAGAGTTGACAGGGGTAGTTATGCCGGCGGTGTTGCCATTTATGTGAAAAAGGGCTTGGTATTTAAAAACGTATGCAACACTAGCTCTGATGATTTGGTAGAACACTTGATGATCGAGATTATTTCTGAGGAAAAAAAACTACTAGTAGGCTGCGTATATAGGCCTGATAAAAATATATGTATGAAATCATTTTTAACAGTTGTAGAAAACCGAACACTAATGTATGATGATGTTGTTATTGTGGGAGATTTTAACTGCAATACTTTAACGGATTTTAGCCTCACTACCAGTATGACATTTCTAGGACTTACATCGCCTAACACAAATACACCCACTCATTTCACGTCAACAAGCAGTACGTTATTGGACTTATTTTTTGTTAGTGATATACGCAAAGTTTTTCTTTACGATCAAATTTCTGCACCCTGTTTTTCCAAGCATGATCTCGTCTTTATGACCTATAATTTTAAACTACGTGTACCTAATCAGTCAATTACTTTTCGTGATTTTAAGAATTTAGACTACATTTTTCTACAGTGTGAGTTTTTTAAAATCGATTGGCATCAAATATTTTACATGCTTTCGGTAGACGATCAACTGTCATTCCTTGAACGCAACATACTGAATTTGTTTAATCAATCAGTGCCACTGAAAACAAAGATAATACGGCCAACGAAAAATCCATGGTTTTCTTCAAGAATACAACAACTCATTAATAAAAGAGATTTCGCTTACTCTCGTTGGAAAAAGTTTAAAACAACAATTTTACATAATGAGTACCGTGCTGCCAGAAATGAAACTCGTAAAACTATTAAGCAAGCTAAAGCGAAATTTTACGCTGATAAATTCTCCTCAGCCTTGGGCTCAAGACAAACATGGCAGACAATTAGAGAAATTGGCATAGGTAAAGATGTGAGCAACGAACCGGTATCTATTGATCCTGATGCAGTAAATGAAAAGTTTATCAATATTCCTATGGTGGAAGCTGACATAAATTTCTACAACAATTACGTTAACAATCATGATGATACTTTAATTAACCAATTCAGTTTTGATTGTGTGAATGAAATTGATGTTTTGAAAAGTTGTATCTCCATTAAATCAAATTCAGTCGGAGCAGACGAAATCCATCCAAAATTTCTCAAAATTCTTCTTCCTCATATTTTGCCCTACGTTACTCATATATTTAATAGGATAATAACTACTAGTTGTTTTCCTACAAAATGGAAAAATTCTAAAATTATTCCAATTCCAAAAACGAAAACTGAGTATAGACCAATTGCAATTTTACCATTTTTGTCCAAAGCTTTCGAAAGAATAATTCATAACCAAATGTCACTTTTCATAAACAAACACCATCTTTTAACTGATCGACAGTCCGGTTTTCGTAAGAAACACAGCTGTATAACTGCACTGGCAGATGTTGCTGAAGATATAAGAATGGAAATTGATGCAAGAAAAACAAACTTTTTAGTTCTCTTAGATCACTCAAAAGCTTTCGATACCGTTGACCACAATATACTATGCTACAAGCTTGAAAAAATGTTCAAATTTTCTACAACGGCTACACGTTTATTATCGACTTATCTCAGTAATAGATATCAGTTCGTTCAAAGTATCTCAGCCAAATCAAAATTACTTCCTGTTAGAAGAGGTGTTCCACAAGGATCAATTGTAGGCCCTCTTTCTGTTCTCCCTTTATTTGGGCTTCGGCCAATGGACTTAGCATAAATACTAAAAATCAAAATGTCTTGCTATTCAATCGCGATTGAATAAAACTGTTTTGATACCCGATGTAAATTTAAATAATGAATGCATAAAAACTGTTAAATCAGCAAAAAATCTTGGAATTGTTTTTAATAACACCCTAACATGGTCTGACCATGTTAACTACGCATGTGGTCGAACTTTTTCGATGCTTAGATCGCTGTGGACAACACAACAATTCACACCTGTCAGAATAAGGACTCTTATCGCAAAAACATATCTAATGCCAATCCTAACTTATGGATGTGAATTATTTTCTGAATGTGATGCTGAAAGCAGAGATAAACTTAACTCAGTTTTCAAAAATATATCACGTTATGTATATGGGAAGAAAAGATACGATTCCATTTCATCAATAACTACAACTAAACTCTATGGGTTCCAGTTCGATGATTTACTTAAAACTAGAGTCTTAATATTTTTACACAAGGTGGTTTATACTAAGGAGCCTGAACATCTATATAAACGTTTAACATTTTCAAATTCTACCAGAGGCAAAAGAATCATTCCTCTTAAACGTCGTTATCTTGTTTCCACATGGCAGTTCTTCATACACGCAATCCCTCTTTGGAATTCAATCCCATACAACATACAAATTATTAGTAATGCACAATATTTCAAAAAAAACATTATTATTTTGTTTTCAAATTAATTATTTTAAACTTTAAACATTAATGTTTGATTGGATGATGATGATTACTTTTATACTTTTATATTTATTATTTTATTTTTATTATTTTATTTTTATTAATGCAATTACTTTTTTTTTTTTTATCATTTTGTTAATTTGTTTTTGTAAACTATATTATTGATATTTTGTCCACTTTATATTTCACTATTTTAATAATATTTGATTATTTAAGATTAAGTTAATATTATTATTATTATTATTTTTTGTATTATTTCGAACGAAACGCCTTTCCTTCATATATATAATTCTATACTGTAATAAGAGACAATAGTCTTGTGTATAGAATTCCGAATAAATAAATAAATAAATATATAAATAAATAAATAAAAATAAATAAATAAAATTAAATCTGGTCAAAATCCGAATACAATAATATCTGGATTTTATATAATTATATCTATTTGTATCAGTTCAGATATAAACTGATATAATTAGATACAAAACTGATACAATATACTACAATTCTATCGTTCCATAATTTGCATCAAATTAGATCTTAAGCCATACAAACAAATACAATTATATGGGCCCATATTTCGTTTGAAATTTAATAAGACTACATATAGCGTCGCATAGAAATTGATATGACTACATAAAGCTCCATATAATTTTTTTTTAAATCTGGTAAAAAACATTAGTAAAGTAGTAATACATTTATTACAAATACTATAAGATATTTTATAAAATATAAGTATGTCATGTTCCTTTTCTGTGTAAACATATTTTCGAACGCTCACCTTATAATCCATTTATATACAATACAGTCCACAATTTTTCAGATTAAATTGTATTTCAATTAGATATAAGGCCAACTAACTATATCACATTTGATACATTTCTTTGTTGCATCACATTCATTTTCTTTAATCGGGTGGGGCTATACTGAATCATATATAAATTAACTTAGAAGTTTTTTTGTTTTTACATGGAGCTATACTTAATTATATATAAATGAACTTAGAAAATATTCTTGACAACTTTTTGATGTTTTACCAAAAATAAGCTTTAAACAATTTACAAGGTGGCGCAAAAATAACCTTCCGATGTTTTTTGGCTGTAATTTAAAAAAAAAAAATGAAAAACTTTGATTCTTCTTGTGGATTATTTTTATTTGGTATTTTAATTTTTTTTACATCAAGTCGAGAATATGATGTCATGTAAATGGCCGCCGCCACAGTTGATTGTCATTTGAGCCCTTTTTATGGCATTTTCCATCACTTTGGCCAAAACTTCCGGCGATAGGTCCTCACATTCTTGACGGATACTGTCTTTAAAAGCTGCAAGAGTCTGAGGCTTGTTGACATAAACCCGCGACTTCAAAAAGCCCCACAAAAAGAAGGCTGGAGCGGTCAAATCAGGCGATCTTGGTGGCCAGTGCAAATCGCCAAAACGGGAGATTAGGCGCCCGGGAAATGCATCCTTCAGCATAACGGTTGTGGCACGTGCAGTGTGTGCCGTTGCACCGTCCTGTTGGAACCACATGTTTTCCAATCCCAATTCATCAAGTTGCGGCAAAAAGAACTCGTTGATCATTGCTCTGCAGCGCTAACAGCTGATGCACCGTCTGGACTTTGTACGGAAACATCTTCAAATCTTGTACCAAAATTCGCTGTAAAGACCGTCGACTGATACCCATTTGCGTGGCACGTCGTCTGGTCGATGTCGACGGCGCTTCCATGACATCCTCGGCTACAGCAGCAATATTCTCTGCAGAACGGCTACTCCGGGGTCTGCCACGCCTGGCAGCATCTCGTGTTGTGCCAGTCTCTTCGAGGCAAGCGGCTAAACGTCGCAGTGTTTCACCAGTAGGCGTTGGATGGCCAGGAAATCTGCGACGAAATTCACGTTGTGCCAAAGTCACCGACCGATTATTGGTCAAATAAATAGTCACCAATATTCCGCGTTCTGGAGCAGTGTAGCGTAACATTGTTTATTAACGTGTATTTCGCATGTGTTTACTACACAAATGTCAAAACAGAACTGACATTAGGGGCCAATCGCAAAATTTATAGTATTTTCTGATAGGAGGATTACTTTTGCGCCACCTTGTATAAATTTTATAAAAAATATATTTTTCAAATTTATACACATAATTTTTATTTTTTTTATCGCGAAAAGCAAAATCACAGAAAAAAGCAATTACTAATTTTCTGACGATGTTTATCCATAATTTAAATTTTTTTTAACAACTTTTTAAAACAAAAAGTGTGTAACTAATATTGTAAACGTTGAAAAAATCAACAATAAATATATCTTTAAATTTTAAGTACATGTTTTACGATTTTAAATACATATTTTATGTACATAAAACAAAAATATAAATGAATTAACTTCCGAGCCCTAATAATCATATTTGTCTATGTAAAATCATATAAATATAAATATGTTTGTTTTTAAAAATTTTTTTTAGACTCACTATTTTTGTCCATACTGGTAAACATATAGGTAACCAGATTTATTTTTATTTTTTGAAGGTGTTTAGTAATGATGTTATTATTTTACGCGACATCCCTATATACATATATAAGATTTGTAATGGCAATTGTAAGTTACACTGGGGTGTAGAAAATCATTACCATATACGTGGTGATATAAGTACATATTGGGCAATCCTGTGCCTACATATGATTAAAACCTGGGCCTCCAGGTTATCAGTCAACCGGTCTACCATCTAAGCTATCTACTACATAAAGGTGGCGTGACAAGTGCCAATATTTTTTGTTGATTCAGTATTGCCAACTCTTAAAAAAATGGTATCAAAATTTCATGATATTTCATTAATTAGAAAGCAAGTTACCGTTATAAAAATGAAAGTTTGAAAAACAAATGGGTTCCAAAGAGTTTCGTGTTTTGATTAAACATTGTTTTTGGTGGGAAAAAAATTCTGTCCAAGCCAAAGAATGGATTAATAAACATTATGGTGAATCTTCACCGTCATATTCAATGGTTAAAAGATGATATTCCGAATTTAAACGTGGTTGTACGAGCACAAATGATGCAGATCATCCTGGTCATCCAAATGAGTCAGTTACCGAAGAAAACGTATTAAAAGTGCATCAGGTTGTATTGCATGATCGAAAGATTAAAGTGAGATTGCTGGCATCATAGAAATAGAGCGAGTTCGGCATATATTACACGATCATTTAAATATGAAAAAGCTTTCTGTGCGATGGGTGCCGCGTTTTTTAACAGTTGAACAAAAACTGAGATGTTTGAAGTAAATTCAACTGAATTTTTACGTCGATTTAAATTAATGGATCCGACGTGGATTCATTATTATACTCCGGAGTACAATAGACAGTCTGTGGAGTGGTTACAAGCGTGCGAAAGCAGACCGAAGCCCCCAAAAACTCAATAATCGGCTAGAAAGAAAATGGCTAGTGTTTTTTTGGGAAGCAAGTGGTTTAATATTTATTGATTACTTGGAGAAAGGAAAAACAATAACTGACAAGTTCTATGTTGAGTTATTGGACAGATTGGATGAAGAAATTAAGAAATAAACGACCCCACTTTAATAAGAACAAAATCTTGTACCAACATGACAATGCACCGGTGCATTAATCTGCTTTGACTTCAGAAAAATTAAAGTCTTTACATTAGGAATTGTTTCCTCTCCCCCCGTAATCACCATATCTGGCCCCCAGCGATTATTATTTGTTCCCAAACTTAAAAAGATAGCTTCAGGGAAAGAGATTTTCAACAAATGAAGAAGTCGTATCAGAGACGAAAGCCTATGTTAAAGAATTTGACAAATCATATTTTTCCAAGGGTATCGAGATGTTAGAGAATCGTTGGAAGAAGTGCATTCCACTTAACGGAGATTACGTTGAAGAATAAAACTGATTCAGCTTACATAAAATCAAAAATATGTAGTTACATATGTACTTATTAGAGTTCAAAAATAATGAGTGTTAAAATAGAGTTTAAAAAATTTAAGATCATTATTATATTTAAAATAATGATAAAAATAAAGTACTTGTGCACTAAGAGAATTATCCGCATGATATCAATGTATTTTTTCATTATATCTATGAATTGTCACTGGAACTCGTTCATTGAGACTTTCCATTAAGATATTGCAGTTTTTTCATAAAATTTAATAAAAAATTTCATGTTATTTATTAAAAATTTTATACGCCTAATGAAAAAGTTTCATTAAAAATAGTTTCATTAAAACTACTCATCCAAGGAGTTCTCTCTGTGTAAATAGCGCATTATTGTTTTTATTAAAATAAAGGCAAACTTAACCTTAACTAGTTATTAGTAAGTAATTAGTATTAATATTAAAGTAATGCAGAGAGTAAGCCGGTGTCATTACTTCTACTCAAAAAAATAATGATGTGTTATTAGGTTTTCTACACTGATAGAATTTTCCTTTGTATTATTAATGAATGCCTTTCATTAAGTTGGATTCATTCGTTTAATGACTAATATTCATTAAATTAATGAAAAATTCATTAATTAAATTAAATTTTTATAAAATGTTTTTGGTTGATTCTTAAATAATAATTTTTATATAATTTTTTTTTTGGGCACCAAACATTTAGTTCCATCAGAATTCCATGTGGAGGCGCTTCAACTATTGAACAAAATTATTTTAATACTAAATTCTAAATAAGAACATTATTTTGTTTTTGTCATTTAGGTAAATCGGTAACGCGGTACTGTTTACATGTTGGTGGTTGCGGGTTCAAGTCGTGTTCAGGGAGATGTAAAAAAATTTTAAAATAATATAAATGAATATAAAAAATTACATAAATCTCAAATCAAAATAAATGTGAAAAGGAAAAAATATTGTATTTCCATTATAATTCATTTAATGAAAAATATTTCATTAATTTAATGAAACTTTCGTTGGGGACTATTTAATGAAAAAATTAATTGTATTAATGATGGATTTCATTAATACAACGCAGAAAATTCTATCAGTGTACACTTAGCAGAGACAAGAAAATATTAAAAGTGCACTTAATGTACACCAAAAGTACTTAGTCGATATTAGCTTCAAATTCTGTGTTAGGATGTCCCGAAAGTGTCAAATTGTCGAATTCGAATTATTTTAAACGAGCTTAAGATCATTTATTTATTAATTATAATTGTTAATTTCCACTATTTCGTCTCCACATTGGGTGACTTCTTCTGCGAACAATTATTACAATTTGATTGAAAAACTTGTTTTACTAAAAAATTTATTTAAAACAAGTTTTTCAATCAAATTGTAATAATCGTTCCCTGAAGAAGTCACACAATGTGGAGACGAAATATTGGAAATAAACAATAATAATTAATAAATAAATGATCTGAAGCTCGTTTAAAATAAAAAGAATTAAATATTTCATTAATTTAATGAAACTTTCTTTGGGTATTTTTTAATGAAAAAATTCATGGTAATAATGATGGATTTCTTAAATACAAGGCAGAAAATTCTATCAGTGTAGAAGAATATTCCTACCAAAATTTACTAAAAATGGTAAAGTTGAAAACGTTGTCTTTTGTGCTTTTGATTTTTAAATGTCTCTATATTAAAGAAATAATGAAATAAAAAAATTTAATTTTTAAAAATTTCGTTTTTTGGAAATTTTCAATAAAAATACACTTTTTCAAAAATGATCCATTTCGGCCGAAGTTCGGCACTGGCTAACGTTTTCGAAAAAATTGATTCTAGCATTGTGAACCGTTTGCAATAAGACTATGGGGTGTAACAAACGAAAATCGACAAATCGTTTTTTAAGTGACATCCCTAGTGTATGCCAGATTCAATTAAATATTTAATAATGCTGTTAATTTTTAAAAGAATTAACCAGTACTAAACCTCTATATTGCTTAAAACTTCAATTGGAAAATTGTCTTTGAATCCTTAATGTAAACCCAACATCCTTTTGATACAGAGTCAATATAATTCAAACTTTCATATGAATCCTTAAAATGTCCTTATTTAAACAACTTAAAAAGCGATAAAAAAAAACTAAAAATCAAACAAAATCCCATTAAGATTCAGTTAAGTAAATAACCATGTTATTTATATTGTCCCTTTAATAAAAAATACAAATACTGCAAATACACAAAATATGTTTGAAAACTTCCCCAGTTTTATTATTTTTTTTATACGTTTAATTCTTTAAGCAAATCAAAAACAGATAAATGTGTGGTTTTGACATAAACACGTTTGGTGGGTGGAAATACACACACATATAAAGTAAATAAAATAAATATAACAACAACAAAATCACAAATAAATATTAAAAAAAAAAAAATAAAATCGAGGAATTTTAACCATCATCATCATCATCATCGAGATAATGGTGGGTTGTTTGGAATATTGGTATGGCGAAATAACACGTTTAAGTCGCGTGTTTCCATTTAGCAATATTGACAACGTTTAAAAAACTTACTTCATACACTACATTCAATTCTTTGTAAATATTTGAGTTTCGATTAAATATTCAAATAAACCACCCATTAAGATTATTGCCTTAAGTTATTTCTGTTGCTCAAGCAATGTTCAATTTTTTACTTTTTCAAATTCGATTTCCGTTTCGATATGATTATGCCTTAAGTGGTTTTTATGTGAATATTCATGCAATTGTCATGTACTTAAATGAATTCCTTATCATTTGTGCGTTTTCAAGGATATTTGTGGTAAGCTTTTAAGGATTTTATTTTCATTGCCTGTCATCATTATCAGATGCTGTTAAGTAGTAAAAGAATTGAAAAATAAGTAAAAATTCTTTAATTTAATTGGAGGAAAATTGTAAAATATGAAACTGTTTGTAAAACGTTTTCATTCACACAGGGAAAATATCAGTTGGGATTCCTTCGATATTACATTATTTAAGTTGGTAAACAAATATTTTAGCTGTGTGTGCATAGAAATGTTAATCAGGACCTGTTTTTTTTTTTGTCTAGTGCAAGTTTAAAAATTAGCTGAATAAACTAACTTTCTTAGTGACAGACAATTGGCCGATTTTCCTAATTATGAAGTTTGAAATATGGTTAGAAAAACTACTAGTTGATGCAACTATAAAACACAAAAATCTTTAGTAAACACAGATATTTTATTATAACCATAACCCTTGCTTCCAATTACAATTACTATCATACCATGTTCTGAATAAAATATTTGTTATTTGCCATTTTTATGTAAAATTAATTATTTTAAAATAACAAAAACAAAATTGAAACAAAAACAAAAATAAATAGAAAATTGTTAGTAAAAAATGTAACTACAAAAGTTTCAAATGCTAAGAAGCTACACTCATAAAAAAAAGTTTGTAAAGTCAGCAAAAAATTTTGCTGAGTCAGCAAAATTTTAGTCAGGAGGATGCTAGCAAAAAAGTTGCTAATGTCAGCAAAATCTTTTGCTGAAAATCAGCGAGCTGATTTTTAGCAACAAAATTTGTAGATTCAGCAAAAGTTTTGCTAACACTTAGTAGATTAGAAATAAAAAAGCGTTGGTAAAAATTAATAAATTTTTTGCTGAATTTTAGTAGACTAAAAAAAAACGCAAAAAATTTGTAGAAAAATTGTAATTTAGTTAATTTATTTGCTGAAAATCATAAAACATATTTTTGTGATTCTTTTAAAAATAATTTACTATAATAACGAAATATAACAATTTTAATTTTCCCACATTGACGACATGAATTAATTTAATATCTGAAAATATATAGAAATAAATATATATAACATAACAAAAATTTTCTTTCCACTACTTACATCAATGGTTGTCTTATGGCGTTTTCTTTTCTGGCAAAAAATGTAACATTTTGTTTGCCCTTTCCAAAAAATTGCACTTTTTGTGTTCTTTTCTAAAAAATTGACAGCACTTTAAAAAGGAATCATGTTCTTTTAAAAATATGTCGCCCTATTAACATGCAAAAATGTTGCCATTTTCACCCTTTATAAAATGATGGGGTGAAAATGTTGCACTATAAAACAGCTGATTTTATAGTTTTGTTTTGAAAAAAAAAAAAATATTTAAAGACGAAAATTAACAAATTTTGTTTTATAAATTATAATAATTTTAAAAAATATACATTTAAATTGCTAAAAATGGAAAAAGCTGCTGTAGTGATATGCGTAAACAATGTTGTTGTGGTACTAATGGATTCTTCCTCATCATCAGATGAAGAGGAAATGTGTGTTCTGCAGGAGCGAAATATTGTGCTTGCATCAATTCCTGAATCCATTTTAAATACAAAAAAATCATTAATTAAAAACAATTTGAATGCCAATTTGCAATTTGCCGCTTTTTTATTTTTCAACTTGTTTTCTTTTATACACAAATCAGCTGTTCTAAAGCAGGGCAGCATTTTTTGTATAAATTCTTGTTTTATTGTGACTATGAATATGGCAACATATTAAGAGGGTTATGACAACATTATTTAAATGTCACTTATAAAAATGCAACATTTTTTTTGTCAGAAAAGAAAACGCCATTAATGATGCTATGACGAAACTGCCGAAGATAGTTCTAGAAACGAAACGAAAAAATAAACAAAACAAACGAAACGAAAAAAACAACCCTTTTTTTGCAATAAGAAAAAGAAACCACACAAATCTACCTAAGATGTGTGTTTTTGTCTTTCTCTTTACTCTGTCTACATGTCTGTATATGTTTTTTCATGGTTGATTTTTTTACTTGTCTTGTTAGAGTTGTACTTTTTAATATCATTTTCCTCTTCTCTACTACATCTTGACATGCCGCGACGTCTGCTTATCAGCACAATTTTTTTTAGCAAAATTAATTAGTAAAACATTAGTATATTAGTAAAGCATTAGTATAAAACAGTTAAGTGCTGAATAAGTATAACAAAAATTTTAGCTGAAAACACGATTTTAGCAAAAATATTTGCTAAAAAATAGTATACCTGATTTACAAGACATTTTACTAACTTTTCTACTAACTTATTTTTTTGAGTGTACGGGATAAAATAAACTAAAAAAACATAGCAAAAACATGAAGAATATGCTGATGTGGTAAGATTAAATTTTGTGTACATGCGAGTATAAACGAAAATTTTTGTAGTTGCTCGTTTTTCTATCAGAATTTAAAACACATTTGTAAAACAGAGGATGAGTAAACTGCGCAACACTATTCTTAAATTATAAAAAATGGGTGCTTCAAATATGGGGTAAAATCTGAGAAAATTTACAAATTTATAGCAACTACTTGTGGAATGGTATTGCTCTATTTAAAACAGTTGCGAAAAGATATTTTATACATTTTAAGTAGAGCCTAGGGTCTAGACTGGTTTCACGGTCTTCGAGCTACCCAGTTTTTATAACCGGCCTTACAGTATACCCGTTAGAACGAAAACCCTTGTAGACCGAAAACCGAGTAGACCGGTCTACTCGTAAAAACCGGTCATCGCGAATACAAATTACTTTTTGCATACAACATACCCAACACAAAAGTACATTTTTTCAAAAATGTACCTTTTTCAAAAAAAGTACTCTTTTAAAAACAAGTATCTTGTTTTCAAAAAGTACATTTTTCAAAATAATTACATTAAAAAAAATTACTTTTTTAAAAAAGGTATATTTTTCACAAAAAAAATCTTTTTCAAAAAGAAGTAAATTTTTTTAAATAAAAAACCACACAAAAAATTTCTTTTTCCAAAAGCAAATTTTTTCAGAAAAACATTTTTTCAAAAAAAACTATACTTATTTACAAAAAGTAATACAATTTTTCAACAAAAATATCTTTTTCAAAAAAGAATCTTTTTTCTTAAAAAGTGCCCTTTTCAAAAAAATTATCCTTTTCAAAAATGTTTATTTTTTCAAAGAACTACCTTTTCCAAAAAAGTACATTTTTAGAAAAAATGCCCTTTTTCACATAAGTACTTTTTTCAGAAAAAAAAATTAAAAAATATCCTTTTAACGAAAAAGTATGTTTTTTAAAAAAGATACATATTTTTAGAAAGAGTACTTATTTGCAAAAAGGGTTCTTTTTTTAAAAATAATACTTTTTATGAAAATAGATACTTTTTTTGGAATAAGCTTACTTTTGTTTAAAAAAGATACTTTTTTAAAAAATTATTTTTATGAAAAAAGTACTTTTATTTAAAAAAGGGTACTTTTATGAAAAAGGTACTTTTATTCATAAACGTATTTTTTTTTAAAAAGTCATTGTTTTTAAAGGGTCCTTTTTTGAAAAAAGTTACTTTTTAGAAAGGAGTACTTTTTGAAAGAAGATTTTTTTTTTTTTTAAAGAGGTACTTGTTTTGAAAAAAGATGCTTGTTTGAAAAAGAGTACTTTTTTTTTACACATTTACTTTTTTTAAAAATATACTTTGGTACTTTTCTTAAGAAAATTATTTTTTTCTTTGAAAAATGGTATTTTTATGGAAAAGTTTACTTTTTTGTGAAAAATGGAATTTTTTGAAAAAGATACTTTTTATGAAAAGGGTAGTTTCTTTTTAAAAAAAGTTTTTTCGAAAGGGTTTTTTTTGAAAAAGGTTAAGTTTATACAGAAATAATACCTTAAAATTTAAGGATTTGTTATCAAAATGATATTATGAGCCTGACTTTTTTAATTAAAAATTTTAATGTCAAATGTGGCATTTCGAATCATTTAATACCTTAAAATATAAAAAAAATTCTTTAACCAAAATTTCGTAAATTGTATATTGAAATAATTGAGAAAGCACAACTTTTCTATCAATTTGTTTAAGGATTGGATTAAGAATATCGCATTTTTAATATATTAATTTAATTAATATATTATTATGAATCTTCAAAATAGCATTATTGTTATATTATTTATATGGACTGTAATATTTATTTTAATAAATAAAAATATTACTTAATTAAATTCGATTTGATCTACTTAATAAATTCAATTGTGACAACAAGTATTTTTTATTTTGATTCCCGTAGGTATAATTGAATATGTCAGTACTCATAACCAAATTTTAATTATTTCAATTGAATTTCTAAGTAAAATAAATATTAGTAAATGTAACTATCAAAATTCAGGTTGCAGCAATTGGTTCTGTTTTCTGTTTTGTTTAACATTAAAAATTGCAATGTAATATTTTGAAAACAAATTATAATTTTTAAAATATAAAAACAAATAAACATACAATTAGTAATTAATTAAACGGGAAATAGTATATAATAAAAGTCACTTTGTATAATAACCGCAAAACTACTAATTAAAAGTATATTAAACCGCATTGTGAGTAGTATATAAACTTAATAGAGCAATTAATAACATCAAGCAAGTTAAACTTGTAAAAATTACAATGAAAACTATAAATGATTGAATTCCATGTCAAACCAAACGATTTTTGACATCACTAAAAAAATAAAATCTTGTTTTTAAAAATTAAAAAAAAAAAAAACATGACAAAATTTCCTACATGTCCATATTTAACTAATCTTTGACAAAGTGTTCCTTTTTCGACCCAGTACTTTTAATCGGCTATATGTTTTTAAAGGGAAAAATGTATATAAAAAAATGTCCCCTTAAAATTAACCAACATCTTGATTACAATCGTAAATAAAAAATTTAGTAAAATTGTCATCCAGAGTTGCCAAATAATTATTTGAAAAAATCAATTTTTTACGTTTTTCGAAAAAAAATTTAAAAATCAATTTGATGAAAAAATATGAAAGAGTATTTCTCTGCTAGAAATTAGTTCATTCAGTTTTCACTCAAAACATAAATATTGGACGGATGCACTTTTTTAGTGTATGAAGTTCCTGCCCCTGATAATAACACATTTTCATATATAACATATACTATGTAGTCATATATGGTAACATATAAGTTATATAATTTAAGATATAATAATATATACTGTCTTATAAAATATATTAGTGAGGTATAAGGTGTAATTGTGTTAGATACCATGTATGACACAAGATTATCAATATAGTTTATGATATATATACACTCAAAAAAATAAGTTAGTAGAAAAGTTAGTAAAACGTCTTGTAAATCAGGTATACTATTTTTTAGCAAATATTTTTGCTAAAATCGTGTTTTCAGCTAAAATTTTTGTTATACTTATTCAGCACTTAACTGTTTTATACTAATGCTTTACTAATATACTAATGTTTTACTAATTAATTTTGCTAAAAAAAATTGTGCTGATAAGCAGATGTCGCGGCATGTCAAGATGTAGTAGAGAAGAGGAAAATGATATTAAAAAGTACAACTATAACAAGACAAGTAAAAAAATCAACCATGAAAAAACATATACAGACATGTAGACAGAGTAAAGAGAAAGACAAAAACACACATCTTACGTAGATTTGTATGGTTTCTTTTTCTTATTGCAAAAAAAGCGTTGTTTTTTTCGTTTCGTTTGTTTTGTTTATTTTTTCGTTTCGTTTCTAGAATTATCTTCGGCAGTTTCGTCATAGCATCATTAAGACAACCATTGATGTAAGTAGCTGAAAGAAAATTTTTGTTATGTTATATATATTTATTTCTATATATTTTCAGATATTAAATTAATTCATGTCGTCAATGTGGGAAAATTAAAATTGTTATATTTCGTTATTATAGTAAATTATTTTTAAAAGAATCACAAAAATATGTTTTATGATTTTCAGCAAATAAATTAACTAAATTACAATTTTTCTACAAATTTTTTGCGTTTTTTTCAGTCTACTAAAATTCAGCAAAAAATTTATTAATTTTTACCAACGCTTTTTTATTTCTAATCTACTAAGTGTTAGCAAAACTTTTGCTGAATCTACAAATTTTTTTGCTAAAAATCAGCTCGCTGATTTTCAGCAAAAGATTTTGCTGACATTAGCAACTTTTTTGCTAGCATCCTCCTGACTAAAATTTTGCTGACTCAGCAAAATTTTTTGCTGACTTTACAAACTTTTTTTTATGAGTGTAGCCCAACATCATTCATATTTTCCCTGCGTATAATATATAATTCTGTATTGTGATATATAACCAAACTCATAATTATATATGCGCCTAATGACTACACAAGTAAAACCAGTTGATACACAATCATATCAAATTATATATAATACTATATAAAAACAAATAGCTTTATATAGCTTAATATGGCGATATATGATGGCGCATATCATCATTTATAATTTTAGCTTAGTTGATTGGATTCTCAAACATTTTTGATATGGTTCTATCGATTGATATTACTGTAGATGTGGCTTATATTACTACATATGTTATATATTAATTAGCATGATTTCATATATAATTTTATATCGCTTAATACAACGTTAAGTAATATATGGTATTATAATAAATTTTTTTTTTATCGAATCTGAAGTGTTGAGTTTTGTTAGAATTAAAAGTGCGGTAATTTTTCGTTGTTTTTCTTTTTTTCTTTGATATATCAAATTGTAATTTGCGCTTCTAGACGAGAATAAGAAATTCTCATTGAGTTTGTGATTTAATCTAACAAATATCCCTAGAAATTCTAATAACATTGTCCCATAACGATTTACTTAGGCAAGAATGAAATACGGTTAGGGACCAGCCTACAATAAATTATTTTTCAAAATTTGTTCATTAAGTTTGGGATTTTAGCACATTTAATTACTATAAATGCAATTAATGTTTATCCCGACAAAAATCAAGTTGATTTGAAAACAAAATTTTATCATTATTTGATTACAACTATCAAGTTTATACCAAAGAACTGTATGAATGTCTAGTGATCCGATAATAAAAATTCTGTTACATTTTGAAAACATCGAATAAATTATAGTTACCTATGAAAAAAGTTAGCATTTTTTAAGCAAAATAGCCAGTTTTTTGCTACTTTTAGTATTCAAAATCACCAAACCTGGCATCAAAATTCCCGAGCGAATGTTTTGCAAAACATTCTCGCAGACCTTTGTTTTGTTTATACACAACTGTGTTGAAATGTCTAACAATGTTTTTGCTTCTCTTTAAACAAAAAATGGAAATTTTAATTACTCCAACGATATTTGCACATTAGCTGACCTTATAAAGATAGTTTAATAAATTGAGTTAAATAAAATTTTAAAATGATATTTTCATTTCCCGGGTCCTATGCTATGTCTTATTAAACTATATCTGGCGTCATACTGAAAATATTTTCCTCATAATTTTATATATCATTATATATAATCAATTATTAAACTTATTTATTTTTATTTATTTATTTAAGTCTATGGATACAATATCCTTATAGACTAGCATATAAAAATTAAGATATTTAAAGTAAATTATTTAACAAAATTTTAAATTATGAGTGAGAAACACTTATGTCTAACTTATTACAATAAATATTAAATATTTATTTAGTGGTTCATTTAATGCATATTCAGTTCAGTGTATAAATATGAAAAAATTTACTTATATTTCTAAAACTTCTTGGTGGAACATATATTGAAATTAACTCTAATAGCTCAGGAGAATCAATAACACCACAAATAATACCATGTAAAAAAGTTAAATTAGCAATAATACGACGAGTTTCCAGAGTTTTTAAAGAAATAAACTCACATTTATCTGCGTAAGAAGGGCTAGAAAAAGAAGGAATGTTTAAATGATTCGGATAGTTAAAACATGGTAGGGCAAACTTGACAAACTTTCTTTGAATTCTCTCAATACTACCAATATAAAGAGCAGCATTAGGACTCCAAATACATGAATAATATTCCAATCTAGATCTAACAAACGAAGTATAAACAACTTTCTTCGTTATGTGATCAAAACATTTATCCACATTACGTCTAATAAATGCTAAAAGCGAAGAAGCTTTTGGTACAATAAAAATTAAATGACTGGTGAATGATAATTAAATATCAAAAACTACATCAAGGTCCAAAATTTCATCAACAGATGACAATACATTACCAAACATTCTGTAATCAGAAATTATAATATTTCGACGTCTATGAAAAGACATACTATAACATTTAGAAATTTGACCAATGAACTAGATTATTCAAGTCCTCCTGAAGGTCTAAAACGTCCCTTTCAGAAAAAATTGGCTTGAAAATTTTGAGATCATCAGAATACATTAAAAATTTTGAATTTTTAAAGCAATCACTAATGTCATTTATAAAAATATTAAATAATAAAGGACCAAGGATGCTGCCCTGTGGAATACCTGACGTTGGTATAAAATAGTCCGAACAAATTCCATCAACAGATACTGTTGCAATTCTGCCAATTAAATAATGACGGAACCAACTAAGCATATTTTAATGGATGCCAATCTTGGAAAGCTTATATAATAAAAGTTCATGTGGGACTCGGTCAAAAGCCTTGGCGAAATCGGTGTAAATTGTGTCAATTTGAACACCTTTTTCAAAACAAGAGATGCAAAAGTTAACAAAAATCGATAAATTAGTTGTTGTTGATCTCCCAGCCATAATACATATTTTGGTAAAGTTCAATATCAAATTAATATATCTGCAAGTTAAGACTTTATTACATATGACCTCACATATAACTATATTCATTTTATAACGAAATCATTTTTAAGTGGTTTCTTTTATATAATTTCTAATAAAAAAGGGAGCATTTTTGAAACATTAAATTTATTTTGGATAATTTTTTAAAAATTCGTTGTGTTTCATTTAAAAAAATTTGGGTCTTTCAAATTGTTGATTTCTAAAAATTTTAATTTTCAATTTAAATACTTTTAAGCATAACTTCAAGTTACAAAAAGCATACCTACTATCGGCTAAAATTTTATAAAATCAGATACATTTATATCTAATTAAGTATAATTTATTGTCCCGGATATGGATGAGTCTCCGATAAAATTGTATCAAATTATATTTAATTTGATATAATTGTAA
The DNA here is from genome assembly GCA_021234595.1 of Delia radicum. Classification (NCBI taxonomy): domain Eukaryota; kingdom Metazoa; phylum Arthropoda; class Insecta; order Diptera; family Anthomyiidae; genus Delia; species Delia radicum. The sequence goes on along the minus strand of CM037853.1, from coordinate 102,274,938 downwards.
ATTATATCCATTTTTCGGACCAATTTGTATGTGTTTATATATGAGAACTTATCAAATGAGATATTATTATATTCGATTTAATATTAAAATTTTACCCGTGTTGTAATTTTTCTATTTAAAATCTCAGTATAAAGTAGATCCAATTAAATCTCAAATGATCTTATTCGATCCACCAAAAATATATATAGATATTTGTGTTTAAAATAATATATGTATCATCCTAGTTATTATATTAAATTAGATATAATCGTATAGTATAATGTATAATTTAATAAAATTGGATGAGATAAAATTGGAACAAAACAGTATCGAATTGTTTCTAATTGTATCTAAATTACTCTAATCTGATACAATTATATGTAAAGTAAATAAGGGGTCATATTAAATTCGATAAGATTATATAATGCTTAATATCAGTTTATTTTAATCAGGGATTTATTTATTTTTTAATTTTATTCAGAACTATATATTTCATGGTATTTAAGTAGATCCAATTATATCTCAGAGGATCTTATTCGATCCATAAAAAATAAGTTATCTTTTTGGATCTAATTAGATTCAACTAGATTTAAATAGATCTCATAGGATATTTAATTATCTATTAGGATCTTAAATTACATATCATTGAATCCCCCAATTTTAAGATCAATTTTGATCTAATTTAATCTAATAATATGATTGAGGGATATATTTGAATATTACTGGATACCCCAATTTGGAGATAAACTTGGATAAGAATAAATATCGATTTACACAGAGAGAATTCCTTGGGCGAGTTTTAATGAATTTTTTTTCACTAAACGAATGAAGTTTTCTTCACAAAGACAAATGACGAATTTCTTAAACTTCATGAAAAAGCATCATAGTTTCAATAAAACTTTTTTTAATGAAAATTTTTCATAATTCGTATGAAATTTTTAATAAAGAATATTAAGTTTTTCATTAAATTTTATGAAAAAATGCATTAATTTAATGAAAAGTTTCAATAGACGAGTTCCAGTGACAATTCATAGATCTAATGAAAAAATACATTAATATAATGCGGATAATTATCTAAGTGTATATAAAATGGGATATGAATTTATATTTGAGATATAATTTTTTTTATCGGGTTTTCAAAGTTTACTACTTTTAAAAATTTTTGGATTTTTAAAATACTGAAAAACGCCAATAGAAACGCGAGCTTATAAAATTAGCAGGAACTGAAATCTGTAGTAAGTACTAGACATCCTAGAGAATACGTGTAAATGAATTTAAGTGACCTCCGGTTAGATTTTGGCCGATATATCATGGAATGGACAATATTATGAAATATTTTGAACAAGCAAAGTAAAAAATTTAAATTTTTGTGGTATTTTTTGTAAAAAATTCTTAAAAAAATAGAACCCATCGTCGTCCCACTCTGAAAATTTCCATTTAGATCTTTCAAATATATTACTTGATTAAATAAGATCAGAATTGATCTCAAAATGGGGGAATCCAATTTGATATTACTTAAGATCCTGATGGATCCCAATGGATTTACTTAGATCTAATTTGATCTAATTAGATCCAAAAAGATAAGTAAGTTTTGGTGGATCGAATTAGATTGGATTTACTTAAATCCATTAAAATATAAAATTTTTAATAAAATTAAAAAAAAAATTATAAAAAATATTTAGTAATCAGGCGCATATATAATTATGTATGATGTTATATATAACAATATATACTTATATCTTACACGCGTTGAAAATATTAATGATGTCGGACCATATTTATTAATATCTCAAACTTATTAATATCTTGTGCTATATAGACTCATACATAATTTGATCTTATATCATTTAATGTTGTATATAGTTATGTCTTAAGTTGTATTATACATATGGAACTATATAAAAGCATATCTTATACCACACAAAAACATATTTTTTATATACATATGTATATTATTATCTCAATCGTAAATTACATAGCTTATATTTATGTCACCATATATGATTACATATTATGTTGAATAGGGGAATGTATTACAATTTGACATATCATATCTTATTATGTATAGCATACTCGTATATGATTAGAATCTAATTTTATAAATGTCAATATATAATAATATATTATTATAATATATCATTACATAAGAAATATATAATAATATATGACTATGCATGACACCATATATAATAACATTTTATAATACATTTTAAGATGAAAAAACATAAGAATATGTATAATATGTTGTACTCGGGTATTAACACAAATAACTCCTTTAAAAAAAAATTAAATTTTTTCCAAAAATCTTAAAAACATCTGCCAGATTTCAAAGCAAACAAAAATCGTGATGTCAAAAATCGTTAGGTTTGACATGGAATGACTCAAATGCAAAGTATAATTTACCAGTCAGATGTAGTAAATATAAATTTGCAATATAAAAAAATTAAGGTGATAACCCATGAAATTGTTAATATAATTAAGGATTATAAATAATCAAAATGATTACACAAATGTCAGAATTAAAAATATTCCATTTCATTTACACATCGATGATTGAAAATATAATTTAATTGTAATTGTTACCATCAAAACCTTTTTGAATAAATACTTAACTTTACACATAAGTAGGCATGACATTCGAGTTAAGTAGTTACATTTTTCCTGAAAATAAGTACTGAAAATAAGAAAATAAGAAAATAAGTATAGTAACTCCCATCTATAGAAATTAGTATTGAGTTATTACTTGTAAGAAATGAACATAAATGTCATGCTAATGCATGTTTGTAGTCAGTAGCCCAAAATCGATATTGACCAAATACTTTTCCGAATAAAATAATTTGGAACAAAATGGCATCTATTTGTTGTTGCATATTTCTGTATAGTTTGTAATGAATAATGATGAAATATGAGAATAAAATCTAAGGCTCTTCGATTTTTTACATAATATCTCCGATGTTTAATGGTCAAAAAAAGGCGCCAAAAATATGTAATTTTTTTTCTTCATGTGGAGATGCATGGCCCAGGGACTGTCAAATCCACATTTATTATCCTCCATTAAATTTCATCCAACGCTTTTTTTTTTTCATATCAGAAATGACACAAAATATGACTCAACCTTGGATTTAAATTTTCTATCATATAGCCGAGATTCTTCAAAATCGGAGTGTAAGCGATGTTGGACTTTCTTGTGAGTCCAAATCTGCTTTTATACACCTATAGAGTTTTCCTTTATAGTATTAATGAATCAATTTCATTAAAATGTATTCATTTGTTTAATAAATCACTGGATGAATATTCAATAATAGTGAGAATTTTTTCATTAATTTTTTTTATGATTTTTTCATAAAAAGAATTAATAAATCAATGAACACTTTTGTAGTTTTATTCAATAAAAATTTTAAATTTAAACATCCTAAAAAAATTAGTTTTATGAATTTTTTTCTTATATAGTACATTTTGGATTAAACAGAAAAATCTATGAAGTTAAACGAATGATATTTCAAATGACATACATTATTTCGTTAAGTGTTATAAGTGTGTGTTATAAGTGTGAGGGTACTGAAATGAAAACAATTTTACTCAAGATTTCAAAAATGGTATTATTTTTATGATCTATGATACGTAGCGCCCTCGAGAGCTATTAGAAGTATATTTTAAATAAAGGGTGTTTTTTAAAGAGGTATATAACTTTGAAATGGAATAAAACAAAGATGAATTTTTTAAATTGATATGAAATTTACTTTATTCGAAAGATAATCTTCTGGCATTATAATTTAAATATGACTTCTGGCATGTGGCCGACACGGCTGGCTCGGACGTACTCTAATCTTTAGGTCCAATTTTCGATGACTTTTTCCAACATTTGTGCCCGTATATTGGCAATAACGAGGCAAATGTTGTCCTCCAAGTGGTGAATTCTTTCGTGCTTATCGGCGTAGACTATCGACTTCACATATCCCAACAGAAAAGATTGCACGATCTTAGAGGTTTGAGTTTAGCTGCAGGCAATGTTTGTAAACGGGCGTAGAGGTCGCTACATATCACATATTCTAAAAATAATAACATTGTGGAAATCGTGAGCAAATTTCCTTTCATTAGAGTACCGACCCTTGTACCGACCCTACGCGTACCGGTTTTTGGACCTTGGGAGTCCCAGGCCCCCTTAACAGAAAATAGAAAAAAATTGTCTTTCATTATTTTCTTTTTTGATTTTTTTTTGGAGAACGCCCTACAAAGTACAGTTTAACTAAAAAATGTAATCCTTTTTACGGTTTAAGGAGGCCTATATACACAACAAAAACATAAGCGCATGTATAGGGCATACAATTTTTTGAAATTTGTTAACTAGTGTAATTAATTCTTTTCAACCTTTGGTTCCAAGATACACGATCCTTTCCTAAATCACTGTTTCAAATCGATGTGAAATCCCCCTTAGTAGTTTATTTACTGACGTATTATTTTAAGTGTAAGTGTCATCATCTTGAAAAATTCACCAAAAATATTTAAAATTTCTGAATTAAAGTTTTCAAAAATTTGATCATTTTGCACATTTAGCCCAACACAAGAACTGAATGGTCGGTCATTGCTGTTGTTGTTCATTTTGAGTGTGTTTGTTAAAAATGTCATTTAACGCGACAATAATGGTTGCAATAATACTTGAAATGATGAATTGCACCTGAATTGCACCGTTTGTCATTTCTACATACAGATGAATGACTATGCCATGACGTCCAAATGCATGTTTATGACCAACAATTCGAAAAACTCACAGAAACCAATACAACCTACCACAATGCAAAAATAGGGTTGCATTCATCTTATATGGATGGAGAGTCAAAATTTCCATATATGCGCAACAATATTTATGGGCTTTTGTTGCATGCTGCTTTAAAAATGTTTTATATTTTCTTTAACAAAAATATTTTTCAAATAAAAATTGTTGGACGCCATTTTTTTTTTAATCCTTAACAAAATGCATATATTTTGCAATATGTTGTTTTCAGTATTGACTGCTTTAGTTCATTCTTTTGCAGTATCCTTTTTATATTTTTTTTTGTAGCTCACATTTTTTTAGTGTCATTGTCATATATGTTTGTATGGGTTGAATGAATGTAATTCTTTATATGACAGTTTTTTTTTTTTAATATTACATGTATGTCCTTTGATAATCCAGTTCTCCCCCTTGCCGCTTCCCCATGTACCATATCATCAAAATCCAATGACCATCATCACAAGTGTTAAATTTCACACTCCTTCTTGTGTTAATATACCTTCCGGCTTTGTCATTCACCCAGCAGCCACATTCAAACAAAGTATTCTTAACAAAAAAAAAACTGTCTCCTGCTGTGGTCACATATGACCGAAAACACCATCAGTAATTTTAGCATTTTTTTGACAGTTTATTTTTTTATATTCATTTTGAGGTCATTTTTTCAAAAAAATAAAAAAATATTGAAATTCAGTCTTTTGTTTTATGTTTAGTACTTTAATATGTCCTTTAAAACAGCAACAACAAAAAAAGACTTTCTATATTGGATTTTGATTTAACAGTGTACTATATTAAAAACAAAAACTTCTAAAAAAATGGTCAATCAAATAATTGCATTTGACAAATGATAAATAATAGTGTGCCTTTTCAAATCTTTTTTGTTTAATATTTTTATGATTATGTGGTATGTTGGTACATTTTTATGGATAGTTTAACTGAAAAACAATAAATATATTCGAATTTTTTAGTCATTTGGAAATAACAAACAAATAAATGAAATATTTCAAATTGCAGGTTATATGGAGTTAACAATTGTACAAAGTTTATCAGCACCATATTCTTATATTTTTTTTTATTTGTATTTATTTTTAACATTTCAAAAGTATACAAGTTGATTCATAAACTTTTATATGGCGCCCAACCCAAGTGCAGTGTGAATCATACTTGGGACTAATCCATTTAATGGAATAATTAATTGATGGGCATTGTTTGACGTCAACGGTAATTACTAGGGCAAGTTTTTTTTGTCATAAAAAGTGGATATAATTCTGTTATGAAAATGTATATATTATCTCTGTCAAGTACAGAGTGTATACAAAATCAAATGTTGTCAATTTTTTAATTGTTAGTGGAAATTTTATTTTCATTCTCAACTTAATTCTCATTTGTTTTAACAAATGGGATATATAAGTGTTTGAGTTTGTGAATGAGGTTGCCACTGCTTTCTAAACTTGTTTTGATGATGGGGACCTAGAAAATCCCCGAAATGGAACCATCAACAAATTCTTGAAGGCAGTCAGTTAATAAATTGAAAACAAAAAACTCTATAGATTATTTGTTAGGACAATATCCTAATAAAGAAATATAGAGTATGACCTTGAACTTGAATAAATTTCCATTTTCATAACAGAATTATAGGTCGAAAAAACATAATTTTTATTTTTTTAAATAATAATTATAACAAACTATTAAAAAATAAAATTTTTTTGTAACATGACATGTTTTTTTTGAGTTAGTTCAGTGACATATTCCTTTGCGTTAAATAAGTGACTTTTTTGTTTACGTTGTTTCTGTAATATGTTCTTTTGTTCAGGATCTGTTCTTTTGCGTAAGTCCTGTGACATATTCTTTGGGGTTAGTTGTGTGACATGCTATTTTACTCTGGCCCTGTGACATGATACAGATTTTGATTGATGGTGATTGATGGTGATTAAAGTGACCGGTCCCTTTCATATAAGAAAACCTGACCGTGACAGGTCCCTATCACAATGAACCGGTCACGTGACTTGTGCTGTGATAGGTCCCTTTCCCGCAGGGACAGTGTCTTCATTTTTAGGTGCAAAAACAGTCACTTGTAGAAGAAATTTAATTTTTGACTACATATGTAGTTCATTTAAAAAAACAAACCACATTAAAATACTGTCCCATGAAAAAACGATTTGATTCAAACATATGCAATTTGGTTAAATTATATCTGCTTAAATTTTGTGTCAATAACCAAATACCAAAAATTATTTCTATTTTATTTTAGATCTTAGAATTTAGGAATTTATACATTGAACCTAAGAAGCAAAACTATTAGTTTTCTGATAATTTTGAAACTCACAACCTAATAAATTAGATTAACGATACAATACAAATCGTCAATTCCTATAAAAAAATTTCCATAAAAAGAAGATTTGTTGTTAATAATTAATTTTATAGTATAGTTGTTGCTTTTTGTGATTTTGTTAAAGGACGATGTGTGAATTTTATTATTAAATTTGGCCCTTGTAAAATAGCTAACAATTTTTGATCCAAATCAACTGAAAACAATGAATTAGTATTATGGTCATCACAAATTTTTCCCACAAGGCATACAAAATTTAATGTTTCTTTATTTCCATAGAAGTTTTGTGTAATAAATTTTGCTCTATTCATTATAACTAGGTCAACCAAAAAACAGCTCTAAAAACAATGTTTTAAGAGCTTAAAAAAGCCCTAAAAACATTAATCTTAGCCATTAAAATGAAAAAATAAGCCGCTAAATTTCATAATTTTTTATTGAAACTGTTATTACAAATAAAATTTGTATATAATTCATTCCTTGGAACTTCGTCAATCAAACAAAGTTGTAATAACCATTGAAAGTTAATCTTATGTTTAGTGCATTTTATTTATTATTTTTTTTTTAAAGAGAAGCAACACTCAGGAAATTATTCCTATTAATTAATGTGTTGCTTTCTTTGGCGAGATGTTAAGTCTTAGAACAGTTGTTGCTCGCCACCTGATGGAGAGTTGGTGAACTTATTGAAGCTTTTTAATTAATAGCCCTGATTCATCATTATTTTACTTCGGTGGGGTTAAGTGCTATGGGAACACCGAAGGCGGGCGCTGCGATACATATGAGGGATAGAAAACTCATGTAAATTATCGAACCCGGGACCATCTGTGTTAAAATCCAACGAGCTAACCATTACACCACAACGCCCACAAAGTGGTAAAACAACTTAAAAGCTAAAATAAGCATAATATTAAAGAAATAAGTAAAAAAGCCTTTGTTTACAAAATAAGCTAAAATAAGCAAAAACAAAAAGCTCGAACATATTTCAAGATTAGAACTTGGGTTCAATTTAAATTCTTCTATTCTTTCAAATAAAAAACAAACTCTAGCTTATTTTTTGTTGCCCTAATTATGACCTTTGCATCTTTAGCTTCATTATTTTTACTTTTTTGGATTATTAATAATTTCTTGACCCAAATGTTTACCAGATGAGTTGATTTTGCTAAAATGTCATTCTGCGACTCATAAGAAAGGGTTAATGTTGCCCACAATGGTCACGTGCGCTCAGCGCATAAAGTGACGTGCAATAACTGATGAAAATTGTGGGACATTTCACGTTCCCTATACAGTCTTCTTAATTGTTCTACAAATTTTTGTAGCAGTGGTTAAATTGGCTTAAATCTTTACGTATAAATTTGTTGCTGGACCAAGGTATACATTGATATTACCAAAAGTGATTCAGGTAAAATTCTTGAACTGTAGGACACACACAGAGACAAATTTATCGATTTTCCAACTGAAATTCGTTTACTTCGACTCAAATTCGGTTACTACAACTGAAATCGGTTGGTACAATTTAATATTGGTTTTCACAACAAAATACAACTGAATTTAAGTTGCAACAACCAAAAAGCTCGAATATGAAGAAATCAAATTTGAGTTTTGTTGTATTAGCCGAATTTATTGGTTGTTAACACCAAAATGGACTCTTAAATTCGGTTGGCACTTTATTTCCCTGTGTGTAAGGAATAAAATATGAGCATTGTAAAGCTCGTATGCTTATATAAAACTAAGATAGGAAAACATGAATTCCTAATTTAAAAAATAATTTAGATTTTTAATTTTAAAATTTTACTCACAATTATGTTTTACATATTTTGATATAATTAAATCTTCTATTTTATAAAAATTAATAAAATAATATTAATCTTAATACAATTATATAAATCAGATAAAGGTTTATCAACTCTTACACAATTATATTCGATCAGATATAATTTGATCAATCCATTTTTCGGATTAATTTTTATACAATTTATAGTATGGCCAGTTTGGTGCCATATTTAAATTGTATAAAATTTAATCCGAAAAATGGATTGATCAAATTGTATCTGAATAATGTATGCTATCGAATTATTTTATTATATTGTTGTATGATTTTACATTCGTTTTATACATTATTTTATTTTTCTATTTAAGAAAATAAAACAAATAAATGCTTGTATATTTTTCACTACATATGTGGTTAATTTTTACTGCAATTGTGGTTCATTTTTTGAATAGTAAAAAACAGATGACAATGCTAGTCCTTAATTCGAGTGAAATTTCATTTGTTTTTAACTACATTTGAAGTGGGTTTACTAGGGTTGTTAATTATTATTGTTTTTATTTTGTTCGAATAAACGAATAAACAATTTTTGATCGAACGATCAAACGATAAATTGTTAAAGTATTTTACCCTATCATCTCACAATTTTAAGAACTTTGGCTTCAATTTGAATACTACAACAATACCAATTTTTAAATGCCATCAATATTTCTCAATCATACGCCATTTGGCATTATCCCGTAATGAAAAAATTTCAGTTTTGAAAATTGTTGAAACGTTAAATATATGTACATCGGCGATAGTTTTAGTATATCGGGCTGATAAAATCTTATTATAGTCACGGTAGAAATTACATAATTGGAATTCATAGTTTGTTGGTAAAATTTTTGTTTTAAAGTTTTGTATAGTTTACGACAACAATTTATCTGTGAATTCCTTCATACTGCTTGCTTGAAATGTTGGCGCAGCTCAATCAAATAAATAAACCGTTAATTTAAAAAGTTTATAAGAAAAACAAAACAGTTTATTTTAAAAAGAAAATTCGTTATGAACAATTATAAAAAGAAAAATTATTTTTCAAATTGAAGTTTTCGATTGAACAAAATTTACAAAGAATATTCTCAAAAAATGTCTTACAAAGTATTTGTTTAGTGTTTAATTTAACAAGTTAAATTGATTTACCAACATGAAAGTCAATCTTATATCTTTACCTATTGTTAAAGAGTCCATAAATTGAAAAGGAGTAATAAAAGTTTTAAAATTTCTATTATTTTTTCAATAGAGTTTTCATTTCATTTTGTCCTTTATCATGTTTTTTCAATTTTTTTTTATTAAAATAAGTATTTTTTAATTTATTCGTTTTTTCGATTAATCGGCAAAATTAGTTCCAATTATTCGTTTTTCGAAAATCAAGGTTTCTAAATTGTTCGTTTTGTTGGTTCGATTTGTGTTCGAGTGACAACCCTAGTCTTTACCTACTTAGTATTCTTTGTGTATACTTAATAATTAATTATTAATGACAAATCTTTCTTTGATGGACAATTTTTTGTAGAATCTGACGTTTTGTATTTTATCGTTAAATCCGAAATTGTTGTAAGTCATATTATACCAATAATCTACACTTACAACTAAAAATAAATAGATCTAAACAGGTTAAGTACATATGGCAATCAATAAAGATAGGAAAATATGTTTGTAAGAAACTTAATTATTTTAAATCTTAAATTAAAAAAAATACCTAATAAAAATTAAAAAAAAAATTAATTTATTAGGTTGTTCAAAAAGCTAATAAGTTTGATTCGCAGGTTATACAACTCTCATATATGGGCAGGGGCTCCACTGTCTATTCTGAAGTTTCTGGACCGTGTTCAGGGGAGGGCGGTGAAGCTTATCAATGACAGTAGTGTATCCAACTCTATTGATTCATTGGAGCATCGTCGGAATGTGGGTTGTGTGACACTTTTCTATCGATATTACCATGGGAGATGCTCATCTGAGATAAGTGAACTTATTCCACGAGCCCGAGATTTTATTTGTAATACACGCTTATCTAGTAGAGCACATCCGTATGTAGTTGATTGTCCTGTGTTTCGCACAACGCATTACAGAGAAAATTCGTTTTTTAGTCGAACGATGTGGAACAAACTTCCCGCAGAAGTCTTCCCTGTTACTTACAATTTAGAAAAATTTAATTCAAATATCCACAAACACGGGAGTAGTGTCTTTCCTCCCTCCCATACCCTATTTTCCTGATCAATACAATGCACGAGTAGGGGGCAACCCTGAGTATAGGTTAAATTAAAAAAAAAAAATGTATAATTTTCTAAAGTCTAATATGTGAAATGATTTGTGTCGGTCTAAATACGGATTTAATATTAAAGTTTTAAAAATGTGGAAGTAAAAAGATTATTTATTTTAATAAAATTATATCCCAGAAGAAGTTGGAAATAATCCCAACGAAACATCGGATAAAATAATGAAATAAATAGTTTTATTTTCAATTTATAACGAGCTTTCAACCTCCGTATATTTACAAAAATAAAGCAAATCAAACATATTAGCTAGGTTGATACTAGTGTTTCGATCTGGCTAAAGATCTCATCAGAACCCGAAGTTTTAGAAAAGCTAGAGCCTATATAATAGGCAGAACTTTAACAAAAAACCTATTAATAATCAATGTTGCTCCATTCTTGTCTTCTTAGTAATCAACCACGTGGTTAGGTCTTTTCCTAACAAGCATCATGACGTTACTAAATTTTGAAGACCAAAAATGTTCTATTTATATAAAAAATTTTTAGTGTGTACTCTGGCTCAAGTAATATTTTTTACAGTTATATTAGTTTTTTGTTTTTATATACATCGAGATTATTTTTATGTTATTTTCAATTTATAACGAGCTTTCAACCTCCGTATATTTACAAAAATAAAGCAAATCAAACATATTAGCTAGGTTGATACTAGTATTTCGATCTGGCTAAAGATCTCATCAGAACCCGAAGTTTTAGAAAAGCTAGAGCCTATATAATAGGCAGAACTTTAACAAAAAACCTATTAATAATCAATGTTGCTCCATTCTTGTCTTCTTAGTAATCAACCACGTGGTTAGGTCTTTTCCTAACAAGCATCATGACGTTACTAAATTTTGAAGACCAAAAATGTTCTATTTATATAAAAAATTTTTAGTGTGTACTCTGGCTCAAGTAATATTTTTTACAGTTATATTAGTTTTTTGTTTTTATATACATCGAGATTATTTTTATGTTATTTTCAATTTATAACGAGCTTTCAACCTCCGTATATTTACAAAAATAAAGCAAATCAAACATATTAGCTAGGTTGATACTAGTATTTCGATCTGGCTAAAGATCTCATCAGAACCCGAAGTTTTAGAAAAGCTAGAGCCTATATAATAGGCAGAACTTTAACAAAAAACCTATTATAGTTTTTATTTGCATTAGGAAAATAAATGACCTTAGAAGCCTGCTTAGAATATATTTCTAAAGAATTAACAAGAAAATTAATTTAAAAAAGGTCGATTAATAAATCATAAGAAATAATTTCTGGTTCGGGATCATATGTTTTTTTTTTTGTATTGTTTTGTATTGTTTTGTCTAGAACAACCAGTGTTGCCATGTATTTTTTTCAAAAAACTGTAAGAAAAAACTGTTTTTTTATTAAATAAAAAACAGTAGATAAAACAGTTAATATGTGCATTTTGAATTCAATTGCATTTTATTTAAACATAAAACAACATAAAAAACATTAAACACATAACATATTTATATACACAGAAAAAAAATATTTTTTTTTGTAGACTAATTTTTAATTATACTAACAAAAAAAAATATTTTCAAATTTATGTTATTACAGATCACAAGTTGTGCTCTGTTATAAAACTACATTTTAATTAACAATAGGAATAATATGTTTTTTTCTTCTGTGTACTTGTTTAAAGTAAAAAAAAAAAAATATAATATAAATAAACATATTTATATTTATATTAATTATTTAACATATAGCAAAAAATAACTACAAAACCATAAAAAAAAACAAAATAATTCATCACATTTTGAGATCTTACTTAATTACATAAAAATATCAGTTATACATTTTTTGATTAAATTTGATTTTCATTTCGTTTGATTCCACAAAATTTTAACACAAACAAATGCTAAAAAGGGAATTAAAACTTACTACACAGTTGCATTCAATGCGTAGTATTATTTTTTATTGAAACATTTTGTGCAACTTTTGTATTAAATTTATAAATTCAAGTAAAAGAAAGTAAATCGAGCAGGTAAACTGTTAAAAACTGGAAAAAAAAGGCTGAAATTAAACAAAAACTGTTTTTTTTTCATGAAAAACTGGAAAACTGTTACGCATCCTAAAAAACTGGAAAAAAAACAGCTAAAACTGGCAATATGGTAACACTGAGAACAACTGATAGTAGGTGGCACATAAAATAATATAAAAGAAAACATATTTTTGGATATGATAATATATGGCACCGAATAAAAAAAAAAATATAAAATCATAATTCCACATATAATCACATCTTAGCTGATACGATTGTTATTCGTAACAAAATTTAAACAGATATATTAAAATTGCTTTTGTTTGAATCTAATCGTTTTTTCACGGACACACATGGAGAAATAAAGTTCCAACCGACTTGAAAAGTGTGTAATAATGGTGACCATTTATAAATTCAGTTAGTACAACGATATTTACATTAGATTTCTGAATATTTTGGGTGTTACAAATAAAATTCAGTTGAAATAATCGAACTTTATTGTGAAAACTAATGTTAAGTTGTGACAACCGTCTGAATTTCATAATAACCGAATTTGAGTCGCAGTAACCGAATTTTAGTTGGCAAATAGCTAAATTACACTCTGTGTGTATATTTTTTTTATTTCGACTTTCGGCTTGGAAATTATTGTAAAACATTTCAAAGTGCACCATTAAAGTATCAAAAAAAAGACATTAATTGATGCTGAAATTAAAAAAAAAAATCCTGTTTAATGCAAAAAACGACCACTTTTATGGACTTTCTTCTGCATTAATTTGTGGCAATTTTTTTTTAATAATTTTTACACACCCTAGTATAATTCATGACATTTAAAACTAAAGTTTTATTTTTATCTTAAAAAGAAAAAATGAACTGATGATGACAGAATATCATTAGCAACAGACACTGAAACTTACAAAAAAAAAAAAGAAATACTTAATGAATTTAAAGCATAATCATAACAAAACATATCTAAACAGTTGGAATATGAAAACAAATCGATAAAGAAGTATGAAATAATAATAATTTGTGTAACGAATTAACAAAAGTTAAAATGTAATCGATCACAACTCAATTATGTACAAAAACAAAAAAAAATAAAACAATATTTTAGCAATATCATTATCACAATGATAAAAATCACTCCTAAATGCCAGTTGGTCTACATACTACGAAAAAAAAAAAATCAATTAATGTATTCAATTTTACCATTCACACAACTAACACACACATGTGATCAACTACGGCTTGTTTCTGTGTGTGTGTGTGTAATGTATGAATGATAAAATACAATAGTCCTTTTGTTGTGTGTGTGATGATGTCACATGTTACGCCAAATTAGTACAGATTTTTTGAAATTTTCCATACAAATATCTAAACCATAATTACGTTAAACGTGTAACTAATTAGTTTTTGACAGCAATCGATCAAAAACATATTTTTTTTTATATTTCTGCACATTTTCATAGCATTCTGTTCCTTTTTGACTAATGAAGTTATAATTTTGTGTAAAATTTTTAGACAATACTTTTAGATTTTATATAAAAAAAAAGAAAGGCAACCTTTTACAACATCTGATTTTCAATTTCTATATTAAAGTACTAAAGATATATTTTAAAGTATAAATATGATATTTTCGTATCCTGTTTTATATTCACTAAATAAGGTAATGCATAATAGATTTTTTCTTGCCTTTAAATACAATTTATAATCTAATAAAATATGCAAAGTATGTTGTATAGAGTTATTGGTATTCTGTGCTTGAAAAGTAAATGGTATAAAACCACAATATTCAAAGTATGGATTCCATATATTCTACATAAAAATATATTTTTATTTAGGTTTTTTTTTTTGTCAAGATATTCCTTTAGATAGAGACTGCGCATTTGTGTCTGGGGTGGTAACATTAAAAAGTTGTTTTCTTTATGTCGGTCTGCTCTCATTTTGTTTGTTCCTTTTCATAATCTCTCAAGTTGTTTTATATAAAAACGTAAAAGTTCTTTGTATTTATTCAATGAGTACCATTATCCTTGAAGTTATTTTATGTGTATGTGTGTATTAAGACTCAAACGGTACTGAGGTGCGAATTCAAACTCATAAAAATTTTAAAACGGTGAATTGACATGAGAAAGTTTGATAGGTGCGAATTATCCCAGTGTACCTTTTATGAATGTCAAATGAAAAAAAAAAATCGTAATTTTTTGTAATTTGGTATAAAAATGAGTAAATTTGCTGAAACCGAATTTAAATTTCTCTTGTTTCTCAAGGTTTTTTGAATTGTGATAAACGTTGAGCAGGATTTGGAAGCCTATACTTAAAAAATATGACATGCAATAGTTGACGTTGAAAAGTCTTCACCTAATGAATTAATGGCCATTTAAAAGTCGAACAATTAAAAAATACTTGAAACTTACAAGAGTTTTGTCATTCATTTCATTTTTTTCCCTCATAGTTTTTAACTTTTAGATCCAAACCAAAACAAAATGGAGTCCCTAAACTTGGGAGATTTATTCACTAAAAAGCATTTTTCATACAGATGTTTGGGGAAAAGTTGTATGGTGGTTTACAAGTGAAACCAAAATTTTCCGAATTTAAAATTTTTTGCAGTTTTTCACATAAAATTTTCGAGCCGCTTAATGGAATTTAATTTTTAGAATAGTAATTAAGAAAAGCTGAAATTTTATAAAGTTTTAGGTATACCAAGTTGATGTCAGTCCATCGATAACGGTATACGGACGTCACAAACTCAAAAGTAATTGGCGTACAGTTTTTGAACACGTAAGTTTTTTTTGCGTGTGACTTGAACAATTATATTTGGAATTGGCTAGCGTATTGCGTGAACTGTGTATCTTAGTAAACTGCACCACCGAGTAAAATAAAAAAATTAAAAATTTTTAAACGCAAAAAATTTTATAAACTTTATAAATTTTTACAAAATTTAATTTTTTTCGCATTTTTTTTATAAAAAACATGGCCTGAGAACATATTTAGGTAAATCCTTACACGAAAATAACTTCTAAAGTTCAAAAAAATTTAATTTTTTTTCGTTCCAAGGGAGTAAAGCGGCGGTTTTTTCCAAACGCATTTCGCTTTGTGACAACCAAAGCGCTGTATGAATTCAGCCAAAACGTACATCATATACAAGATTTTAATCAGCCTAATACTGAAGTCGATATCCGTCAAAAAATTTTAAATTTATGGAGCAAACAAAATTTTCATAACCTCAAAAAGCATTCTTATAAAAACATTCTAATTTTTCGAATGTAAATGTGTTTGATATGATTTCCTGCAAATAAGTAACCACAAACCCAACTAAATATCATTAAACCGGCAAAAATAAGTGTTTTCCAAAATAATCTCGATTTACTTTTTAAGTTCTATTATATGACAAACAATTTTTTTGAGTGTATTTTTATATTTTTTGGAGGTGTAATATATACATTTTTTTTGGCGGTGTAATATATACATGTGCTGAAAATAATAATATCTATAAATTGATGTAGCTTTAATTAAATCTAAGCTAAAATTGTAATTTAAATATTTTTAGTTAGCTTGATAGTTAAAACCGCCAAAATTATTGCGCCGCTAAATATAATTGATTAACGTGGGATTTAGCATGCTCCATCATGGGCTAACATATACACAACAAGTTATTCATTTCAAAAACAAAAAATTTTAAAATATTTTACCTCAAAGTGTCGAGAATCTTAGAAGTTCGTCATATCTTTATTTTTATTAATATTATATTTTCTTGAAAAAATATTCATTTAGTTATATAAAAAGTTGCGTTTACTTTGTACACTCAAAAAAAAAAAAAAATAAATAAAATGTCAGTAAAGTCAGCAACATTTTTGCTTGGAGGATCCTTGTAATTCGTAAATTCAGCAAAAAAATGTTGCTAAATTTAGCTAATTTTTTGCTGATATTAGAAATTTTTCTGCAAGGATCACATTAGCAAACATGTTGCTGACTTTACTGAAATTTTTTTTGAGTGCATCAATATCTTTATTAAAAATGTAAATATACATAATTTTTTTCTAAAAACGTACTTTTAAAATAAATGCAGTTCTTAAAACTGTTTTTTTAAGTAATTTAATGCAATTTTTGCATAATTACGGCAACGTTTTAGAATTTGCAACAAAATTCTACCCCAAAATCCTTATACCTTGCTAGCCTCTTTATTCTTTAAATCCAAAGATGAAAATCAAAAATCCCAATTCGCACCTGTGTACCTACCATATACGTATGCTGGCTGATAGTGTACCGGTTGAGGGTTAAGCACAATTTTTGTAGACCGTCGGTATTTATATATTAAGTGTCCATTTCTTTTTTTCTTTCTGAAATAGTGGTTTTTATTTGTATTTTATTATTTCAATATTTATGGGCGGAGTTCTTTATTTCTCTTTTGTCTCAAAATAATGATTATTGTTAAGCTTTATTTTTATTTTATGTTTTAAAAATACAATGAACTTGTTTTAATATTTGAGAAAAGTAAATTTGTTCCCTTAAAAATGGTTGTATAAATATCTATCTGCAAATAAAGTAGAATGTTTAAAGACTCTTATAAAATTACACGGCGCTACAAAATGGAACAAATTTATTATACACTGAGAGAATTATCTGAATGATATCAATGAGTTTTTGCATTCGATTTATTAAATGTCGGTGGAATTTGTTCATTGAAACTTTTCAGTTACTTAAGCAGTTTTTCATGAAATTTGACGAAAAACTTAATTTCTTTTATTAAAAATTTTATATTGAAAGGTGGAAGGTAAATGTCATTTAACTATGACATTGTCTAAGTTTTGGGTTGCTACCTCAAACGGATCTGGAAATATCGCGTTTTTAAATATGTAAAAAATTTTTAAATTTCACAAAAAGTTGTCGTCTATAATCGTCCATATACTTTTAATAGTTAAAGCTACATAATTAATTGATACCGTATTTTAAAGGTACATATGACGAATTTCAAAAATTTTCAATACTTTGTGGTAAAATTTTGTTTATATGTCAGCCGATGTTTAAGCATGTTAAATCCATTCGTTTTAAGTTGAAAACAAGTTGTCAAGCAATATTAAAATTAACGTTTTTGTCTGGATTTAATTAAAGTTACATCAATTTATACAGCTCATTGTATTTATCAGTTATCAAAATAGGAAATACTACATAAAAATTAGAGAAAGTGCTGTAAATTGAAACGTTCCTATTTTTTCGTACACGCACAGAAAAAATATGATTAGGGCAACCATATTCGAGGAGAATTATACCAATAAAAAGTCGAAAAATTAAAAAAATTACTTGAAACTTACAAGAGTTTTTTTTTTATTCATTCTATTCGGAACTTTCAGATCCAAACCAATACAAATTGGACTCTCTAGAATTGGTATTTCCTTCTCCTTGGTATCTATCTTCACTGAAAAAGTAGTTTCTATATCGGTGTTTGGTGAAAAGTTGTATGAATCCAAAAATTTTCGGATTTTTGAAACTTTCGCAGTTTTTTCCATACACTTAGAATACTATGTAGGTAAAGACCACTGCAAATGTAGTTAAAAACAAATGAAATTTCAGTTAAAGAAAGGACGACTGACATTTCAACAAATTCAACTAACATTGTCATTTGTTTTTTAATGTTAAAAAATTAATAACAATTGTAGTAAAAAATAAACAAACATTTATTTTTTTTTTATTTTTTTAAATAACAAAAAAAGACTGTAAAATCATAAAACAGTCATTTGATGTGGGTTGTTTGTTTAAATGAACTACAAGGTTAGTAAAAATTTTAATTTAATGACTGATTTTACATTAAAAATAAAGAAACTGTATTAAAACTCAAACAACTACATATTTTTAAAGCAGAAGTTTCCTGAGTGTAGGGTTGTTTTTGGGCCGTTTAATGGAATTGAGATTTGAGAACAGTATTTCAAAAATGGTTTAATTTTATTTAGCTTGACGTATACCAAGTTGATGTCAGCGCTCCGATAACGGTATAAAAACATCACAAACTAATAATTAATTGTCGTAAATTTTTTGAAAATGTATGTTTTTTTTTGCCTCCGACATTTGTGATATGAGTTACTTTGTTAACAGCAGCTCCTAGTGAAAAGGGAATTTTAAAATTTTTAAACGCAAAAATGTTATGAACGTTTTTAAAAATTTAGCGAAATTTTATTATTTTGTTTCGCATATTTTTATAAAAAAACATGACTTGAGAACATAGTTAGGTGTCTAGAGTGAATATTTACGACGGACTAAATTGAGAATATGCAAAAAAGTAAAATTTATTCATTCATAGCGGCTACAGCGGCAGTTTTCTTCAAACATATTTCGCTTTGTGACAACTAAAGCGCTGCATCAAATCCTCCAAAAGGTGCATTTAATTAAAGATTTTAGTTCGCTCAACAAATTCTAGGGACTTTAAATTTTAGGAAGCAAACAAAATTTTCATAGCCGCATCCTTATATACAATTTTTAATTTTGCGAATTTGCAAAATAAGTAACCCAACTAAATATCATTAAACAGGCAAAAGATTCGTGTTTTTCAATATAATCGCGGTTTTCTTTTTAAGTCCTAATAAATGACAACATTTTTTTTTGAGTGTATTTTTATATTTTTTGGTGTTGTAATATATATATTTTAAAATTTCATTAATGTAATGAGATCTATAAATTTATGATGTTTTTATTTAATCCAAGCAAACATTTAAATTTTATTATTTTTAATTTGCTTGAAACTTAAAACCGCCAACATTTTTAAGCCGTTAAAGATAAATGATTAACGCGAATGGATTTAGCATGCTTTAACATCGGCTAACATACACACAATAGGTTATTCATGTCATACAACAAAAATTTTGAAAATATTTTACCTGTAAAATTTATGAAGTAAATTTATGAAGTTCTCCATATATAGCTATATGAGGAATTTCAAAAATTTTCAACAGTTTGAGGCAAACTATTAAAAAATATTTTGTGACATGAATAACATTTTGTGTTTGGGTAAGATGTTGTTTAAATGAAAAATATTAAAATTACAGTTTTAGCTTGGAATAATTTAAAGTTACATCAAAATATAGATCTCATTGTATTTATCACATTTTAAAATATATATAAAACATCAACGTACACTCAAAAATTGTTTGTTGTCATATATTAGGACTTAAACATAAAACCGCGATTATTTTTGAAAACACAAATTATTGGCGGTTTTAAGATATTTAATTGTGTTTAGGGTTACTTATTTACTTTTAAATCCGCAAAATTGAAAATTGTATTGTATATAAAAATGCTTTATGAGTTTGTACAAATTTTGTCCGTAAATAAATTTTAAAGTTCTTAAAAACGTTTGATTTTAGTATTAAGCTCATTAGAACTTTTTATTTTATGCACGTTTTGGCGGAATTGATAGAGAGCATTATAATGAATTTTTTTTTATCCGCCGTGAAGATTCACTCCAAATATCTATCAATATTCTAAAGTCATGTTTTTTTTTATAAAAAAATCAAAAAAAAATGTCGCAAAATTTTTAAAAATTTAAAAACATTTTGCGTTTAAATATTTTAAAATTACTTTTCGAGTCAAAGGTTTTGTTTGCTAACGAATTTAGTTCACGCAATGCGCTAGCCAATTTTGAAAATAATTGTAAATGTCAGATGCAAAAAACCTACATTTTCAAAATATTTACACCACTTCTTTATGAGTTTGTGATGTTCGTATCCTGTAATTGGAAAACTGGCATCAAATATTTATACCTCAAATTGTCTGTATATCTCTTACAAATGAAAAGAATTTTTCGTAAAAATAACGAAACTGTGAAAAATATCACTTGAGCCAGAGTAAAAACTAATTTGTTTTTAAATAAATAGAAAATTTTTGGTCTCCAAAGTTTAGTAACAGCATAGTACTTGTTAGGAAAAAACCCTAGCCACGTGTTTGATTACTAAGAATCTTGTCTTCTTAGTAATCAAACACGTGAAGCAAAATTGATGATGAATAAGTTTTTTGTTAAAGCTCTGCCTCTTCTGGAGGCTCTATCTTCTCCGAAATTTCGGGTTCTGATGAGATCTTTAGCCAGATCGAAATACTAGTATCAACCTAGCTAATATGTTTGTTTTGCTTTAGTTTTGTAAATATACGGAAGTTGAAAGCTCGTTACAAAATAAAAATTTTATTTTTGTTTCCCATGTTCTTTTGGCTAAAGTAATGGTTAATTTTTGTCCCTTCGTTATAGATATACAAGGCCAAAGTTATTTACAAATTTTAAGCATTAATATTTTGTTTTAACCCGGTTTTATAAAGATCACATATATTTTAATTTAATTTAAAAATATTTGGACTATTATGTATCTATTTGTATCTAATTATATCAAATGAAATATAATTAAATGTAATCCGATGGGGACAAAATTCGGATAAAATTGATCATTTTTTAATATATGGTATCTACACGCAGAGAAAAAATATGGTTGCAATATGATTGCGGCCACAAAACTATGTTTCCTACAGCAATAAATGGTTGTTTCAATTAAACTATTATTGTATCAGTCATATTTCACCAATAATATGGTTGTTTTTATCATGTTCTAGTAAAAATTTCGCTCTTTTTTCAGTTATCATATTATTGTGTTGTCTACAATCATACTATAACATTTATTATCATATTCCTCTATCTAACTGCAGCCATATTAAAGTTGCACCAACTATAAGATGATCAGTTGGTTTTTTTATGAGCGTCTTCGCTCTTTTAGTTTCATTCTTGTTTGAGATTTTGAGAAAAGAAGTTGTGAGAAACAGTCAGCTCCAACAAATTAAATAATATTAAACAAAAAGACATTAACAATGGACAAACAACGTAGTGGTGTTAATTTTAATGGTGATCTGGGGAAGAAGGAATATGTTTGTAGTCTCAACCCGGTCTACCGTGGAAGTCTAGGCAAAAGTTAAGTTATCGCTCACCCGTTAAATAAAGTTATTGTTTATTATAAAAAAGTGATAAAAAAGTGTTTTATTATTTAATTGTTTATAATTACTCAAAAAATATTGTTAAAGAAAAAAAAAAATGTAAAAAACAAATTTAAACAAAATGCACGTGCTTTAAAGTATAAAGGACAAAATAATCATAATAGGTTTGCAATAATCATAACATGGTAATAATTGATGACGAAATTCTTGTCCATGATCATACTATGATAACTAGGACTATACTATGGTTATAATGCAGTTGTTATGATTGCTGCAAACATGTTTTGATCATTATTAATGTATTGTGAAATTGTATTCTTACCAATATTTTTATGCTTGCTTTATGCTGTAATCACATGTATAGCTTGTATAGCTGTCACGCTATTTCACAAAGCTTTTTCTTCTGCGCAAAGACAATTGGATTACTTAAATTATTTTAAACCTAAGTTTATTTAAATATGTGAATTATTAAATAAATATACTATTAAAAAACACGCATATGTTTTTAATCCAGCTTCAATAGAATGCTGGGAGAATACTGTAGGGCTCATATTATGATAATTCATACAAATTTCCAGAACAATAATATGATAATATTGGGATATACTTGGAACCATAATATGGCAAATTAAATTATCATATTATGATACAAAAGCAGTTAAGAGTATGGTTGTCACAACCATAGTAACATGGTTGTCGCAATCATAAATCCAAAAATGTATGATGCTCTTCGAATATGGTTCCCTCAACCATGTTTTTTCTTTGCGTGTAATTAAATCTAGTTATATCCAAAGTGGTACAATTCAATAGAACCATTTTTCGGGTCAAATTATATAAATGTGACGAAAATATCTCCTCATATATAATGTTATATAAACGTTTTTAGGCGGGAATGTATCGAATTTGATATAGCCTTATTATCTAATTGAAATACAATTTGATCCGAAAAATGGTGGATCGGTGGATAAATGGATTATATTACATTGAGTATGCTATGGTTTGATAACACTCAATACAGTAAAAATAAATTTGTTAAATTGAATACAGGGAGCTAGTTACTATGGTCCGTTTATTAAAAGTCCTATTTAAATTAAACTTTCAGTTAAATTTAAATTTGTATGTCAAACTAAAATTTAATATTGTAAATTGTGATGCTCATTTAAGATAATTAAAAAAAAAAAAATAGTTAAAAATTAGCTTCCAAAAAACTGCTAAATTTAGCAAATTTTTTTTTTGCCAAATATTAATAAAATAAGAACAGCAAAAATAAATCCGTTCACTTCACAAAATTTTAGTTATATTCAATATGAATGTTGGTTAATTAAACATTTTTACTAAATATTTGTAGACTTACAATAGCAAACAAAAACTATAATAATAACAAATTTTTTGCTATTATGAAAATGAAAATTTATTCAAGTTTAAGGTCATACTATATTTTTCTTTATTAGGATATTGTCCTAACAAATAATCTATAGAAATTTTTGTTTTCAATTTATTAATTAACCACTTTCACTTTTTATTTACTTTTAAATAATAATTATAAAAATTTTTTTGCTATTTTTACGTTAAATTTAGTAGACTGCAAATAATAGTTTATTATGCTAAAACGAACAGAAATTTTTGCTAAAAAATTGTAGAATGATGATTTCATAAGAGCACACTTTTATTCGCATTAAAAAATAAACCATTCATGCTAGTGTCTAATAACTTTTTCTGTGTTTTTTTCTAATAGTCAAAGTAAATTATCATATAAAAATTATAATTTTTCTGTTAATTTAGAGAAAAATTTGTCATGATCTAAAACCGAACAAATAAAATCTCACACATAAATTTATAGATCAACGATAAAAATTCACTAAAAAAAAAAACTTTAAAAATTTCACATATAATGATTTTTTTGTCTACATCATACTTGGGATTTTTTCATTAGCATTGGAATTTCATTAGCATTAGTTAACTAATGCTAATGCCAAAACAATTTCATTACCATTTAATTGTAATGACATTTTTTAGCATTAGCATTTGTCCTACTAATGCTAAAGAAATCACACTAATGCCTGAGAAACTAATTACAATTGAGCAAAAAAAAGCATTTTTTTACAAAAAATTAGAGTGTAAATTGCAACACTGAATATGGGAAACGAAATGGAACCAGGAACTAACTTTCCATTATCCGATAACATATGTTAATGTTTGTATTATTACGTAATAAGTTACACCTTGTGGCTGTTTTTTACAAAATTTATCACTCGGGGTCTCTCTCGGACCTAGTCAATTTATATTATAAGAGTATATTAATACTCCTGTGGAGATACTGGACATTTTTAAATATCTCTATTTTGTAAAATGGTTTGTATCTCGAAAACTAAGCCAGATATCGCAAACCTTAACAGGCAACGCAGCTTCCGACAACACGTTCCCCGTTTCATTTCATATCGTTCCATTTTTGTTTATAAAAAAATAATCTATCTGAATCTTTCCCAGTCCTAGTATATTTGTATTCAGTCATTTGCAATTTGCTTCCTTTAATTAATTCATTACTAATGGTTATGAAATTTAAAATCATTACTTTTAATCAATAAAATCAAATCAATGAAATACATTACATTACCATTAATTAAAAAAATGCTAATGAAAATAATTTCATTACAATTGATATCAATGCAATTGTAATGAAATCATCAAATAATTAATCCATTCAATTAATTAGTCTCATGCATAGTCTACACATATTTAGTAAATGATTTTGCTGATTTTAGCAGATTATTTTGATTTTGATTAAATCAAATTTAGCTCAAATATAACAAAATATTTTTTAAATTCAACATATTTATTTTTGCTATTTTTATATTACTAATATTTAGTAAAAGTATTTAGCAGTTTTTTCTGAAAGCTTATTTTTAACTAATTTTTAGTAGCTTTACTTTAGCAATAATGCATTACTTTAACACAAATAATATGAATTTACTTATAACTAGTTAATTTTCGCATTATTTTAATACAAAAAAAAAATATGATGGTACCCATAAGTACTTATTTTTATCATTATTTTAAATATAAAGTAATGATTTAATATTTTTTGAAAATCCATTTATAGACTCAATATTTTTCCAAGTCTAGTATGGTGACTGCGGTGTAGAAAAACATTACCATATTAGTGGTTATTTAAGTACATATTTGGTAATGGCAAGTACATAAAGGGTCCGCCATCTAACGTTTTTTTTCCGATGCCGATTTTGCCAAAAAAATCATCTTTTCAGATGAAGCTCATACTGCATGGCCAGCCGAGGCAGCCATTTGAATGAAATTATTTTCCATTATTAACCGGAAGGATTGTACTTTCAAATAAAAAAGAAATTTGAGAAAATATTTAGTAGCTTTTTTTATAGCATTTTCAAAAAAAAAAGTTATTTGGCGGACCCTTTACAATTGTCATTACAAATCTCTTTACTTTTATATGGGGATGTCGAGCAAAATAATGACGTATAATTACTAAACACCTTACGCAAAATCAAAACATATGTTGTTACCTATATGCTTACTAGTATGGACAATAATAATGACTCTAATAATAAATTTAAATAGAAACTAAATTTAATAAAAAAATATTTTTTTGATTGAAATATTTTTTTTAATAAATGTGCTTATACGGGATTCGACCATGGGTCACCAGGTTGTCAGTCAAGAGATCTACCATCTGAGTTGCTGGATAGATAAAAAACATAATTGACTAGCTTGAACAAAATGTCAGTACTTTCCAGCTTACAAAAAAACAAAAATAAGTAGTTATATATGTTTTTACTAGAGTTGAAAAAATAATGAGTCTAAAAATAGATTTTCAAAAAACTGTTTAAATCATTACTATATATTGAAAATAATAGGTACTTATGGGTAAGGTGGTATTTTTTTATTAAAATAATGGGAAAATTAACTAGTTATTAGTACGTATGTCCTTCTTATTTGTGCTAAAGTAATACAGAAGGTAAGCTGGTATCATTACTGGTTGTCCGAAAAGTAATGACATATCATTACTGTTTCTATACTGGGGATTATATGAATCAACAAACACTATCTAAATGCAAAATAATTTCCGGTAGTGGAAACTTTAATTTATTGAAATAATTTTCGATGTAACCACAATGCATCAGAGTAATGGAAATATATTTAATTAAAATTATGCTAATATATACATATAAATCATTTAATTAGCTATGCATACTGAATTGAAATGCACTTGATTAGAAAAAAAAGCATTTAAACAATATTAGCGAATATAAATTTATCTTACCTGAGAATCTTTAAGACCTAAACGTTCTGCTAATTTTTTACGATCAGGTTTACTAATGTACTTTTGTTGTTGAAAACGTTTCTCCAAACCTTTACGCTGGGAGTCTATAAATAGAAATAATTAAAATATATTGAAATAAATCAATTCTTACTCAATAATCAAATGCCTTATAAAGTATTACACATCGTATGGAAATGTTCGCTAATGTGGGGCTATATAAAAAAATAGAATTAGGGAGTTTAGTATATTTCGTTCAAGAACTAGTTAGTTTTCAAATGCGTTCATTATATTCAGAATTGTTAAACAAACCATTGATTAATATATTCTTATGAACAATTTAAAAAATTTCGCGATTGGGGAGCGAACTAGAGGAACGAACTAGTTCAATAATGAAAGTGGACTAAATGAGCTGCGAACTATAATGCCCAACTCTAAAAAAAAGTAAGAGGGACATTCCAAATCCAAGCATCTTATAGGCCAATTCTTTAGTAATTTTTGGACTATATGTAATTTTCTTATGGCAACTTATATAATAAAGTTATTTAAAAATTTTCAAAACAATTCAAAAGCATGTTCGCTAAAGTGGTCCCAAATTAAAAAACTCTCTACAAGCGTATACAAATTTTAGTAAATCGACATAAAATTGTATTGAAATTAAAATTTATTTAATTATGTTAATTAAAACATTTTATGTTTCGCTTACAGCTGCTCTAGCGGTTACCATATGTAATAACAACGCAATGCAGCGTTTGTTTTTTAATGCTAACTTTTTTAATTGCTGTAAACAAACGATATTTTGTTTTGTTGTGAACCGTGTTAAACAATTGTTCAAAGGACAAGGTTAGTTGAAGTAATATGCAAAATATGTAAAAAAAGGCTTATGGCCTGTTTCTCGATTTCTAAAGAATGCTTTCTTTCGCTTTCTTAGCGAAAGAAAATTGATTTGGGTTTTTCTAACTAAATTTCTATGCGAACGATGACTTGAAGTACAAGTCGAATGAAAACGTAACAGTTTTCATACAAAATTTGGTTTCTCTATTTCGAACGAGTTGTCAACAGTGCGAACGTAAATGTCAAAACCAGTCACTTGCCTTTTTGATTTCGAGTAACAAAATATTTTCAAAAAAATATATCATTCATTCCATTAGAAAACGCAACAAATCTGAACACGGGTCCTCTGATTTTGTTTATTTTTTGTACATGAATACTCTATGGTCCCATTTGTACATTTCCTTTTTCAGATCTCCAAATTTGTAAAAACTCGTGATTTTATGCACGTTTTAGTTGTCATAAATATCAAAAAAATGCAAAAAGCACTTCACTTTGAAGTACTATAACTTTTTAATTGTATATGGAGCAATTCCATATGAAAACGATCAAAATTGGCAAATTTTTGGACGACCCCTCTCCGATTTTAAAATAAATAGTCTCAATCGATTGCCCAGCAAAAAATAATGTACCTACATATTTTTTTTTTTTTATAGTGACTGGTTTAGTGGTGGTGTGCACCACTGTCAAGTGACAAAATTGAAGAATTCTTCATAAGGGACCTCATTGAAAGTTGTTTTAAACTACTAAAGCGATCGCAACGAGTGATAGCTCGTTGGAAAGGCATTGAATCAGGCTTTAATTGAAAAATAAAATTTTCCTAATTTTTCCCAGAAATTTACCTTTTTTCCCATGAAAATTAAATTTTCCCATGAAAATTAAATTTTCAGATTTTCCACAGAAGCTCCTAAATTTTCCGGCTAATTTTATTTTTTTTGGATTCCTCATAATTTTTGCTTTAAGAATCAGCAATAAAAAAATGGGCCCGACTCCTTGTTTGGACAGGAGAAGAGCATTAAAGAGACCACCTTGTTCTCATTGTTTTTATATTTTTTATAATTGAATTATTTTTAATTATTTAACAAGAAAAATTAGGAAAATTTTATTTTTCAATTAAAGCCTGATTGTGACAAAATTGAAGAATTCTTCATAAGGGACCTCATTGAAAGTTGTTTTAAAAAAAACTACTAAAGCGATCGCAACAAGTGATAGCTCGTTGGAAAGGTATTGAATTAGGCTTTAATTGAAAAATAAAATACAGTTTACTAAAATATGGAATATTAGCTAAGTATACAAATACTGATTTTTATGGAACAAACATGTTTTCAAGGATTTTTAAAAAAAAAATTATTTTTTTATTCTATAAAATGAAAATATTTTTATGAAGCACTTTTAGCATTTTTATCAAATTTATGAAAATTAAAAACGCGCATAAAATCGCGAGTTTTTACAAATTTCGAGATCTGAAAAAGGCTATGTGTAAGTGGGACTATAGAGTATTCATGTACAAAATATAAAAAATCGGAGAACCTAAAAAAAAAAATCCTCATTTTTTAATGTTCTTTGCTGGAATGAATGATATAATAAAAAATTATAAATATTTAAAAAAAAAGAATGGATAACAAAAGGTAAGAATAAAATAACACGAATATTTAGAGTTTTTAAGAACTTTAAATTTCAGCTTAATGAAATCCACAATGGAACAGCTGAAAACGCTAGTGTACTTTTTTGATTTTCTTCTTTTGATTTATTAAATTTTCTTTTGTTTTATTTATTTGTTTTATTTATTTATTTGTCATATACAGCTGATCACTGTTAAGTAATGTTGTATTTATCTTCAAACAATTTAGTAGTATTTTTGGTATTTGTAAAGGAAATTGTAATAGAAGTTTAAAATATCCGGTCTGGCACCACTATGATTTGTAAATACGTAAAAGACAAAAATTGACACACGTAAAGTATAGGCGAACGATAGCTTTCGAAATAGAGAAACCCAAATTGATTCGAATTCGAGTGACTAGCTTGCGTTCGCTTAGGTTTTCGTTCGAGATCGTGGAACAGGTCATTAAACTTTGAAACTAATAAAAATATGAAAAATTTATACAGGAAAATAGAATGGCAATCGAATTGAATAGTGAATTTTGGTGGCTACAACTATGTGCGGCTCCAGCAATTGATATACAGGGAAATTTCATACGCCATGTTGTACAATTACATGTGTTTGAAGTTTTTTGTACACTGATGCGTATGAAATATCCCTTTACATTAATTGTAGGGGCCTCACATGATGCAGCCAATAAATTCGGTTAGTATAACCATATTCTAATGTGTGAATATTTTGGTCGCTGCATCTAAAATTCAGTTGTATTAACCGATTTCAGCCATAGTAATGGAATTTCAGTTAGAAATGGCATAATTTTTCTCTGTGTGTAAAAAATAAATCAAACCATTATATTATTTATTACTTTTTTATGGAATCAAATAATTTTATTAAAATTGTGAATAACAATCTTTCCGTTTGTAAAAATCCGACATGGAAAATTCTTTAAAACTCGTTTGTTATTCAGTTTTTACGTTAACGAAATATAGCTCTTTATATTGATATTTTTTTCAATGATAGAAAAAAACCATGCCCAGCTAAAAATAACCTTGATTTGGTAAGTAGTAACCACATTTGTATGCTTCCAAAATAGCGGTTCACCGCCTTGCATACTATAAAGCAATTAGGGAAGGCATTCTGTCGTGCTTGAATAATGCTTACAATGCATACCATGAAGCACTAATGTTGTCAACATACAAAAAAGCGCTTCTTAGTGCCTAAGAAGGCATAATTTATTGCTTCTAAGAGCACATGAAAGAAGCGCTTTCAAAGAGACATACCAAGTAGGACATCGCGAACAAAAATCATTCCTACTTTATTTGCTTTGGAAGCGCTTCGTTATCAAATAATGCCTTCCGGAAGCGCTTCTGGATAAGCACTATTTTTGCAGGGTGTGGTTTCTGAAATCAATTATATTCAGAAAAAGAAGTTATGAAAAAAAAAATTAGTTTGTCTTCTCTTGTGCATTGTTTTCATGAAACCAGATAAATCACTACTCAAGAGTTCTACGAAAAAATTATACGGGGTACAAATTGTTAGTTTAAGGGTCACTCTGATGACCTTAAAAGTAAAAATTCAGAATTTTTTCGATTCCAGTCTCAATAACTTCCTAAATAGGCATCGTATTGTCGAGAAATAGTAAGGTCTTTAAAATACCTTGCATGTAATATCAAATTTGTTTTTATTAAAATTTCCATGCTTGTTGTCAAATCTCATGTGCACTGT
This sequence comes from Delia radicum, assembly GCA_021234595.1. Classification (NCBI taxonomy): domain Eukaryota; kingdom Metazoa; phylum Arthropoda; class Insecta; order Diptera; family Anthomyiidae; genus Delia; species Delia radicum. Next base: position 102,244,407 of record CM037853.1, on the reverse strand, counting down.
TTTAACTTTGTTGTTTTAACCTTTTTCCTTTTTTTTCAATATTTCTCCAAAAGGTTCAAGATTGGTCACAAATTAAAGGTATTTTAAAGATCTATCTATCTTTCACGTCAATACGATGCCTATTTCTAACGTTGGAAATATTTAAATACCCGACGAAAAACGTTTGTATATAGTCGTATATAGCTTGATATAGTGGTATCTTATTATATGTAACAATATATACTTACATCTCATACTTATTTTCACGAACATTTCTAATATGGCGCTATATATATAATCATATATCATTATATCTTATGTTATATATAAGTTGACCTTTTATATTTCATCATATATAATTGATATAGCTATATATCAGATCATATATACTTCCATGTATAATTATATATCAGTAATAGTGAAACCAAACAAATTATATAATTGTATAATTGTAAATGGTATCACATATAATTCAATATCAATATACAGTATTTAGCACTTGTGAGTACATGTAAGTACTTTTTACACCTAAATATTCAGGTCGAAAAAGGTTTGACACTAGAACTAAATTATACTTTTCTAAAGGTACAAGGTACGCTGAATACAAATCTGGCCTTATATTCACTCTCCGACATCAGGCGTTCGAGCTATATTAACGAGAAAAGTGTATTTTTTGATCAAAATGCTCCGATTTTTGACCTTCCTGGAAATACATTTTTCATAATACTTGGAACGTCACCTGAACAAACTACTCTTACCATTTTTTTCAGTTTTTCAATTTTTAAGATAACTTATTTCCTTCCGACATTATTGTAAATTGAAATTGAGGTTGTAACAGCAATTTTAAAGTCCCGCAATGTAAAATTTTAAAAAATTCAAATTTATTATCAAGTTCAACCGACGATTATGTCGTAAGGAAATAAGTTATCTTAAAAATTGAAAAACTGAAAAAAATGGTAAGAGTAGTGTGTTCATTTGCCGTTACAAGTATTATGAAAAATACATTTCCAGGAACGTGAAAAATCGGAGCATTTTGATCAAAAAATACACTTTTCTCGTTAATATAGCTCGAACGCCTGATGTCGGAGAGTGAATCTAAGGCCAGATTTGGTTCCAGCATACCTTGTACCCTTAGAAAAGTATAATTTAGTTCTAGTCTCAAACATTTTTCGACCTGAATCTTTAGGTGTAAAAAGTACTTACATGAACTCACAAGTGCTCCCCACTGCAGTGGAGTGCACTGTATATGTTAAAATTAAAAAGAAAAATTCGATCACTTTTTTATATTGAACACAAAAAACAAAATTCAATGTATTTAAGCTAAAGAAAATTGTAAAAAGCAAAAGTGAAAACTTAGAAACGCTACACTTTAAAAAAAAGTTCAAAGTTAGTAGAATAAATAATAATTTATAAATAAAAAAAACATTTAAAGTCAGAAAATCTTAAAATAAGCAATTGAAAGCTCAAAGGTAATAAGCATTATTACAAAAAAGAGCCGAATTGGATTTGGCCGAAAAAAACATAATATGCAATATTTATCTCGAGAAATTAACTTTTTTCTTTCAAAATTATTTGTCTTCAATCTAATAAGTAGGATTGTTAAAAAAATCAAGTCTCTAATTAAATTTGGTTGAATTTATGAAAAATTATCTATAAATTTTTAAAATTTTCTTAAAATGACGTTAAAAATATAAACACTTAATGACTTAATAATCAAATCAAAAACTACAACCTACAATAACAACTTTTTATGTTGCATCAATCGAAAGCTAACACGGAGATGAGTTCATCTTCTGAAGACACTTAAGCGATCGGTTCAGTTGTTTAAGTAATAATTGGAAAACAAAATGACGTTATAGCTATGAAACTCAGTGTATAAGTAAAAATGAAATCATGTATAAATTTCCAGTTGATTGATTTATATTTATTATTTTTTTATTATTTAGAAAGTGAAACAAAATTGAAGTGCGGATTTCCAAAGAATTTTATTAAGATCAAATAGTATTAAATTATATATACATAACTTGATGTAAAGTAGATAGACCCACTTTTCGGATCAAATTATATCAAATGAGAACCCATGGTATCTCATGAGATAAGGTTATATATGGCATTTTTCGGATCACCTGATATATAAAGTGATATTGTATTATATATATGACTATATATACCTATATTGGAACTTTTTTCATCGGTTATTTACATTTATATTCATCAGAGTGACCCTTAAACTGATAATTTGTACACCGAATAATTTCTTTTAGTAGGCTAGAGCTCTTGAGTAGTGATCTATCTGGTTTTGTAAAACATAGCACAAAAAAAGTAATTTGTTTCGTTTTTTGCACATAATCTATTTCGGCGACATTTTTTGGGCCATACGTTTTCATATTCCTCTTTAAGAGTTGCACAAATCCAAAAAAGTGGAAATGCTGAAACTACCTACAGTATTCATGAAACAACACGGAAAAATCGAACGGTCCACTTTAGCGAAGAGGCCACATTAGCAAACATTCCCTAACTTTTACAATACAAGCATGTACTTGAATACGAAACCTAAACCACAACATAAATTAAGAAAATTGTATTTAACAACTTACCAGAAAACACAGCACGACGCATCATACCCCTACGTGGTTTACCACGTGTTGAATGTGCCCAAGGGAAACCTTGACCAGGAGGCAGGGGAAAAACTTGTGCACCAACTGTAAAATAATAATAAAACGTGGGAAAATTGCAAGTTATTGAGTGGTAGTGGTAAACTGAATTGAGAATGGTTGGAGTTCTATACACAATTTAAATTACAGTTGCATTTAATTGTTGCATGCATTTAGGCGTTGCACATTGTATGAATTTTCACACATGCAGGTGGCTAGGACATTTGACAACAATTTATTTAATACACACAACAACATGCAATGGTTTCCCTTTATTTTAGTTTGAAATTTACTACAAATAGTACTATTCCAGTTAAAAAGGATAATTTAGATATTGTGTTTAAGTGTGTGAGTGTGTGTGTTTGCTTACCACTCATATAGGGATTTCGACAATGTGCCAACAATGAATGCAAATGTGGATGTTGGAGACTATGAGGCAGGAATGGTGTTGGTCGACTAGGCAGGGGTTTTGCAATAACAGCTTGCGGATGTTGTGGTTGATGTTGTTGGTGTGGATGTATATGTGACCCTCCACCACCGCCTCCCGCACCCGTATGATGTAAAGGCGTTGTTGCTTTTTCTTGACCCGCTGGCATTGTATGTCTTCGATTGTTATCCTCTTCATTGTTATCCTTGTCATTAGTATTTGAATTGTTGTTGCTGTTATTGTTGTTATTACAACTTGTATTCGTACTATTTGTAGTGCAGGTCGAGTGATTGTCGCTATCACTAATCGTACTACCAGGTGATGACGATGATGTGGTTTGCGGTTGACAACTATTACCATTGTGATGTTGCGTTAGAAATGCTGGATGCGGAAAGTGTGGATGATGTATGAAATTTTGTTGTAAATAAGGCCAGATATGTTGTGGTTGCATAAATTCTGTAACGGAACAACAAAAATTTGTACAATAAATATTGTTTTCATTGAATTATATTAAAAACTATTTCTAATTAATATATTTAAATAAAAAAATTGGTAGAAAATCTAGTAAAATGCTTTACTTTACAGTTATTTTTAAACAAAATTAGTAAAAATTCTTTCTATATTTAAATTACTAAGAATTTGTTGCCGATTTTAGCATTATTATTAGTTAAGAGCAAACTTTTATTAAGTTGAACATTTTTATAATCTAAGATACCCATGTGAAAATGATCCAATATTATCATGCATGTAGATTCATGTATGTTCGGATCCGAAAATTCAGAGTATTTGTCCATACATGACCATATATTAAAGGGCATATATGTTCATATATTGATATTTCGAATATTTATTAAATATGCTGGGAAATGTGAAAAACATATTTTGAAATAAATGTATTATCTTTATGATAATTAGCATATTTAATTATTTCTCTGAAATGAAATATTTCAACAAATGAAATATTTCGAATATTTATTAAATATGCTGGGAAATGTGAAAAACATATTTTGAAATAAATGTATTATCTTTATGATAATTAGCATATTTAATTACTTCTCTGAAATGAAATATTTCAACAAATGAAATACAGAGAAATGACAAAAAAATGTTTTACCTTTGGAAGAAAAATATGTTCTTATGTCCGCATATTCCAATAAAAGTTATGGCTGTTTTTGCATCCTTTATTGGATTGTTTAGTTTTTAACATTCCGGAATTTGGTATGTCAATTTAATTTTCAATCAATTTGAAACAAGAAACAATTGAAGGGCTTAGTGCAAAAACTTGATAAGCCACAAAATTAAAGTAATAAAATAATCGCCTTCAAAGTTTAAAAACAATGTAGAAAATAAGGCTTTAACTAAACCAGACTGTAATCATACATAATAGGTGCTTAAGGAAGGCTCCCATTACATACCCGTTCATGGATGATAGAAATCCATCGGAAACTGCTTTTTTACAAAAAAAAAAGTGTGGCTTATCAAGTTATTGCCCAAAGATAAGTAAAGAAGTTCATAGTCTGAAAAATGGTAGCAAATTAGATGGTCTTTCTTGAAAACTGCCAAAATGTGTCTTCTATTACATGACCTTCTTCGGAAGACTATAAGACAGTAAAAACCATTTTTTTAAGTCAATGTGGCTTATCAAGTTTTTGCAGAAATTTTATTTAGAATTTTTTAATTTTGAAGAAAAGATATCTGTATTTCAGGCATTTAGTGCTGTAGAAACTTGTAATAAATGCCAAGATATTCTAGCACTTATTACAAGTATCTGTTGCTCGAAAATCCAGCAAACTAGCAAGTATTTCCTCAAAATAAAAAAATCTTAAAGAGAATTTCCGCAATAACTTGATAAGCCACGTGGATTTGAAAAAATGGGTTTCACTGCCTTATAGTCTTAAAGCGATGGGCATGTAATATAAGACACCTCTTGGCACTTATTACAATTATCTAGAATATAAAAGTCCAGAAAAACAGCGACTTTTTCTTAAGAATAAGAAAATCTTAAATAAAATTTATGCAAAAACATGATAAGCCACATTGATTTTAAAGAAATGGTTTTCAATGACTTCTAGGCAGCTGTTAGGCAAGATGTTCGAGCTATAAATGCTTGTAATAAGTGACAGTATGTGTCTTCTATTACATATCCGTCGGTGGAAGTCTAGAAGAGTGTAAAAACCATTTCATTATGTTAATGTGAAGTTTTTGCACACATTTTGTTTGGAATTATTTAATTTTAAAGACTAGGTAGGTTTTTTGAAGGATTTTCATGATATATATACTTGCTTTAAGTGCAAAGATGTGTCTTCTATTTCATGTCCATCGCTGGGAGACTAATAGACAGTAAAACCCATTTTGTTAAATTAATGTGGCTTATCAAGTTGCTGCAGACATTTTATTTAGAATATTTTTATTTTAAAGAATAGATAGCTGATTTGACAGATTTTCGTGATAAATATACTTGTTGTAAGTGCAAAGATGTTGGTTCTTTTACATGTTCCTAGCTGGGAGACTAGAAGACAGTAAAAAACATTTTTAATAAATTAATGTGGCTGATCAAGTTTTTACAGAAAATTTATTTAGAATTTTTCAAGGAATGTTTATCTTATTGGTGTGGCATATCATGTTCTTGCGTAAAAAAATATTGAAATAAAGTCGAATTGTAAAAAGTAACATTTGCTCTAGCTCTGAAAGTATTTGGAATATAGCTTAAATCATTTAAGTAAATATTAATACCACGTTAGGTAATGCAATGAACACATAAAATCATTTTTTGAAAACGTGTGGCTTATCATGTTTTTACACTAAGCCCTTCAATTATATTCTTAATACAAAAAATATGTACAAATAAAAAATTCTTTTTCTAAATTTTTCTTACAGTTTTTTTTTTTGACAAAAATTTCAAACATTTTTATTTTGTTTTGAAAAAATTACAAACAAAAAATAATAAAATTTAAATAATTAAATTTAAATAATAAAGTTTAAAAACTCAAACTGAGTATTTCTATTGAGATTCTTAGTTACATTTTTCCCATTACAGGAAACAAAACTTCGTCGTTCAGAAAACTGCGTAATATGAAAATACATGCAAAAAATAATAAGTGGAAAATCAACTAAAAAAGCGTTAGAAACTTTGTAAACTTTCCATATGTTCGTTTCACGTGAAATTCCATTGTTATACTTTATTAAATTGAACAATTTAATTTTGTTCATTTTATACACTTTTATATGTAATATTTTTTTAATCCCTTTCCATGAAAAATCGCTTTATTTTTTTTTTTGATAATATAAATTTATTAACACTTTTTGCATAGAAAATTAAATAAATATAATAAAATACTTAACTTCCAACACATTTCAAAAAAACCAACCATATGAATGTAGCAGAAGTAATAATGATACTCGTGTCTATACGGCAGACAGTTCCAGACAAGAAAAAGCTATGTAAATAAAATAAAAATTCATTAAAATCAATTGCAATTATGTTTGAACACAAATACATACCGATTTCCAACAACTTCCGTACTTTTTATTAACAAATTTTTAATTTTAAGTTCTTTTATACTAAAAAATATAGACTTTATGACGTGTGAAAAAAACAAGCCCTATTATGAATTCCGTTTTACATTTTTGTTATTGGTAAGCATTTCACAGTCAAGTTTTATAATTTTCTTTTGTGTGTCAGTCAAGTAACAGATTTGGTATATTGTTTAACTGATGCTTTGATTAGTTTAATATTTTACTTTAGAAAGTTCCAAAAACAAAAACTTGGGTAAATTACAAAATGGTACAAATTGGAGAACAAACAAAATTAAATACTTTAAAGTACAATAGTACCTATCATCAACAAGGGGATCTTTGTAATATCTTTGACTTATATAATTTCTATCAACTTTATATAAAAAAAATTAAAAAGCTGACTTTGATATTCTTACACTAGTTTATATTTTGCGTGTAGCTAAAATTATATGTGAATAGCTTTTAAACTTATTTTTTTAAATTGATAAAATATAAAATTAATTTGAAGGCAATTAGTTATTGAAAAAAATTTAAAATAAAATGTATTATCACGTAACGCAAGTAGGAAATTATCACGTAACGCAAGTTGGAAATATTATATATCTGTTATGAGTTAAAATAGTCATAAGGCGTTTTAAAAATTAAATCAGTTTTAAATTCTTAGACTTAAAAATCTGACTTACAATGGGAGTATCTCGACCCGCACCGGTAGATGTTTGAAGAACTTCGGATATATTGCAGAGAATAAAAATGTAAGGAGCCCGTGTTTTTTTTAGCTGCCCAATGTCTAGGCGCTATTAACTGTTTTCAGTTTATTTCGTTCTATTCAAAATAACAATCGACAAATTTGGTATCAAATGAAAGGGGTTTTGATCACTCATTCACTGGTGTCAAAATTATGTCTAAAGACTTTTAAATAGTTTTGTTACTAAAAAAAAATTGTGTTTTGAGCAACATTAGATCTGGCATTTTTTTAAGCAATTGTAGTTGCATTAAGCTAAAAATAATACATAGTAATGCCTAAGATTTTTCCGATATTCAAAATCGTTCAGCTTTATGCGACTTTTCCCAAAGAGAATTTTACCCCTATATTTCAAATAATTTAAAATTATGGCAACTCTGTGTTTTCTTGAGTACTTTCACCCTATGTATAAATAAATCTAGTTTTCGTACTTTAAAGACAAGTTTTCATACAAAAACAAATGCATTTTGAACACCACTTTTTAATCCTTAAACGTGAGATTGGGCGGCTAAAAAAAATACGTGTCTTATTTTTTTGCTCCTGCGAGTTCGGGTTGGGATACCTGCCTTGTAAGAATAACTTTAAAAAAATAATGCTTATCTTTTTCTAAGTCAATGATATATGAACATATGCAATTATATATGGATTTATATAATAAAATGAATATCATATATTGTTTGCATGTATGAACCCATATATACGTCCATACGTGGCATACATCTTCATACATGCTGATATATGAAACAATTTATGCTCATGTATGAAATCATGCATGTTCATATATTACCATATATTAACATTTTCACCTGGATATCTAGAAAAAGCCAAATGATATTAAAAATAAATTTTAATTATATATTCAATAATAATATTCAACAGCTTATATGTCCAAAACAACGGTAAATAAAATCTGATGTAAAAATTATAAGTTTTACAGCACACATATCGTCTCACAAAATCCAAACGGCCGTAACTACTCTTTTTAGTTTTTTACAGGAAATACAAAAAAACATTATAAATAAAAAACTATATAAAGCTTAGTATCCCATCAAAACCACACATTACCAAATAATGGGTAAAATAATGTATCGACATAGGGCTACACGCATTACATTACACCTTACTGCACTGATGAATTTTACAAGAGATAAGCCTAAAAGTAATGGGTGGACTCATTATCTTATAGGGGATAAAGTAAGTGGTTACTTATATGGTAACATGTTTTGAAGAAGTAATGTGTCTATAAATAAATTTTCATAAAAAAGAAATTATTACAAATATTTTTTTAATTAAATAAATAACGTGGTCACGATGAGATCCGTACCTGGGGTCCCTCGTTGTGAACAATTAGTTATGCGAGAACTCTACCAACTTAGCTATCGATGCATATAATATTTGATTGCTTAAAGTGTAAATGAATGGTTGTGCTTCGTGTTTTCGTTCGTGATATCAAAAATATACACCTTACCCGCATGCTTACAAAAAATCACATAGTAATGTGTTCATAAATAGATTTCCATAAAGATATTTTAATAATTACTTTACGTTTATAATTCATACACTATGTAATTGATGATCGGTAAGTCATTCTTTTATGTTTTGAGGTAATGTAAAAGGTAATGAGGTATCATTATAAGGTAATCCATGAGTGTTCAATTATCGGTAACTCATTACTGTATGCTTCAAAATAATGCTGAAGGTAATTAGTATTCATTACAAAGTAATATATTATGTAACCCATTATCGGTAACTCATTACTTTTTGTTCGGAAATAATGATACATGTAAGGAGTACGCATTACAAGGTAATGCATTACCTTATCTCACCCATTACCAAAGTTTTTCTAGGATCTGAATTTTAGAATTATGCTTAAAAAACAACAATTCTAAAAAAAAAATCATAGAAAAATAGTTGGTTGGTTGGTTTAAGTGGCAGCTCACGCTACTCGTGAGCATCAAGTAGAGTCAAAAAGCGACGCCGTTTTGAAGAGACCACACTACCCGTAAGGAACTAGTATCCGGAGTACTAGACCCACCCCGTTCGGTTAAGATAACGTATGAGATCACCGAATCCCACACGTGATATTACCGAGAGGTCGTCCAGTATATGGTCGCCCAAGATCCGGAGTCGAATATTCTGCAGCGCCGGACAATCGCAGAGAAGATGCTCCACAGTCTCCTCCTCGCCCGGTATGCCGCAGCTGCGACAATGCGAACCGCGTACAATCCCAAGTCTAATGCCATGCCTACCAATCAGCCAGTGACCGGTCAGAACAGCCGTCAGCCTCGAGACATCCCTCCTGCTCCTGCTCAGGAGAGAGTTTGTACGCCCTAGGTCGTAGTTGGGCCACGTAAGTCTCGCGGTCCTACAGGTATCCAAATTATGCCACCTGTTCCCCGCCCTGCGAAAATAGTGCCGGAAAATTTCCCCCTTAACAGTCCCCAGCGGTGCAGCGACTAACACCGATGTGGAGACGTTTAAGGCAGATCCTGCCCTTGCCAATTCGTCTGCCCTTTCATTACCGTAGAGGTCTCTGTGGCCGGGGACCCAAACTAGAGTAACTTGGGATAGACAGCTTAGCCTGGACAGTTCCTCCCTGCACTGACCAACGAGAGCAGAGGATGTGACGTACGAGCTCAGGAACATTAAAGCCGCTTGGCTATCGGCGAAGATGCCCACTGTTCCTCGAGCCCCCCTTTCAGGCAGGAGTCTGCAGGCTTCCCTGATAGCCAGAATTTCCGCCTGGAAAACAGTAGCGTGATCAGGTAGCCTGAAAGAACACCGCAAGTTACACTCACCCGAGAAGACCCCGGAGCCTACACCACAACTCATCTTTGAGCCGTCGGTATATACCCTGATGTCAAAACCAAAAGTTGGATCCCCCCGCCTAGAGGAAAGCTAACCCGAAAAGGTCGGCAGAAATCCAATCTAGGACTAACATAGTCGGACTCAAATCCCACACGTGGATGAAGTCCATCAAGAAGCCTAGCATGTCCATAGGTCCTGGACTTCCAGGAACCCGTTGCAGCAAGCCGCGCTGCGCTGCTAGAAGAAACCGCCATTATATGCAAATCAATAGGGATAATGTGAAGCATTACATTGAGAGCCTCCGAGGGGCAAGTTCTTATCGCGCCCGTGACCCCAATGCAAGCAGAGCGCTGCACCCTATACAGACGATCCGTAACCACCCTCTTAGTGGTCGCAGTCCACCACACGATAGAGCCATATGTCAGTATTGGACGCACAATAGCTATGTACATCCACAGCACCATTTTCGGACTCAAACCCCACCTTGAACCAAACATCCTCCTACAGGACTAGAAGGCTACCGTTGCCTTCCTGACCCTGTGCTCGGTGTTAAGTCGCCATGATAGTTTAGAGTCCAAGATGATACCCAGATATTTCGCATGATCAGAGAGAGTGAGCTCACAGCCTTGCAGCCGCGGAGGTCTGAAACCTGAATTGGACCGAGTGGTGAAAAGTACCAGTTCTGTTTTACTCGGATTCACTCCTAAGCCACAACTGGTGGCCCAGCTACTGAGAGTATCCAGAGCGCTGGTCATAATATCGCTAATCACGTCCAAGAACATCCCTGATACCAATATCACCACATCGTCCGCATAAGCGACAACCTTAACACCCTTATTATCCAGCGTGACGAGAACTGAGTTAATAACAAGGAGATATAACAGGGGCGAGATCACACCACCCTGAGGTGTACCTCTCCTGACCTGCTTTGACAACTCGCTATTTCCCAGACTAGCACTGACAACACGGGAGTCCAACATGTTCACTATCCAGTCGCTGATGAAAGTCTCAGCGCCCAGATCCACGAGGGCTCCCTGTATTGCATCGGTCGTGACATTGTTGAAAGCCCCCTCTATGTCCAGAAAGGCGGCCAGTGTATATTGTCCAAATTCCAAGGATCTCTCCACCACTCTCACAACCTCATGGAGTGCAGTTTCCGTTGAGCGTCCCTTGATATACGCATGTTGGCTACCCGACAGTTGAGGCGATCCCTCGAGTTTCAGCCTTATATGCACGTCAATGAGTCTTTCCAACGTCTTCAGTAGAAAATATGAGAGACTGATTGGCCTAAAGTCCTTTGCAGCCTCGTGACCACATTTGCCAATTTTAGGGATAAAAACTACTTTAACCTTCCTTCAGCTTACGGGCACGTAGTTAAGAGAGAGGCAAAGTCTGTATATCACAAGAAGCCAGGGAGTAATCAAATCTTGACCCCTCTGCAGAAAAATAGTACACACAGAGAAAAATTTAGCTCTTTGCCAACTGAAATTCGGTTACAACGGCTCAAATTCGGTTATTACGAATTTCAGTCGGTTAGCAAAACTTAACATTAGTTTTCACAACAAAGTTCGGTTAATTGAACGGAATTTTAGTTGCAAAACCAAAAATATTCGGACATCTAAGGCAAATATCGTTGTACTAACTGAATTTATAAGTTGTTACCATTAAAATACACTTTTCAATTCGGTTGGCACTTTATTTCTCTGTGTGTAGTTTTTAAGCAAAGTAGTTACGGCATTTTGTACGTGATTTTTCTGAAACCAAGAGGCCGTAACTCCAATACAAAAATTTATGCAAAAAGTAAAACAAAAGTTTAAGATAAAAAATACTGTTTCTCGGCAATAATTAAAAAAGATTTTAGTCAACTTATGCATTTTTATCTATTTATTGTAAATATTTTTTAAATAAAACATAAGACGAAGCGCAAGTTGTTGACAAATTTATCATATAGAGATAGTCTGTTAATTATAAAACACAAATAATACAATTTAAATAGAAAATCACTGATGACGCCTGTCCATCAAAAAGGCAGAAACTAGTCTAGTCTGATTTGAAAATAAATAGTGTTTATAATTTTTATAGAAAACCTCAACTTTTCTAAAATAAAAAACGCATTTTAATTTTTGAGAAAAATTTTTTAAATTAATTAATTTATTTCTAGAAAAAAAATTAAATTAAATTTTTAAAACAAAAAACAATATAAATCATTAGATAAAAGCACTACACGACTTCTTGGTTCATGAATATATTGAAATTGCAGTTACAGCCTTTTGATTTTCGTTAATAACATCAGTACTTTTGGACATAAACGTTTAAAATTTCGTGGGAAGATGTATTTCGGTGAACTACACCGTGATCAATCAAAAATTCAATTATTATTTTTTTGTCAGTTATGGGCTTTTGGATTTTAGGTGACTATATTTTGGTTTTTATATATTCGCTATATTTTTGGTCATTGGGTGATCCGAAATTTTGACTCTCTCTCGTTTTTTTGCTAATAAAATAATAAATAGCAAAAATATCCCAAAACGCCGAAATAGGTGTTCACTTATTTTTCATTTTCTATCAAAATATACAACTTTCATTAAGATCTGCATGTAGTAAAGGGTTAAACAATTATTTTACATAAAATTTTGCATATTTTGTAGTAATGAATTTCCAAACATTTATTAGAGTATATGTTTAAGAACAAAATATTTCATATTTTTCGATACTTGGCAAATATCTTGTACCTATATCGTCCATTTCATGACAAAATGTTAAAAACGGTAATTTTTTGTCCTCAGTCCTTTGATTTTGTTAAAATTTGGCAAACATTACTCTATATCAATTACTAACTACTTCAGTTCCTTAAAATTGAAAAATCAAAAACAAATCTAAAAGTAGTGAACTTTGAAGAGCCACATTTCCCAAAGTACATGGATTAGTTCAAATATTTAAAAAACATATGAAAGTTGAAACTGTCTATTTTCCGATTTGTAATTAAAAACAGACACTTTTTTGCAAAAGTGTATTCATAATGCAAATGCTATTTTTTTATTGCAATTTGCAAACGTTCCAAAACATGAGCACTAATAAATGTGGGTGGAATTTTTGTAAAAAAATCATACAGGAAGCCAACGGAAAAACACATAATTAAAAAAGTGCACTTTCCTTTTTTCATTTTTGTCCACGCACATTTATTAGCGTTTATTATTTTGCTACCGTAATCATAAAAATCAAATAACCTTTTGTTTATTACTTTTTTTTTTAATTCTGAGAATCATAAAAAAAGTCATCAATGTTTTTTCCAAAGAATTTTGTGTATATCTCGAGCATATTTTTGAAATTCATACCTTCACTTAATTGTGAATAAAAGCGAAACGCGTTCATCGATTTTCATGATTTATGTCTCATTTTGTTCATAGGTTATGGGACTTTACGTGAAAGTCATAGGACTTGACACTTTTTACCGTTTTCGATTTTTTATGTATTCCACAAAAAAAAATTAACTTTTTTAGGCAAAAAATATTTTTTTTTCTTCATATTTATTATTATATTTTCATTTTTTCATATTTATTTATAACTGCGAAACTGTTGCTTATGTAGCGAAACGTTATAGGAACAGAAGAAAGTAATTGTAATTCTTGATTTTTAAATTTGTTTCAGCAAAATCCGACTAGTGGTTCTCGAGTTATGTCAAACAAAAGAGCCTAAAACTTACTAACTTCAAAAAATAATTAAAATTTTATTTGATGTAACTTGACCAAACGAATGATGCAGAAGTTCTTATTTTTGGGGCTACTTTCACAAAAAATTATCAGAATTGAGTCCCGAAATCATGTGTTGTACTGTGTACTGCTAATGCCAAATTTATTACCATTTAATCGTAATGAAATTTTATGGCATTATCATTTGTCCTACTAAAAAAAAGCTTTTGTTTACAAAAAAAAAAAAAAAATGGATTGTAAATTGTAACACTGAATACAGGAAACGAAATGGAACGTGGTAGTTCACGTTCTATTATCCAATAACATATGTTTATGCAGTATCACGTGAATAAGTAAAAAAATTAAATCACCCTTTGGCTGTTTTGTAAAAAAAATTACCACTCGGGACCTCTCTCGGACCTAGCCTATTTATATGATAGGGGTCTACTAATACTCCTGTGGGGCAAACATTTTGTCCGTTTTGTTCTAGTTATTTTTGTTAGTTTTGGAGATATTGGCCATTTTAAAATATCGCCGTTTTGTGAAATGGCTCATATCTCGAAAGCTAAGCGAGATATCGCAAAACGAACATTTTTGCAAACCTTAGCAAACCGTCACACTTCCCGCAACACAAATGTGTTAAGTGTTCTGATTCCAATCGTTCCCTGTTTCATTCCATATCGATCCATTTTGGACCAATGTTCCATTCTATTATCGGAGTTATTAAATTGGTATTTTCACCTACGTTTTTGGGTAAACAAATAATTGAGACATTATGTTGTTTTTTCATAAAAATTAATCTATCGGAATCTTTCCCAGACCTAGCATATTTGTATTCTGTCAATTGTAATTTGCTTCCTTTAATTAATTCATTACAAATGGCACTGAAATTTAAAATCCTTATCTTTAATCAATGAAATCAAATCAATGATTTCCATTAATTAACGAAATGCTAATGAAAATAATTTTATTACAATTGATATCAATGCAATTGTAATGAAATCATCAAATAATTAGTCCATTCAATTAATTAGTCTCATGTATGCTTAAAACACATTTGCTAGAATAACAAGATTACTTAAAAGTTTTAAGACATGTTTTATGTATATATCAGTGAATGTGTCTTCCAAAAAAAAAACTTTCATTTGATACCACATATGACTACAGCTCGAAATAGATCAAATTAATCCGAAAACAAAAAACCTCATTTTTATTTTTCCGTTGTGGGTTTAAAGTTGAGATTTGAAAACGAATATCCTTCATTTCCTTTATAACATCAAATTCTTATACAAACATATTAACTTTCTTCGAATGCAGACATTTTATGATTTTGTTGTTGTTGTTGGTTTTGTTGTTTTAAACAATGTGGAATATTCAACACTTTGAAGTGTCAAAGATTCACAATCATATGCATAATTATAAAATGCTTTAAAACAATTCACCAAACAGCAAGAACAATAACACTTGACAGCATAATGTTAAAAATATTTATTCACAACTCAAACCACAAAACACACACACACTAATAAACATATTTTAATTATTTAAATTCTTTGAAGTTGTATAAGTTAGCTTCCGGCGGATACAAGCACCTTATGGTAATTTAACAAAAACTTTTCTAAAAATCACGCGTATGCATTAGGGTGTCCCTAAAAAATCAATTTGTCATTACTGCCCCCAGTTTTATTACAAATGGTTCCAAACCCAAGTAAAAAAAAATGGTGATAAGTTATATATTATTTTATACCGTTATTTTTAATGATATATGGTAAAATATATATTCATATAAAATCATATCAAAAATATATAGATATATCTTTCTTTATATTGCACTTCATATAGTGCAATATGTAAAAATATATAATTACATATTGATCTATATATGATTATATATGTCACATACAATTACATATATTTGTATACAATTGTATCTAATTGGATATAAATGTATCACATTATATATAATATGATACATTTGGATGAGAACAAAATTCAAATAAAATTGTATCAAACTATATCTAATTTCATCAAATTAGATTTAATTGCATCGAATAATATTTAATTGTATCAGATTAGATCTATTATGATACAATTAAATGTCCTCATTTTTCGGATATAAATATATATAACACGAAATGTGTTATATGGAAATGGTTTTTTGGAAAACGTTAACCCATGCCGAAATTTGGGCTACAATGGTTTATTTTGCAACAAATCGTATTGTTAAAAATTTCAAAAATTTTGATATTTTTTTTTTATTTCATTTATTCATTTAATACACTCAAAATTATTCAGATTTAAAATTCTGACTTCATCGGATATCATTAACCCGCTTTAGCCCGGATTGCAAAATGACCCCCGGAATTTGATAAAAACGAAAAAACGTGTTTTTTTAAATTAATTTTAAAGATATTTTAAAATGCATAATTTGTCGATTGCTATTTTTATAATAAAACAGTTGTTATTAAAGAAAACAAAAATTGGAGTATGCATTTATAGTAATTAAATGTGCTAAAGTCCCAAAACTTATTTAACAAATTGTGGAAAAACAATCTGATGTAGGCGTGTCCCTATCCGGATTTCATTCCTGCCCAAGGAAATCTTCAGGGGACTTTGTTATTAGAATTTCTAGAGATATTTGTTATGTTAAATCACAAACTCAATGAGAATTTCTTGTCCTCGCCTAAGAGCGAGATTCAAAATTTAAAATAACAAAGAAAAAACAAAAACAACAACAAAATATTGTCACAATTGGCTTTGTCATCTTCCAAATACTACTCTGTTTTTTTGACAGACCTAGCAATGTAGTGACGTTTATTCAAGTAAATCAACAATAGAAAATCATATGTTTTCTATTAGTGTCAGTTACATTTAAATTTGCACAAGCACCTGCATATTTGGTATTTAAATTTATTTTCATCGGGATAAACATTAATTGCATTTATAGTAATTAAATGTGCGAAAGTCCCAAAACTTATTTAACAAATTGTGAAAAACAATCTGATGAAAAAAAAAAAAAAAATTGGAATAATTATAATTCGGGTTTGTGTTTGGAGCTACTCCTTTCCATGGCGTTTTATAAAAATTGCTTATTTTGTCAAAAATTTATCAAAATTTGAATGCTTTTATTTAAGTTTGCTTAATTTTGGGAACAATGTCAATTAATTTTGATTATACAATAATAATCTTTAGTTTTATCTAAAAAATCTGTAACCCTGAATTTCCTGGGGACAAAAAAAAAAACATTAATTTTAATTATGACTACAAGATTGTAATGCCTATTAAATTGGTAAAAAAAATATCTCTACTTGATATAAATAATTAATTTGTGCAATTTGATCCATATAGGGCTAATTTTTACACGCTAGGGAATTTACAGAATAACACCTTTCATAATTTTCTGACACTATCACTTAATTCTTATTATACTAAACACACAAACTCAAATTATAATTTTTCCAATTTATTTTTTTTATTTAATTATATTAAAAAAACATCAATCGACATCTCCAAATTAAGCATTTCAAAAAATCTTTGAAGTTAATTGGTCATTTTGAATTCCGGGCTAAAGTGTGTTAATGTTATCCGATGAATTCAGAAGTCCATATCTGAATAATTTTGAATATATATTAAATGAACAAATAAAATAAAAAATGCATTTTTTCAATATTTTCAATTTTGTGAATTTTTAATAATACACTTTTGCCATTTTCGGCCATCTTTCGGCACGGCTTAACCATTTGTAATAAAACGAAAATATACAAATCGTTATGTTAAGGGACATCCTAGTGTGTGTATGTAATTAAAATGTCTGTGAAAGGAAAACTTTTACACACACACACACAATTTTTGATTTTCTAAATAAAACAACCAAAAAGAAAGGAAACAAATTCAAAAATTAATTCAAACTTAACATTTAAAACAAAAACCACATTTTCCACTCATATGCTCACAAATGGAATTACTAATTTTGTATTACCTTATGGCTGTGAATGGTTGTACTTTCGGAAATTTTCTTTTGTTTCGTCTACAAGTGTGTTTTTGTTAGGTGAGTGGGTGTCTGTGTGAAAGAGTGAGTGAATGAATGTGAGTGTTTCTATTATATTGTGTTCATTTAAGTGTTTTTGTTGCCTCTTAGTTATGATTTTAATTCGATTAGACAGAAACAATTAACAAATTAACGCCTCTTTAGTTATAATGACTTTATAGTTAGTATACATGCATACATACATATATACGAATGTGTGTGTAGACGTATGAATGTGTGTGTTATGTGTGGTTTTATGTTAACACAATATATGACTGTCGTTGCTTGTGTGTGTGTGCTAACGGTTTTGCAAATTTTCCAATTATTTCATGCCACGTTAAATCCTTTGTTTCTATAATTTTCATTAAGAATTGACAAAATGTGTAGTGTTTATTTTAAACATTTACTACATATTACAAGTTTTATTAAAGTTCGTTTCGAAAACTTTATTTCGGGATATCATCACTTTTTTACGGTTTTAGCATCAATAACAAAATGGTTTAAATATTTTTTTAAAATTTTAATCCCTTCCACATGCGCACGGTGGCCAAAAACGCAGTTTTAGGGTCCCTCTTACCACAGATAAAAAAGGGATTAATTTGTGTTAAATTTATACTAGATATTCGATTCCACTCCAAAAATGATTAAAAAAAACTTTTTTCCCCGATTTTTAAAGTGCGCCATTTAGGCAATAGAGTGGACGGAAAACTCTATGAATGAATTTTGTAAAAAATAAAAATAATATTTTTTAACACACAATGACTGTTAAAAAGTTGTTAATAAAATATTACATTTTAGTAAAGACAACATTTTAAAAACTTAATAACTTTTTACTGGGTTACCATAGACCAATAATTTTAGCACCATTATTTTCAGATAATATGTCATAAAATTATAAATTTGATTATGTGTCATAAAAAATAGTTTATAAGTTTTTTTTAAAAAAATTTTATCTTTTCCGACCACTTTATTTCCTTAATGGTTGACTTTAAAAATGGGGACAAAAAGTTATTTTAAAATAATTTTGGGTGTAGAATCGAAAGGTGAACTCAAATTTCATATAAATACCGGGTGACATGACATAACCCCAACGGACATAGTATCAACTTCCGCTATTGGTATTATGTCCGAAAAAGTTTCGGACATAATCCCCAAGCAGGAAATTGGTACTATGACCAAAAAGTTTTCGATCATAATCCCCAGAAAAAAGAGTACATAATATCCCAAATTATTGGGATTATGACCATTTTCGAAACGGACATAATCCCTATTTTGGGGACTATGTCTATTGTGTTTGCGGACAAAAACCAATTATAGGTTATATTCGCTATAAAAGTGGCCATAATAGCACAAATATATTTTATAATTGTGTTTTCTCCATTATTACAAATAAATTATAATATTAAATTCATTTAAAGGTTCATGATGTTGAACTGCATGAAAAACATATCATATAAAATTCAAAAAACCTTATTTTTTATCCCAACTTGTCGAGCTGTTCGAAAATGTTTTCGCCATTGAAAGACACTTTTAAATATCTTAAACATTTTCGATTGTTCCTTTTTTCTTCCTTCTGATTATTTATTTATTTTTAATGTTGTTTTTGCTCTTGAGAAACAAATTTTGACAATACGCTAATCGACAATCGCGCGATTTAAAAAATAATAATTTTCAATAAAGTGATGTAATCGAAATTTTTGTTCAAAAAATCACCCGATTTGAAAAAAAATAATTTAGATAACATGTTGAAGGCGCCGCAGAGTAATTATTTTTTTTAAATCACGCGATTTAAAAAAAATAAATTATTTTTGAAAATACACTGAAAGCAATGTAAGCAATTTTTTTTTTTTAAAAAATCATCTGATTTAAAAAATAATGTTTCTGAATGTAGATAACATGTTGAAGCTCCAAAGGCGATTTTTTTTTAAATCGATCGATTTAAAAAAAAAAACCGAAAGCTTCACTGTCGAAAATGGCACGTTTTTTCAAATTTTCGTAATACATATTAAATTATTAAATTGAAATAATAAATACCTTAATAATTAGCATTATTTAGTTCGTTAAATTGATTATTATTGATTAATGTGAGTTTCGTGAACACTCGTTTCTGCTATTTTGTGTTGAATACACATTTTTATTAAAAATTATTAATCAATATTAAAATACATTTCTTTTAATGTATTGCAGTAATGGTGAACAAAAAAATTGGGGTTTCGATCATAATCCCAATTTTTGAGAAGGTCACAATTCTAATTGGGATTTTGACCGCTACGTTAACTGTCATATTCCCAACTTCCGGTGTGGGAACTATGCGCGAAAACCATTCGTACATAACCCCAATTTTCATTCTGGGGATTGTATCCGTTGGAATAAAGTCCGGGCTACTAAAAACAACTCTTTTTGTTCTGTAGGAAAAGCGACCATAAATTAGCGTTTTGGCCGCCGCTCGCATGTCAAAGGAGTAGGAATTTTAAAACAAATAATTTCGCTGTTTATTTTATTTATGCAACAGTATTTTTTAAAGTGATGATATCCCCAAAACAAAGATATTTCATACTGTTCTGACGAACTCTTATAAATATATCACTAATTCTTTGAAAGCAGAGCAAAAAATTGGAATTTTTTAACCTCATGTCTACCGATTTTCTTTATATTAAAAATATATATTCCTTTTAGAGCCTATTACACATCACCATATTCAGTTTTTAAAATTTCCAAAAACCAGCGATTTTTAGACGGGTTTAATTTTAAAAAAATTTAAAAAATCCCAAAAGTATGTGATTTTGATGAGCCGTATTCTTGAAAGTTGTTATCCGATTTCGCTGATTCGAAAGCCTTAATGAAATAAAATAAACTGCATTTAAAAGAAAAATTAATTTTTTATGCAAATGATTTTCGAACATTTTCGTAATTATTCTTCCCGTTCAAAATTGTTTAAACACGATTAACGGTTGTTTTTTATACTATACCTGAACTTTAAGTTGGCAACACTTTTTTTAACTGGAGGCCATTGTGTCAGTTGTCAAGTGATTTATGTTTAGTTTGGCTTGGCATTTCAACATGAATAGACTGACGGCTGAACAACGATTCCAAATTGTGCAAATTAATTTTGAAATTCATGGTTCTGTTTGAAATACATATCGCGCAGTACGTACAATTTACGGTCAACATAATCGTCCACCAGAGCAATTAATTCGATTAACTATGGAACGTTTTCGCACCACGTTTACTCTAAATGATAATATACATCCACAGAGACGTCGTACAGTGCATACAGAAGAAGTCATTGCTGCTGTAGAGCGTAGCGTATAGGAAGACCCCAATCAGTCTATCCGTCAGTGGTGAACGCTATAGAGCCATGATTACTGACTTTTGCATCCATCAATTGAACAACCATGATGTGCAGGAGCTGTGGTTTCAACAAGACGGCGCAGCATGTCACACAGCTCGTGCCACAATTGATTTATTGAAGGAAACGTTTGGTACCCGCATAGTTTCACGTTTCGGACCAGTGAGTTTGCCTCCAAGATCGTGCGATTTAACGCCGCTGGCATATTTTCTGTGGGAACATGTGAAGTCGCTAGTCTACGCCGATAAGCCCGAAACGATTGACCACTTGGAGGACAACATTCGCTACGTTATTGCCAATATACGGCCGCAAATGTTCGAAAAAGTCATCGAAAATTGGATCTCCAGATTAGACTACGTTCGAGCCAGCCGTGGCGGTTATTTGACAGAAGTCATATTTAAATTATAATGCCAGAAGATTATCTTTGGAATATCTTTCTATACCTCTATAAAAAACAGCCTTTATTTTTTATGAAATTAAGTTTCGCTTTTTCTGTAACGCAAATGTCACCTAATTTTCTCGATTAAAAAAAAACATATCGATTATTTCCATACAAAAAAAATTTAATATTGTATATTACACACCTCGACAAACTTACTCGGTTTGAATTCCGATATGTGATTTACATACTCTTTGAATTTGAATATGAATGAAAAAATTTCCAAAAAATTACTATTTTGGATCTTTTTGAAGCATTTTAGCATACGATTGACGCTTTCCAAGGATTCAGAATAAAGGTTAGTAATTTGAATACACTTTATTCTTGAAGAAAATGCAACGAAATTTTCTGATTCATCAAATGCATTCTGCAAAAAAATATAAATACATTTTTTATATGGAATTGAAAAAAAAGAATATAATTTCGTACAATTTTAACGATTGCTTATATAAGAAATGCAAATTAAAAATAAGGAAAGTTTATAGTTTTTATAGGAATAGGAATTATTATAGGAATATAGTTTATAGGAAACGATTAAATAAATTTAAGCTGGTTAGACGCATGGCTTAGGTTACTTTTAAAAATGCAATTTGTAGGCATTTTTTTATAGAGTATTTTTAAAAAGCAATTTTTTCGTATAATAATATACAAATTTTAAAATGTTAACTCATTATAGAGAGAAATATTTTACTATATCTGTACCACTGCAAAAATGGTTAACAATTCAATTTTTTCCGTTTTAAATCGCGGCTTTCTCAAAATTGCGACAGGATGAAAAAATTTGGAAAGCAGATTTGGAATCAGCGGGTCAAAATCTGTTAAAAATATATATCGCAATTAAAACCAAATCAACTAAATTAGTGACTGTGTGTTATTTGTAATTTTTATATTTGAACAGTTTAAAATTGGGAGCGCCCTATTACCAACACAAAAATGTGATTTATTTAAGTTAAATTGTCTAAAAACATAATTTTTGATACATAAGAAATTTTTGGATGCATATCGCAAAAAAAAAATATATTTCGGGGCAATAAACCCAAAGAAATCACTTATTTCTTTTTTAATCAATTTGAAGACCCTCGGTCAATTTCATTTGTGATGTATCATTGATGTCATGATATATGATTGCATGTTTTAAATGTATCATCCCAGTGTGCCAAACGGATCCGTTTCGGATCCGTAACGGATCCGCATCTTCGTATTTTCTATCCGTAACGGAATCCGTTACTGATCAGTTACGGGTCCGTAACGGATCCGCATCCGTTTTTGTGCGCATTGGGATATTATATATAATTTGATACATTTGGATGAGGAAACAATCTGATACAATTGTATGAAACTAATTCTAATTTCATCAAATTAGATCTAATTATATTAGATTAAATATAATATGATAAAATTAGCTGTTCTCATTTTTCGGATATAATTATATATAATAAGAAAATTCACAAGATATTAGAGATATTCAAGTTTAATATAATATTCAAAAATTGATTTAAAAAAAAAAAACTTTTTACAAAATTTGACCGATTGATACACGAAGTTTATTACTAACCGACGAAAAAGTTACGATATAATCGTATATTCTTTTATTTCGGTAACGGTATTTTAGGGGTATTGATATTTTAGTTATTTCGGTAACTGTTTTTTATCATTAACGGTATTTCACTTATTTCGGTAACGTTATTTTATTGATGCCGGTTTTTTAGTTATTTCGGTAACGGTATTGTAAGGGTAACGTTATTTAAGTTATGCAGGTAATGTCCCATTATGCCCAAATTCTAATCACTGGCTAGTTTATGATCAAACTTTGGAGAAATATATCTATTTGCAGCAATTTGTTTTCAGATATTGAGAGACTATTTCGGATAATGCTATTTCAATTATTTCGGTACCGACATTTCAGCAATAACTTTATTTTAGTTACTTTGGAAACGATATTTTATTGCTATTGGTATTTCGGTTATATCGGTAACGGTATTTTACGGATAACGATATTTCAATTATATTGGTAACGGTATTTTTGGGATAACGATAGTCAGCTGAAATGGGTTTGAATTGATAACAGTATTTTAGCAGTATAGCCTGCCATCCTTGCATATAACTAAACATCTCATTTGATCCGAAAAATTGCATACATAATCTGATCTCGTGCTAAAAATTTATGCTTTTTATGAACCTGAAGTTGGAACATATAATAAATTTAAAACGTTAGGTAAAATAAAAAAAAAAAGAAAACGACATTTACCGAGGAAGAAAATCAATTTCTTTGTTCGCAAAATTTTGAAGTAGAAGACCTACAGATTTTTTGAAGAGCAGAAATAAACAGCAAACTTTATATGCCCTTGTTATACAAAATAATAACTATACGGTCGGTATTATGGATCAATACGATATTTTTTTTTTTTATAAAAGATAAATCTCTCCTACTTAGTACTTCAGCAATTTCAGATTGTTCAAAAAACTATTTTGTTAGACACAAGAAACTATTTAAACCCTATTGAAACTAGTGAAACTATTGAACTAGTGAAACTAAGCAACTATTTAATTTAAAAAATTGAAAATTAAGAATCCATTACGCCTGTTTTAATGGTTGGGGGTTTCATTTCTTAAACAAGCCGTTTCCAACGCTCTCTTCTAAACACCAGAACTGGTTTTAAGTGAGTTTCAAAAAAAGGTGTTAGCACAGTGCATGCTTTTAAGCAATTTTAATAAAATTTTTAAGTTAATTTGTGTTATTTAATGTATTCTCTGCATACATTTTGTATAATCCACACAAAATTTAAATTCTCTTAAAAGCAGTTGGAATAAAAAATTTAACAGATGTTGAATACCTAGGTTCTTCTTTAATCTATATGTTCGATTTTTTTAAACCTTGTTTTTTGTGTGTAAGGTCTATCTGTGGAAGACATTCAATACACGTTTTTGCTTTTTCCCCTTTTTTATTCCTTCCCCCGTACATTTTGTTTTTAACAAGTGTACAAATAAAAAGGAAAACAAAACAAAGACGTGTATTGAATAGCTACCAAAGGTAGACCTTACATACAAAAAATAAGTTTTCGATTTATTTTTTGATCAATGGTGATAATCTTTAACTTCGAGCTCATATATTAGTTCTTATTTAGTGAGAAATCTAGTTTATATGAATGCGTGATGTTTTGCATGGGATTGTTACCTCTTTCAAAATGTGTTCTGACGATGGGAAAATTTCCGAAATAGATCTATTAACACATTCCTGAAAGTGGTCAATTAATAAATTTGAAAACAAAAACTCTATACATTATTTGTTAGGACAATATCCTAATGAAGAAATATAGAGTATGGCCTCGTACTTGAATAATTTTCATTTTCATTGCACAATTAAAGGTCGAAAATAACATAATTTTTATTTGTAATAAAAATTATATCAAAATTAATATATATATACCGTAATTTATAATGATATATTGTAAAATATATATACATATAAAACCATATAAAACTATATCTGAAATATATAATTGCTTATTTCTTGATATTAGACTTTATATAGTGCAATATATAACATTATAAAATTACATATCGATCTATATATGAGATAATGTGCCACATGTATTTGCATATATTTGTATACAATCGTATCAAATTGTATGTAAATGAATCACATTATACATAATTTGATGCATTTGGATAAGGGCACAATTCGGATACAATTTTATCAAACTATATCTAATTTCATCAAACTAGATCTAATTGTATCAAATATTGTCTAATTGTATCAGATTAGATCTAATATAATACAATTATTGGTTCTCATTTTTCGGTTATAATTATATAATATACGAAAATTCACAAAATATTTTTTTACATGAGTTTTTTACATTTTTGTTTTTATAAATTATGTCATATTTTATCTTATAATTATTGACTTAAATAAAAATGCTTAGAGCAATAAGGACAATTTTTTAAAAAAATTCTCAAAATTCGTCTTTTAAATGCATTTGAAAATGTTTATAACTTTGTTTAAAGTTTTGTAAAGGAAACAGTACATCAAAATTAACAATATCTTAATCAATTTGGGAACAGGACACAGTGGGATATAACACAAAATTTTTGAAAATATTTCGACCATTGCTTACTTACAAGGAAACTACACAGTGGTGAATTAACGTATTAGAATGAAACTTAGATATGTTGGATATGTAGCTGAGCAATCTCAAGTTAAGGGGACAAAAACCGTCAAATATGGCCCAATTTGACGATTTTTTTTAACATATTTCATATCCGCAAACTGGATAACAAATGAAAGGTATTTTAAAGATGCGTCATCTAGTGTATAGAACATGCATGTTCGAACATTTTTGTTATTCAAAAAACTATTTTTTCGAATGCCACATTTGTTTGAGAAGCTGTTGTTGTTTGTTTGAGTTAAAATTAACAAATAATAATGCATTTTAAATTTAACCAAGGGGGTTTCTGGGCTTTTTTAAATTTCGTAATCGTTTGACTTATATACGACTTTCTCCGAAGAGTTCTGTATAATCCATATTTTAAATATTTCAAATAAAGGGCACCCCTTAGCCCACAACATAGGTAGTACGGGTACCAAAATTTTAGTCTTCTCGAGTACTTTATTAAACCGGATTTTTTAATTTGAATTTAACTCCTAAAGATCTTAAATTTTATGGATGTTTTCATAAGAAAACTGTTGCAATTTTTGACCCCCTTTTGTCCTCAAAAACAAATTCAAGTTTAATTAAAATGGATTCCCCACTGTGTTGTTTCCTTGCTGGACATAAGATTGAGTAGTTAAACAAAAACGCGTCACTAGTTTATTAAAATTTGCGGGTCTGGACCGGAATACCTCCCTTGTAAGCTATTTAAAATCAGTAATTTTTACTGTTGGGTCTGATATACAGATATCATAAACCGATAACTGTAACAATTTTTTTTCTTACGCGTTTTTCTTAGCCACTGAATTTTAATGTTGTACGGGGAATGGTATATTTCAGATTCTCAATAAAAAAACTTATGATTTTGAGTTTTTAAATTTGCTTCCATATTTTTGGTTTGTTGTTTTTTTGTTAACAAAATAATAATGTTTTAAAATTCTGTCAAAACAAAAATAAAAAAAAGATAAAAGAAAGAATTTTTTTTAATTTGTAATAAAAATTTAATTGTTTTTTGTTATATTTATTGAAAATTTTTGGACCATTTTTCATTGTATATTAACAAAAAAAATATTTTAATTTTTTTTTAAAAAAAATAATTTTTTTGGACCACTCTAATTATGCATTCTGGTGCATTCCAAAAACTAAAAAAAAAGCTTATGGGCCTAAGTTTTCCCGTAGAATCGAATACTGAAGTCAGATTTGACATATATTTAGCCGTTTTTGTTGTATGGGAAAAGGGACCCAAAATCCGCGATTTGAGTCGCCTAAATGCACGGGAATTAGTTGGAATTAAAAAAAAAAAGCCATTATTTTTATTGATACAAAAACCTTCTAAAAAGTGATAATATCCAGAAATCAAAATCAAAAAAAAACTTGAATACGAACTCTAATATACATACATACAATTTTCAGATCCGAACATATATTACAGTTTATACATGATAATATATGATAATTTTCACATGCGAAATAAATTTTCAATGAAAAAGCTTAATACTCGTATCTAAAAAACAAAATACTCATTTTTCGTATTAGAGTTGAGGGTCTTGTCGCTAAGAGGGTTAAACAATAATTATGATGGCGGTTTTTAATAATTTGTTTTTAATTCAAAAATATTGATTTGGTTTTAAAAAAAGCCAATTCAACAGAATATAAATGACCCAGTGTAGAAAAGCATTACCATATAAGTGGTTATACAAGTACATATTTGCTACTGGCAAATACTTACAATTGTCATAACAAATCTCATTACTTTTACATTGGGATTTCGCGCGAAACAATAACATATCATTACTAAACATCTTGAGAAAAATCATAAAATATGTGGTTACTATATCCTGCCTAGTATGGACAAAACTATTGAGTCTAAGAATAAAATTTCAAAAAAAAAACTAAATTTAAAACAAATATATATACCTATTTTTTTTTATAAAGTGTGCCCACATGGGATTCGAACCTGGGACTATAGGTAGTCAGTAAAGCGCTCTACCATTTGAGCTATATCGACATGTTATACTTCACAAAAAAAAGCAAATAACTTGCTTGTACAAAATGACAATACTATCCAGCTTACAGAAACTCAAAAATAAGTAGTTATATATGTACTTACTAGAGGTGATTTTCATAAAAAGTACTTATGTGTAACGCATTAAATTTTGTATTTCAATAATAGGAAAATTAACTAGTTTTTAGTAAGTTGGTGTCATTACTGGTAGTCCTAAAAGTAATGACATGTCATTAACGCTTCTGCACTGGGTATTTAATAAGCATTTAAATTTTATTAACCGTTAAATTGGGTCAAACAAATACATATTGTCTGTATAATATAATACCTAAAATAAATATTGCAGATTTGCATTTAATATCAAAAAACGATTTCAATAAAAATACGATTTTCCCCTTTAGGGTTCATTGAAATTCAATGAACAATTCTAAAAAAAAAAAAAAAAAATTATAATTGTAGCAATAAATTGTTACCATGAAAGCAAATTTTATAAAAATGAACCATCACATTTTCTTAATCTCAACTTAGTTTTGGTAGCAGGATCAACCAAAAATGATTTAGTTTATTCCTTTTGTTATTATGAAGTATTAACGTTATTGTTTCAATGTTTTTTCTATAAAGAATTTAAGCCTTCGGGGAGGAAGGCTGTAAAAACAAAACACATTTTTTAATCATGTTTAAATTATTGCATGCGGTATGTTTTTTAACAATTTCAAAAAAATGTTTTATTATTTATTTCAATGAGAGAGATCCTATAAATCCTTTTCAAAAAACAAAAAAAAAAAAGAATAACATTAACCAAAGAAGATGCGAATAACTAGTTTTTTTTTACATTATCATTGAGGGTTAATTTGCCATTTAGCTGACAAATCTAGATGATGATTAGGGCAAGGAATTTCATGCAAACTCATGTTTTTCGCCATAGTCTAAAACTGATATGGACTAAATATTTATCCGAATCATCAAATTTAGAACAAAATGGCATCGATTAAAAGTTGCATAGTTTTGCATGTTTTCACAAAAATGCATGTTTTAGCATATTTTGTTATATTTCAATGCGTTTTTTATCATTTGTTTGAAATATTTTTTTAATTAGTTAAAAAAAATAATAAAATTTGGATACATTTTTATATGTAGATTTAAGCTATTAAAAAAATGACGACATAATTCACATTACTTTTAATTTTCTATGTTTTATAGTGTGGGATTTTTGCAAAAAATTTTGCCTTAAGTGCATATTTTTTATATTCTTAAGGAATATTTTTCGTTTTTAGCCGCATAATATTCCTTGCCCTTATGATGATCATAACAACACTTTTGCTAAGCCTAAGGACGAATGATGATGACGATTGCATTGTCTATATTGAGCATACGTACATTGTACAGAACGTTTGCTTACAAAACGAAGGCGTAACAAATTATCTATCAGTCATTGTATTCATTATGTCCTTAATGTTTTGAATTTTTTGCCGTTTTTTACAGGAAGTTTTGCTTTTGGTTTTTTTTTTTATCGGTGTTTCCTGGTAGGTTGGTTTGTGCTATTATATTAATTGTTATTTTTTTTTTGGTATTTAATAATCTTATTTTTTTGGGTAATTTTATGCCTCGTTTTTTTGACAAAATTTTGCACATTTCTTATATTGTTTTCTAGTCTATATTCAGTAAAGGCACGTGCTATTTTATTATATGTCGGTTATGTTATTTAAGGTGTAACCAATATCATATAAATCATTGATTTGTTTTTTTATTGTCTTTCAAAAATTGTTAATAACAATCGAAATCGCGTTTTAAGCGAATTTTTATCAACCAAAAAAATACACTGACGACAAAAAAAAATCAGAAATTCTTGCGATAAAGATTTTTTACAGCTTTTTTGTTTGTTTTTATATACATCGAGATAATTTTTGTGTTATTTTTAATTTATAACGATCTTTTAACCTCCGTATATTTACAAACATATCACAAGACTTGTGGCACAAGTTAAATATTTTAACTACGATAGACTCATACAAGTACTTCGATCTGGCAAAAGATCTTATCAGAACCCGAAATTTAGAAAAACTAGAGCATACAGAGTACTAAGTGCTCAACCAAAAAACTAATTAAATTATTAATTTTGCTTCATTCTTGTCTACTTAGCAATCAAACACGTATCTAGGATATTTTCCTAGCAAACATCATGACGTAACTAAACTTTGAAAAACTTTAAAGCAATTTTTTTTTATATAAATAGAACGTTTCTGATCTTCAAAGTTTATTAATGTCATGATGCTTGTTAGGAAAAGACATTAGATTGATAAGAAGAATGGAACAAAATTGACGATTTAATATTTTTTTTTTTTAAATAAGAGTGAAGTCAATAACCTTTGCATTTGATTTAGACATTGTGATCATCAATACTGCAATATCCAAAAGTAACACTCAACAACTCAATTTAATAACAAATTTCTAAATTTATTAGAACTTAATTAGAACCATACTTGGGATTTTTTCATTAGCATTGACATTAGTTCACTAATGCTAATGCCAAAAAAAATTCATTACCATTTGTCCTATTAATGCTAGTGAAATCACACTTATGCCAAAAAAACTGAAAACAATTGAGCAAAAACAGCATTTGTTTACAAAAAAAAGTGAAGTGTAAATTGCTTTACATAGGAACGGAACGGAGATTGATGAGAATTTTAACACTGAATAGCGGAAACGAAATGGAACGAGGAACTAGCTTTCTATTATCCGAGTGTGTTTATTTGTATTATCAGGTAAAGAAAATAAATAAATCACCTTGTGTCTGTTTTACTAAAATATATCACTAAGGATCTCTTCCGGACTTAGCCCATTTATATTATAAGGGTGTATTAATATTCCACTGGAGCAAACATTTTTTTTGCCCTATCTCGCTTAGTTTCGGAGATACTGGCCATTTTCAAAAATCGTCATGGCTAGTATCTCAAAAACTAAGCGAGATATCGCAAAAAGGACAACATTTTTGCAAAACTTAACCGAGGGAACACGTTTCAATAATTCAAATGTGTTAAATGTTCCGATTCCACTCGTGCCCCGGTTCATTCCATATCGTTCCATTTTAAAGCAATGTTCCATTTTATTATCGTATTGTCAAGTACGTATTTGGGTAAACAAATAATTAGGACACTCTTTTGCTGTTTCATAAAAAATTAATCTCTCGACATCTTTCCCTTCCCTATTTGTATTAAGAGCTTTAATTAACACTATTGTGGAGGAAAAAATTTGTACGTTTTGCCCTATCTCGCTTAGTTTTGGAGATTTTCTTCCCCTATATAAAAATTCATATTAAGGGAAATTTGCCTATAAATGTAAGTTAACCCAGCAAAATTTTTTAGAACAGATTACCGCTGAACCTGTTCTAGAACAACTTCTTTTACAACCAGTTATTTGGAACCGGTTCTAGAACAGGTTCCTGGGAGTCGAAATGTAAGGTGTCACTGCCCAGAACCCGTTCTATAGCTGGTTCTAGAACAGGTTCTAAATCAACTTGTTATAGGTTGGTAAAGAACCTATTGCAAATAGGACTAACTCCATATAAAAAGAATCGGTTGTGGAACAGAAATTAGAACCTGTTATAATACAGTATAAGTTGTTCAGCAACCAGTTATTTGAATTTTACTATTTTACTGGGTAAGATTATAAAATTTACCAAAATTTATATAACAAATTTCAGATTCAGTTTATTTTGATTAATTAAATTTTACACTCTTGAGTGTAATTTGCATATAAATGTAAGTTAAGATTATTAAATTTACCAAAATGTTATTTTCATTAATTAAATTTTATACTCAACGAATTGAGGTGAAATTTGCCTATAAATGTAAGTTAAGATATTAAATCTACCAAAATTCATAAAAAAAATTTCAGACTCAGTTTATTTTCATTAATTAAATTTTACACTCAACGAATTAAGGTGAAATTTGCCTATAAATGTAGGGTTAGGGTTAGGGTAGGTCGAAAAGAGGATTCGGAGAAGGGAAAATATTTCCCTAATCCGACTCAAGTCCCTGAGGACTTACACTTAAGCCAGAATGTCGGCTTGTTGTGCGCTCTAAACAATCGGTCTTATGTCACCTTTCTACCCCAGGAACTCCCTCCCACTGACGAAACTCCTCAACTTCTTCCATCCTATGCCCCTAAGATCCCCCAATGTGGATATTGGGTCACTGGATAGTATTTCGACCCGGATTCCGGCAAATGCCGGTCATACACAGCGGTAGTGTTCCAAGGTCTCCTCGTCCTCCTCACAGGCCCTGCACACTTCCGCGTCCGCCCTACCAATACGGTGGAGATGGGCCCTAAGTGTCGAGTGTCCCGAGAGGATTTCCATTAAAAGTTCCTTCCTACTGAGATTAAGAATTTCCCTCGTCTTGTCCTTGTCCGGGTTGCCCCGGAGAATACTCGTAGTCCTGCCAACACCCGCATTTTCCCAGATGGTCCTATGCATGTTGTCAGCCCAGTCCACCAGCTCCGCCTTGACAGCTCGAAAGTTAAGAGCTATAAATGTAAGTTAAGATTATTAAATTTACCAAAATTTATATAAAAACTTTTAGACTCAGTTTATTATAATTTATTAAATTTTACACTCAAAGAATTATATGCGTGATATTAGATCAATGAAGTATCGCTTGAGTTCGTCCATTGAAACTTGTCATTATCCCTTTCAGACCCAAGCTCACGGTTGTGGGCTTTGATGTTATCTCTAAAACTGTGAATATTTTCAATAGTAATAGATTTATTAAGATGAAAAAATTCCTATTATATTTTAAACAAAATTATATTTCATAAAATATGTATAACCATACACTCAGAGAAAAAAGTTTCATAATATTAATGATATTGCTTCATAAATCGTTTGTCATCAATTATTCATCATATTTAGGAAGTTTTCATAAATATGATGAAAAGTTTCATGAAAATTTATGACAAATGTTTCATAGACCTTCATTATTTAAAAAAAAAAATAGTTTCATAAACTTTATAAAAATTGGTAGCTTTTTATTGAAATTTTTTTTGAAATTTGGAAAATATAATTTGCAATTAAATGCTGAAACATAATTGTCTTATGTGATCGAGTTGGTTCTTTAAACCCGGTATCAACCGCTTTTTCTGTGTTGTCGGTTTCGGCTTTTTTAAAAAGTTTAATTTTCGAATATCGAATAAACCGGATTTTGTTGCCTAATAACCGTTTTTTTTCTTTACTATTCTTTTTTAGCTTCTGTATATTAGAAACCGTAAATTTACAAAGTGTATTGTTAAAATGATATACTCTAAAAAACTTTCTTGCAAATCAGTTTTTTATTAAAATGGTGCATGCAAGAGAGCTCCTTTTACTTATAAATTACTCATATAAAAGACTTTAAAAACTTTCATAACCTCGAAAATTATTATTTTTCTGTGTCATTTTTGAGTTTTTGAAATTTTATATTCTGTCATTTTATATTTGTGTCTAATTAACAAATACAAATAAAAAAATTTCTTGAAAAAAGCTTTTTATTTACAAGAAATTATTTTATTGTTGCAGTTTTCATAAAATTTTCTGAAAACTGCATTAATTTAATGAAAAGTTTCAATGTACGAATACTAGTGGCAAGCCCTAGATCTAATAAGAAAATTCATTGATATAATCTCAGTGCTACTGTAGAAGATAAAACCTTTCAATAAGTTTTATATGCAGACAGACTTAAGTTTATGTTCTAATTCCAAAAATACTATAAAAAATTCAATGAAAAAAGAAGGAATTCCATTTTTTAGATGGACGTTCTCAAAAAACTCAAAATACTGAATATTTGTTTAATACCTCATATATGCATTAATGAAAAAAAAGTTAGAATAAAAAATTTCAATCGCATTTTACGATTTTTGTACTAATCTTTAGTCAAATTTTTTATTTCAGTAAAATTTTTTGGTATTCTCATTTTAAAAATTACTGAATTCTGTACTAATTTTTTTTTGCTAATTTTAGCAAAATATTTTACAAATTCGTGCGCCCCGGTAGGCTAGTTGGTAGCGTGCTGGCTTATTAGTGCGGGGGTCGTGGGTTCGATTCCCACCAGAGGCACTGGTCTGTTTTCGCTACAACGCGCCGAAGGCCATAGTAGCTAGTGCTCGGTTAGGGTAATAGTATATAATTTGTAATTATATGATTATTAATTAATAAAATAAAAAAAAATAAATTTTACAAATTTTTGAAACAGTTGCCAAATTTAGCAAAAATTGTGCTAATTAAAAAGCAATATTAAAAAAAATAAAACTTTTTATTGCACATTCAAATGTCCATCTATTATTTTTTATTTCACTTTTTTAATTTATATTCTGTTGGATGTACTAAAATTTAGAAAACTTTGTTGCTGATTTTATAAAATTAATTCTAAATAGCAGTTTACTGAAATTTTACGGACATTTAGTAGCGGTTACTAGTTTCTTCTACTAATTTCATTTTACTACAGTGCAGCAGACATGTATTGCTAAATCTAGCAAAAAAAAAAAAAAACATGCCGCAAGTCTCAAAATAGTTAAATTCCCGTAATACCAACAAAATTTTCCGTAGCCATTACAGATTTTTATTTTAGTGTACTACAAACAAAAACTATTAGTTTTCGATAACTTTTAGTTTTGGTTTAAAAATTTGTATAAAAAATATATCCACCTTTCCCGCAATCGAAAAAGTGCGGAAATAAAAAACCCTACACATAGCGAACAAAAATAATATTATGAGAAAAGTATCTGCTTATGAGTTGAAAGTCTGTTTTGCTGGAATAACAGTTATTAGCGTAGTAGTTAACCCACTTGGCGCAACCGTCCTTTTAAAAGAACAACTGACAAATGAGAGAAAAGCGCCGTTATGCACGTGCATTTCTGTACATATTTTTCTATATTATTATTGTTTATGCTTTGTTATTTAGCTTCGCACCTCGAAAGCGTCTGTTGGCGAAATCAGTTCCGGGTATTTAAATTGCTTATTGAGTGCGCTTTGCGAATAGTGATTTTTTCTAATAGTGCGGAATGGAAAAAAAACATGTAAGTAAATCATTTACATCCAGTTAATTGTTACTTTTTGCTTAAAAATTAATAAGAGTAATATCTTAGTTAAACAATTAATAAATTGAAAGCTTGCGTAATGCTGTATTGCAGCGCAAAGTGTACTGTCTTTGGACAGTAATTTTAAAAGGACACCCGATTCCGGGAAATCTATAGGTTAAAAAAAAAAAGTTATTTAATAAAAAATGTTAAGAACCCTATAAAGATTT
Source organism: Delia radicum (assembly GCA_021234595.1). NCBI lineage: Eukaryota > Metazoa > Arthropoda > Insecta > Diptera > Anthomyiidae > Delia > Delia radicum. The sequence goes on along the minus strand of CM037853.1, from coordinate 102,209,344 downwards.
AAGTTTTGAAATAAAAACTGAATTAAAAAAAAAAAAAAATTCCGGCGCTATCTGGGTTAATTAATTACTGAAATAGCGCTAGCAGTTATTGGACTTCTTACAACAAATTTCAATAATTTTGAAAGTTTGTTTCGATGCAGCTATTTCGAATTTTAACAAATATTTGAAAATACATTAATTATAAAATGTGTGCTTTTCTATTAAATATTTACCATATAAAAACATTATGGATTTTTTTGAAATTTCTAGTAAAATAATTTGGAAACATCATGTTTTCTCGTGTCTATTTAGTCAAAAAAAAGAACACTAGAGAAAACAGACGCAATAAAGTAAACAAAAAATTTAATTTGTTGCCGATTTTACAGGTTAACAATAACACAGACCAACAAAATGTGAAAAAAGTCAACACATTTTTGGTTTTCAAAATGTGATAACGTCATAGTGCTTGCTAGGAAAATACCCTAGCGACGTGTTTGATTACTAAAGTCAATAATGGAGCAAAATTGATGATTAATAGGTTTTTTGTTAAATCTCTGAATATTCTTAATCTCTAGCTTAACTGAAACTTCGGGTTCTGATGAGCTCTTTAGCGATATCGAAATACTAGTATCAACCTAGACTATATGTTTGATTTGCTTTATTTTTGTAAATATACAGAGGTTAGAAGCTCGTTATAAATTGAAAATAACATAAAAATAATCTCGAAAAAGCAAAAAACTAATAAAACTGTAAACAATTTTTTTTTGTTATTCGAAAGCCATACCTGTTGCCTTCAACATTCAGGTGTAACATTTCGCATTGCTTTTAGAAGAAATCCATTACTAAATACCATTTAAATAAATTACAACGGACGAAAAAAATCAAAAAGTATTTCTAAGGGAATTAGAAGGACTTTAAGATTGAAAAGTAGAGTAAAGGCGAAATGCAGTTACGAACTTAGCAGATATCTAAAAAATTCATAAAGCTTTTTTAAAAGAACACAGAACTTTAATACTCTGATCAAATCGCAGTATAAGAAAAGAAAAATGTATGGAAGAATTGTTTTTTTTTTTTTTTTTTTACACAGACAAAATTTAAACTAGTTTTATTATCGAAATTGATTATCTCAATAAATATAATAATTTATTTTGCACCTATAACGCAAGTGATGGTTTTATTTATAATATATAATAATACATGACAATTAAAAGTTTAATTGATTCAATTAAATATTTGTTTAAAGACAATTTTTGTTTGAATTAAATTTTATTACATATAAAATCTTTTATTAGACACATTTTTCTGTGTAACAAGGATTTTCAACAGACGATTTCTCAAAGAAGGTTTAAGACATAAGAAAGGTTAACCCTTGCACTACCGACTTTTGGTTTGAGAATATATTTCTATTTCGACTTCAGATTCCTATTAGGGGTCCTTTAATTAAAAAGAAAAAGGTTTACATATATGCCCCTACCCCATCCTACCCAGCGAAAAATTGATCCGAAAATCGTATATTTGAAAATTCTCTGCCCGTTTTTACCACTAAAACATTTGAATATTCAAAAAACCTTTGTGCTTGTTCTGGTCATTGCATGAAGTTACGTGCCAAATTTGGCGATTCTAGCGTTGTTAGCTTAGGAGATACACCAAACGACCGTTTTTTCGGAGATTAAAAAAATTGGACTTTGTTAACAAATATTGCGACTATATGGCGCTGATGAAGAGTTTATGCATATAATGTTTTTTTTTTCAATGACAAATATTCTAATGAACATATCTAAACTAAATTATAAAGCTATATTGCATTATCAAATTTTTTATATTTTTTTAAAAATGCGTTCACCGTAGTGTCCAAAAGTAGTGAAAGGGTTAAAACAGAATCTTGAAGGCAAAAGGCTGAACTTTCAGATGATATAAATAATTTTCTGAAGAAATCTTTATACAAGCTATTTAACGTCCCAAATATAGAAAAAATCCAACAATGAAAATTCACTATTAACCACTCACAAGGTACAGAGCAAAAATTCGCTTAATATGCTCGACATATGTTGAAAAACGAAGAAAATCTTCAATGTTTGATATTCTTTCACTTACAATGTAAAGCATAAAATATGATGGCATTTGAAAATAACTTCCAGTCAAATTTTCAACTTAATTAGTTGAACTGGAAACTGTGGTAATAATTAACAGAACTAAACATAGCTTTATAGAAAATAAGTTCGTCATACTCAACAAACTAAGTCACGTTACGTTTTTAACTTAACTACACACAGAGAAATAAAGTGCCAACCGAATTAAAAAGTGTATATTAATAGTATCAACTTATAAATTCAGTTAGTACAACGATATTTGTATTCGATTTCTTAAAATTTTGGGTGTTGCAACTAAAATTCTGTTGAATTAACCGAACTTTATTGGGAAAACTAATAAAAAGTTGTCCCAACAGTCTTAAATTCGTAATAACCGAATTTGAGTCGTAGTAACCGAATTTCAGTTAGCAAATAGCTACATTTTTTTCTGTGTGTAGTTGAGTTAAATAGATGATGTTTACCATTTAACACTTAAAGGCACGAAGAATGTTGATGATTTAAGTTAAGATACCTACAAAACCTGGTGTGATGGAGAAATTCAGAGGTCAGACTCAGCGCAACTAAAACCTTTGGGAAGGTAGGCTCTAACGTTAAGAATTAAAAACATTGTTATTCATTGGTTATTTCAGTTAATATTTCAACGGAGCTACATTTTCAGCAAACGGTCTTAAACTTTATTTAATGAAATATCTTACCATTACGAACTCTAACTCCCTCTCGGGTATCACCCAATATCGCAGAAACACTAAATTTTAAAATAGGTTTTGTATTGTTATCCTTAAATATGGTTGTAGCAGAGGCTGGTGAAATTTTTTCAACTTTTGGCAAACGTGACGAATTAATATTATCCAAATCGTCTTCATCATGAACTAAATCCACTTCATCATTATCAATATCATCGTCCATTTCATCATCGATACCAATATCAGCATCTTCATCATCAATTTCACCTAACGCGTCGTCGTCTTCATCATCATCATTTTCATCACGTACATCTATCATATCGTTGTCATTATCATCTTCATCATCCGAATTAACACTATTACTACCGATACGATTATTCAAATTTATTTTATTTGGATTTTTTGATCTCGACCTTTTTGCCGTTTTACATTTATCACATTTAAAATTGTTTTCCCGCCGCAAAATTTCATCTTTTGTTAGATTTTTTGAATTAACAATTTGTACAAAACTTCCACATTGATTACAACACATTTCGACACGTTCACCGAGACGACCCGTTAAGGCGAGATGATGATCATAAGACATAATATGATCGTTGTTAAGCGATGAATTATTTGTATTTGCAAAAGCACATTTAGTATCTTCATGTGAAGATACCGATGAATTACGACTTAATAACATAATGAAACATTGATTTTTATGAATTTTAAATATCTGGTTTTTAAAAAAATAATCACAGTTTAGTTTGATTTTAAAATTTTATTTATTTTTTCTTATTTTAGAGAATTTCACTTTAATTTTAATTGTTTAATTTTTTCTTTATTACAACACCTTTTTTTTAATATCCTTTTCCGTTAAAATAAATTATTATATTTTCAATTTTTATTTTATTTTGTTAGCCCGTTTCTTGTATGCGTTACATGTAAACGCGTTTCGTTCAAAAATCGAACTGAACTTGTGCACTGTTAGAGTCCTGTGTGGATTTCATTCCTTTCCTTCTTTTTCCCTTTTGGATGCGTATTAATTGCATTAGATGGCTGCGCATTTGTAGTTGTTAAAAAATCTCGCACATAACAAGGGTTGCTTGGCGGTGGTTGGTCTTTTATCTCCTGCCCATTTTTTTTTTTTGCTAATGCCTGGCTCCAAGTATGGTAGCTGCCAATGTGCCAATGTGTGTGTGTGTGTGTATGAGTGTGGCACGTGATAATTTATTTTCTTTTTATATACAATTGTTTGACATCAAGAAAACTTTTTATGATTGTATGAGTAGAGAATACGGATTGTTGGTAATGCATTCATTGTTTTCTATTATTTCCGTTATCACATTTTCTCATATATTTTGTTTTTTATTTTGACAACTTAATTTTTTTTTAGCGACTGGAAGTTCTTTTTTTTGTCATACGATGTTTGTGTTTTGCAATTATTTTATTTGATTTTATTAACATAATTTTTCGTTTTTTTTTTTGGAATTTGTATAAAAACAATAAAATTTTAATTTTCTTGTTTGTTAAGCACAGACCTATTTTTTTTTGTTATTGTGAGAGTGTATAGATATTTTAATGTATGCGTGTAGGTTTATAAATATTCTCGACTTGAAATTTTTCTCATTTCAGTTTGTAAATTGGGTTTCTTATTAGATTAAATAGCAAATATACGGTGGGCTTAACGTTGTAAAATATTGTATTTGATATTTAAGGGTTTTTGAATTTTTGGTTTTAAAAATTGTAACACTAATACACTGTGTTGCATAACTATAATAGCAAATGATTTTTACTATTTTGCCAATATTGCAAACATTGTTTTAAAGCATAACTGGTTTTAAGAGTGTGATAACTGATCTCGTATTGTGTGAAATTTAAGAGATTACTTAATTGATTTAAGAGAAGTATTGTTCACTAATATTTTGTTAGTGCAACAGGTAAAAATTTTAATATGGAGTCTAATATAATTATATCTCATATGATAAGTTCCCACACATAAACACATACAAATATGATTGATGCATTAATCTGCTAGAGAATCTTCCAAAGAAGAGATTGATGCCATAATCTTGGATAAGCCCCTCCTACTTCCTGAGATATGTCCATCCCACACATTGTTACTTTCACAAAATACGGCTAAAAAGTCAAAATCTGGGAGCTCGATTTTTACCGTAGACGTATGGTCTAGTGGACTTTTTTGCTCAGTACAATCCCAAGAATCAGAAACGCGAAGCGCCCATTAAGATGTTCAAATCGCCCCACCCTAGTATACAAGTTAATAATGTCGATTTTTTTGCTTGAAAAATGTATTTATTATAATAACCAAATGAACTGATACATTATTCAAAGTATAGTTCATCGTTAGCCACTATTATCCCATCTTTCTGGTAAAGAATGAATCAAGCCAATTTCTGATACCCTGTTCTGGAATGAAGCGTATTGCAGTATGGGCATTCTGCATCTATCGAAACAATTCGTAGTCAGAAGGGGCAAGGTCTGGGCTATAAGGCGGGTGAGCCAAAACTCCTCATCCACTGTTTTGAAAATAGTTTTTGACCGGTCTTGCAACATGTGGCCGAGCGTTTTCATGATGGACGATTATGGCCTCGTGTCTGGTCGAATATTTTGGTCGCTTTTCGTTGAGTGCTCTCTTCAAACAAATCAATTATGTTCGGTACAGGTCCCCTGTGATTGCCTAACCCGATTTCAACAGCTCATAATATAAAACACCCTTCTGATCCCAGCAAATACAGAGCATTACCTTGGTGCAATGGATATTCGGCTTCGGCATTGATTTGGCTGGTTGGCCAGGCGTTACATATGACCTTTTGCGCTTGGGGTTATCGCAATGTATCCATTTTTCATCACCAGTACAATTTGTAGCGTTCAAGCAGCATTTCCGACATGAAAAATCGCCTTTCAAAGTCTCTCGGCTTCAATTTATATGGGATCCAATTTCCTTGCTTTTGTATGAATCCCAATGCTCTTAAACGTAGGGATATAGCTTGTTGTGTGACTCCCAATGATAATGCAAGTTCTCCTTGCGTTTGACAACAATCTTCATGGAGTAATGCTTCCAGTTCCTCACTTTCAAACTTTTTCGCCTGAAATCAACACTTTTGAAGAAGGTTATCCGACTTCCCGCAAAACATCTTTTTTAGGTACAAAATTCGACATTATTATAGCGATTGAAAAAAATGTGTGTTTACACTTTGGCGTCTATCGAATACTGAATTATAATGGCAGATGTTTATCCTTCAAAATACCATATTTGTTATTATTGCCACAAACTATATGTGTTAGTTATGCCATATGTTGTCCAAATCGACATTATTAACTTGTATACCCAATATCGAATTTTATCCGAGATTTGTCCATATCTAAGACATTAAGTTATATCTAATTTTATATAAATATATCTAATTTTATATAATTTTAGACGATAGTACGTATGCTTTTTGTGACATGAAATTATGTTTATTAAATTTGAAAATTCAAATTTCTGGAAATCGACAATTTTAAAGACCCAATTTTTTCGAAATATTAAAAAATTAACAAAAAAAAATTTTGTATTTCAAAAATATTTAATTAAGTAGTTTTGTCTAATAAAATGAACCACTTTTTATTTGAAATTATATAAAAGAAATCACTTGAAAATTATTTCGTTATAAAATTAATATGGTTATGTGTAGAGCCATATGTAATAAAGTCTTAACTTGCAGATAAATCAATTTGATATTGAACTTTACCAAAATATGTATGGTATTATATATAAAGCTATATAAAATTATAAGGAAAATTGTTTTAGTATAAATACATATATAGTTTAATAAGATTTAGTATAGTCTTGATCATATCGATCACTACATATATTTGGAGTATTATTATGTGGCTTATGTAGTAAGTTTTGGAGACATATAATTACATCAAGAACCATATTACATATAACGGCAAACAAAAAAGAATAGCAAATAAAGGTAAATTTATGAATTATTTTAGTTTTTTATGAAATTTTAATCAAGTCCGAGTGTTTATGGTAAAAATAAAACCGGTGGCCCCAAAAAAAGCTTTGTAATCGGGGCCGGCTAAAAATAATCACAAAATAATCAACTGTGTCAGCAACTCAATGAAGAGTCGCAATCAGATAATCGATGAATGTAACTTAAATGTGTCCCAATCAACCATAAGTAGGATTCAAATAGAATCCTTTAAGACCAAAAACTGATATCTGTGACAAGGTTCTTACCCCGCCACAAAACTGCTCGATTTGAATTCGCTAAAAGGAATTTACAAACCAACTGGAGGAAGACATAAACATACATTTTTTTAAAGGTGATTTTTTCTAATGAGAAAAAGTTCAATCTTGATGGTCCATATGGGTTTTACAACTATTGGAGAGACCTACGTGAGAAACCACGTAATTTCTCAAAATGATATTCCGAAGGCGGATCGTTACTTGTTTGGCGCGCTTTGTGTTTCGATATGTTTGATTTAGCATTTCCAAGCACCAAAATGAATTCTTCTGAGTACAGTATTAGAAGAGAATTTTGAGCCATTTATTGAAAATAGCTACGAAGAAGAATTCATTTTCCAACAAGACAATGCCTCAGTGCATGTACGTCGTCAGACGATGGAATAGCTATCGTCAACGAATATAAGAGTATTGGAATGGCCCGCATGTTCGTCGGATCAAACCCCCCTTGAGAATATTTTCGTAGTATCAACCAGTGAATTTTACGCAGAAAACCGTTAATATGAACGCGTTTTTCACCTAGAAGTAGCAGTTATTGATGAGTGGATTTATATAACGGAAGAACTTAGAATAAATCTGGTCGGCAGTATGTCTGATCAAATTTTCGAATTAATTCAAAAAAAGGAGGCCTCACGCATTAGAAAAATTGCTGCTGTAAAATTTTTTTCTTAAATTTTTTTTAAATTTTATATATTAAGTTAAGTGTATTTATAGTAATGAAACACGAACTAGATTTGCTTTATTTCTGTAAATATACGGAGGTTGAAAGCTTGTTATAAATTAAAAACATAAAAATAAAACTGTAAAAAATATTACTTGGACTAGAGTAAAACCTAAATGTCTTTTATATGAATAGAAAATTTTTGGTCTTCAAAGTTTAGTAACGTCATAATGCTTGTTTGGAAAATACCCTAGCCACGTGTTTGATTGCTATGAAGACAAAAATGAAGCAAAATTGATGATTACAAATTTTTTTGTTAAAGCTCTGCCTATTTTGGAGTTTTAGTTTAGTTTTACTTTGGCTCAAGTAATATTTTTTACAGTTTTATAAGTTTTTTTGTTTTTATAAACATCGAGATTATTTTTATGTAATTTTCAATTTATAATTTTGTATTTTATTTCCTCAAGTCAAAAAAGCAAAATTTTTAACTAAACCTAATTTGAAACTTCACTTTTTAAATATAATGATATACACATATTTGTATTCCTTAAAGCTACCCAGTCAGAAAAGAAAAAGTGCATGCATTCAAATATTTTTAATTCGCTATAAAATGCTCTTCCGATATGGCATGATTTGTTAATATTTTTTATGACAAGGAGAAGCACTAGGTGCTGACTTCGAGCACCTAAATTCATGACATTTAGGTGACAATTTTTAATGCTATCCTAAGCGCTTCAGGTTTCAATCTCCTTTAACAAACTGCTTCCACGGAAGTAGTATTTTTTGCTGGGATGTGCCATTTTTCAATATCGAGAGTGGACGAAAAAGTTTTTTATTTGTTTCATATCAGATACATACAATTTATGAAATTTTTCATTTACTTAAATTAAAATTCATTCAAATTCTGTCTGTGTGTATATTTAAAAAAAAACCACTGTGAACCACTGTTTTACTGTGGCGTTAAATTATATAGAACATTAAAGCAACATTATTAACTTTTATTATGACCACAAATTAGTTGTATTTATTGTCATCATCATCATCATCATCCAATTTCTATATAAATACTTACTTTTATTATTTACTTTAATCATCAAATTGTGAGTTTCAATTACATTGTACCCGGAATATATTACACATACATATATAGACGTAAATACATTCATATAAGTCAAGTACATAGTACTTGTAGGTAGTAGTTACATACTTGGTTGTACAACGACATGCACATACTGATTAAATATGTAATAAAAACCAATGATTTTATGGTACAAATCATAAGTTCATTCGTATACGAAGAGAACAAAAAAAGATGAAAGAATTGAAATATAAAAAAATTATATATAAATATCACATGTTAAAGTTAAGTAGAAATATAAAGGCATGTCCTTTTGACATTTCTACTAATATTTATGACAGAATTGTTATACGTGTAGTGGTACGAGTACACATACACAATATATGTTTAAGTGTAGTAGTTTCTTTTTATTATGGTGTGTTAACCATAAACACAATCATATGATAGTGTTTTTCTTTTTTTTGTTGCTCAGGACTGGTTAAGTTGGCACAAATGTACTAATTTTTGTAACACATTATGAATCTTAAAAGTACTTTAGGTTTTAAGGTTCCACAAAAGAAAATCCTTATAGATGAATTTTAATATATGAATTTACTTATAATTTTAAGTTTTTTCTGTAAAAAGAATGTTTTGGGTGAACTTTATTTCATTTTTAATGGAAAGGAAAAATAGTGATGCAAGGATTTTCTTTCGGAAATGAAAAACTACTGATCAGGAAACATGTTATTACAACTATTTGCGATTTCATGGAATCGAAGCTAGTGAGTCCATCCATACGGGTAAGACCCAATGGTCTGAGTGACCATCTCTCAAAATCATATTCGGCTTTTTCACAATGAAGAACCCCCTTGATGAATTTGATCTTTTTTAATTAGATGTAGCTACTATTCTGAACGCGAAAAAATCGTGAAAAGAAAAGTAAACAGTAGTCCTTAATTAGATCGGGACACAGGCTCTTCCTACCGATTGCAAAACTTCCTAAAGTTGGAACAGAAACTACACTCATAGAAAAAAGTTAGTAGAAAAATTAGTAAAGCCATTAGTAATCCAACTTTAAACTAATTTTTAGTTCAAATTGAGATTTTAGTTAAACATTTTTTATTTGACTTGATGAAATACTATATTTTGAACTAATTTTTTTTTTTTTGGCTTAATTTACTAAAGCTAAAAAATATTTTCATAATCAAAACCAACAGAGGTCGATGTAATGCGATGTTTTGCGTTTCAGTATTTTTGTATTTTTTTATATTTTGTCAGTATAATATAACACGTCGTATTAGAAAAATATTTAGAAACATTTATGCTAATGTTTTTATTAAAAATTAATAAAAAATAAAGCTATCAAAATTATTCAAAAGTTTAAAAGCAAAAAATTTAAATATTTTTTTCTAAATTGAAGGACTAAAATAAAATTTTTGTGTTTATGAAATTATTTATAATGTTAGTAAAAATTAATAAAATTATTTAAAAAATACTTTTATTTTAACAATGAATATATATTGAAAGCTTTGGAAAAGTCAGCGCTTATTTAATAAAATTTTTTACGCTTCAGTCTTTGATATATCGCGTTCCGAAGTACATACAAAAGGAACAATGAAAATAATAGAAGACAAATAATAGATAGATACAACTCTGTATTTTATTTATCTTAGAAATACAGAGCTGCATTTTAATTGTCTTATTATTTATAATAAACATTTTCACGCAGGGACCGTAAATAATGATTATTGTTCGTTTTTTTAAATCAAAAAATCAATCACTTAGAACAGACATACACAAAAATTTATTGCACCATTATTATTATTTTTCGACAATCTTTGCATATCCGTCATGATTTTAAAATTTTTGATTTTTAAAGTTTTCTTCAATGGTAATGATTATTTTTGAGTAATAATAAAAAAAAAATCAGCCATAATCATTATTTTTGAGCAAAAAAAATAAAACTCAAAAATAATCATTATATATGATTTTTATTTTTTTCGCTCAAAATAAAACTCACTTTCAATTTACGACTATATATATGATGTACTTACATATTTTTATGCATATGTATATATATTTACACCTACATGAATACCCATAATATAATTTTTACTTAATAATTTTGTTGATTTTTGTTGGTAAAAAACCTCCCAAAAAAGTCATAAATTGAAAGTGAGTTTTATTTTGAGCGAAAAAAATAAAAATCATAAATAATGATTATTTTTGAGTTTTATTTTTTTTTTTGCTCAAAAATAATGATTATGGCTGATTTTTATTAATATTACTCAAAAATAATCATTTCCACTGAAGAAAATTCTTAAAACTCATAATATAATCATTATTGTGTAATTTTTATTATAAAACTCATAATGATTACGGTCCCTGTTTTCACGAATAGATGGCTCTTAGTTTTCATGCAAAAAACAAAAAATTTAACTAAAAAATAGTAGATATTACAGTTTTTTCTGCCATTTTTATTTTACTAACATTTAGCAAAAACATTCTGTTATTTTTACTGCTTTTTTCTGCAACGTAATTTTTAACTAATTTTTAGTAACTTTTAGTGCTATTTTTACTGAATTATTTGTATAAGTGTGGTTTATTTACAAAAAATGAGACCGCAACTTTCAGGATTGGGAATATGATTCAGTGCCACAGCCGGTTCCGGAAGTTATGCTCGTCATCCCAGCGATGCAACGCACATGCAACCGCTAAAACCGTAGATAGTAGATAAAGTCCATAAATAAAAATAAAGAATCATAATATTAGTTTGTCGCGGCTTTCCAAAAAGTTACCGCATAAACCTTTTCGAAGTTCGATACAATATTTTTGTTTATTTAAATATGAAATTCATATTTCGCTATAAGTTTAAAGTAATTAGACTCCCACTTTGCGTAACGAAGTTAACCCTTTAATGCTACAGAGCATTGATTTGAATTAAAATGTGTATTTATGATGTAAAATGATAAAAAAATTAAAACTGCGTACCACGATTTTAAAACCAATTTTTTAGACTTTTTATATCCGAAAACCCAAAAATTGCGAAATTTTGGATTATCGGTTACACAAAACTAAGAAGACATAGGGCCATAGAAATATTTTATTTGAAAGCTTACATTCGCCTCTAAATACATGTGTTTTAAGCTTTGTCAAATTATGTTTGCTTTGTTTTGAAGTCATAAAAAACGCGTTTTTGAGTTCTTAATTAATTTTGCAAATTTAAAATTGTTCGAATTTGATTAATGATTAATTAAAGTCGCAATTCGAAATATTTATTAAAAAATGTGTTTTATTAGAGATCCCTTGAGTTTTTTTGAGACAGTAGTGACATTTTCATTTTAATTGAGCTTAAAATAAAGCCGTAGAAATTTTTCCAATAGTTGTATCTTTAAAAATGCAGTGAGCGTTGAGGTGTTAAAGGACACAAACGTTTTAAAATTTGATGTGTTTCGAGAATTTTAATAAAAAAGATTTTATTTTTGTTTCGCGATATGGGCATAACTGACTAATGCTTTTAATTGTAAAAACTTAAAAAATGCATATTTGGGTTTTTGTTGCAAAATGACACGAAAAAGTGATTTTTATTATTAACTAGCTTAAATATATTAAGTTTTATTTGATCTTCTTTTTTTTCATTCTTCTTATTATAAACGAGCTTAAGATCATTTATTAATTAATTATAATTATTTATTTGAAATATTTCGCCTAAATATTGGATGACTTCTTCAGGGAACAATTATTATAATTTGATTGAAGAACTTGTTTTATAAGTTTTTTAATTTTTTTAATTATTAAAACAAGTTTTTCAATCAAATTATAATAATTGTTCCCTGATGAAGTCATCCAATATGGAGACGAAATATTGGAAATAAATAATTATAATTAATAAATAAATGATCTTAAGCTCGTTTAAAATAAGAAGAATTAACTAGCTTAAAAACCCGATACTTCGTTACCGACGGTTATAAATGTTGAAAAATATTTAGAAGAAAATGTAATTATTTTTTTTTAATCCACTTGTATTCTCTTTTGATTAGATTTATGCAATATTTTGTAAAAAATTGTAATAAAACTTGTTAAATAGATTTTTTTTTTGGCTATTTTACAAAAAAACGCAGTAAATTAGTTTAATGTGCCTAAATAGTAGTTAGCAAATTGTGAAAAATAACTTTTTATAGGCTGGTTTCTATTCGAATATAAAATATCATGTCAAATTTTGTTAGAATACGTCCAACATGACGCTAGATTTTTATATTTTGTATCAATAAAAATACTGATTTTTTGTAGCATGCCCCTTCCCTTTGTTCAATCCTACCCATTATTGCCACAGTACACAAAATGTTCTTGAAAATATTGCATATCTGAGAGAATTCTCTGCATTATATCAATGAATTTCTGTGTTAAATCTATTATGTGTTACTAGACCTCGTCCTACTGAAACTTTTCATTAATTTAATGGAGTTTTTCATAAAATTAGCTAAAAAAAATTATTTTGAGAATTTTGTATTAATTGTTGATCTTTTAAAATTTTATTTCATTGTCAGGTTTGAGATCATAATTGAAATGTTAGTATTACAAATATTTATTCAAAACTGCATGCGATCAATGAAAACGTTTCTTTTAAAATTGTTCCATTAAATTTATGAAGCTTTTTCATAAAGCTTAAAAAATTTTTCACTGACATTGTGAAAAAAACTTCATCAGTTCAGTGAAAAAACTTCATTAAAAGTCGTCGAAGAAATTCTCTGTGTATAATTTTGCTTGCATACATGCAACAGGAGCCGAGGAATAACAGTCCAAAATTCAAGGTTGCTTGAGTTTTCTCACCCATTTTTCTATATCGTCCAGTTTTATTACATTGCTTACAGCGCAGCAGAGATATGTGACTTACTTGTAGCGTGCTTACAAATAAGTCACTCCAGTTTCTGTTCAAATATAGCAGGTTGTATGCGTTTTGTGTCGAAACTGTCAAATGTCCTCAAAATTAATATCCGCCATCATTATTTTTAAAAAGTTTTGACTTGAATGCACACGTTTTTCTTGGTTTTATTGTGTCGTTTCAAAAAAACGCAATATTTAGTGTAATTTTTTGTACATATAAAAAGTAAATAACAAACAAGTTTAGAAGAATTTTCCAAGTCGGATTTTTGTAAACAGTAAGAATTTTATTCACAATTTTAATAAAAATAATTGATTTCATATAAAAACATAATAAATAAAACAAAAATTAAATTTTCATAATGTTCCCTAAAGTGGATCTTTGATAAAAATATTCTTATTTTTTTTTCTAAGTTTTAGTCTTATTTTGCTTTACGCCTCACCTTAACTCTTCTTGTCTATTTTGGAAAATTTTTCATTATATTTCACAAAAAAAACATCGTTTGCTTACCGCGGTTAAAAAAGTTAGCATTACATATGGTAATCAACTTTAAACGATACATAAAACGTTTTGATAAACAAAATCAATTACTTCATTTTGTAACAATTTTATATTTTTTAAGAGAGTTTTTTAATTTAGGTCCACTGTATTAAAAATTGTTTTAAAACTTTTTTTAAATTATTTCCAACAAGAAAATGATTTATAGCTGAAAGATGCCCTATAAGTTTATGGGCAAGCTGGTGTATTGGTATTTTGAATACTTCACTTAGTTTTCTGTATATAGACCAAATACTAGATGTTGGGCAACATTAGAGTACATATCCTTACTTTATGTTCCTAAGCTGGGAATCCTAACAATGTGCAAAACTAAGTTCCTCGTTTGGGAGTTCTAACAATGTGCAAAACTATTTTCCAAAACCCAGCTTTTTTATTTCGAATGTCCAGCTTTTTGCGAATCTGGATCTGGCAACCCAAAGTATGATTGAGAAATCTTTTGTCGTTTGAGAATTGGTATTGTTTAGGGTTATCACTCGAATAAAAATTATTCGATTAATCGAACGAACAATTAAAACAAAAACAATATTTTCGAATAACGAATAATTGGAATACATTTTTACGATTAATCGAATAAAACGAATAATTTAAAAACATAATTGAAACCTTTTGGAGAATTAACTAATTTTATGAAATAAAGATATAAAACTAAAAAATCGCTAGAAAATAGATAAGTAACAAACAATTTTAATAATTTTGCAATAATTCGCTAAATATTTCAAACTTTTTGAAATGTGTTTAAAAATAACAGAAAAACTTCAAATTTGTTTTGCTTAAAAAATACGATATCGAAGTTTATTAAAAAAAATGTACTAACAATATAATAAACAAAATTTAAAAAAATAATAAAATCTTAAAAAAAACGTAAAAATATGCTCTAAAACTTTGCTTTTGATACAAAAAAAAAAAAAAATACAAAAAAAAGGCCAAAAATAGGTTTCTTTCTTTAAAAATTGGCTCTTAATATCAAAATATGAAGAAATTTGGCATTAAGAGCAAATATGCAGTTTTTGATCTAAGAGATCAATGATAGAAGTCATTTATTGTGCTGAAACAGATAAATAATTTTTGAAATTTATGTCAAAATTCATAAAATTTTATGTTGATCGATTGTTTAATGGATAAATGTTATATCGTTTATTCAATCAAAATAAAAACCCGAATAAATGACAACTCTAGTATTGTTGTAGTATTCAAATTGATTTCAAAATTCATCAAATTTATAATACTTTAATCATTTAAGTATATTTTAAATTATTTTTATTCGTTCGATTAGTCGAATAATTTTTGAATATTAATCTTTTGATCGTTCGATCATAAATAAAAACCCGAATATATGACAACCTTAGTAGTCACAATTAAACTGTGATCTTTGTGCACGCTGCAAATGCCCAGCAATGTTATCTGGAAAGCAGATTCTTTGAAAACCTCGACAGTCTTCCGGATCTGGAGTGGTTTTTGATGATATAATTTATTTATGAAAATGTGGGGAATAAATAAGAGAACTCGTTTTATGGCAGGCTCTTATTCAACCCAACACATTTTATATTAATTCTATATTCTATTATTTTTTTTATATCAAACTTTTACAAAAAACTAATTATTTAAGATTTTTAGGGAAAATCCTCTTAAACTCTGTCAAATCTGGTACAAAATTTAGACCTCTGATATGTATCATCCCTGATTTTGTAGAATGTGTGCTGGAACAACCATACATACACACATACATTCCTTTTTTATATTGGCTAAAGTAACAACCCTTATGTATAAGTTGAAAGAACATTCCGTAAAGAACAAGTGGTTGATTGCTTTTATATGTGTTAGTCGTTATTGTTGTTTCAAAGGCGGGGCTTATGGAAAAAAAGGACGAGTATAATACTATATAATATTTAATAAGAATAAGGAAGGATAATAGAATTTCAACAACTAAACAAAAAGAAAAAAATATCAAATATGAGTAAAAATTGACTCTATTCATTGTTATTACTACATACTACTATTGTTTTTGTTGTATTTATTCATTCTTGTGCTGTTTTATTTGTATATATGTTATTGTATATGTGAATACCCAGGCAGAAAAATACAATCGGCACAGTGTTGGCAAAGCGTCGGCGACGGTCGGTTTTGCATTGTCAGCAAGTGGGATTAACAAACTTGTCAGCATTGTTCTGTTACCCGATTGATAACAATTTCCAAACGTTGGTTTACACGAACTTCGCAACGTTGGCATACCGTTGGTAATTAAACAAAAATGTGTGCTTTTAATATATGTTAAATCGAATTAATTTTGAGAAATAACTATATATATAAAACTCATTTTCTGTTTGTTTGTTTGTTCTCTATACAAATTTCCTATTCTTAACGGATTTTAATCAAATTTGGCATGAATAATCCTTGGACCCAAACTTAGAACCTAGTATAGTTTTCATTGATCACGCCCACTTCTACACCTACTTTTGACAAAAAATGTAAAATTAAATTTTTTTTACCTTTTTCAACTTTTTTCGTTTTTTTTGAAAAAACCTTATTTCATAAATTTCAAATGGAATCTTTAATTTCAAGTTTAACGTTAAAATTCTAACTGATTGTGCAAAACGCAACAGAATTAAGTCGTCTATTTCCTAGCTTAAAGTTTTTTTCTGTATTCAAAAATCACAGTTGACCCGGGAAACACCGGACACTTCAGCTACTGTATAATAAAACACATTTAAAAAGCCGCAATACAGTTCAGTCTTAGTCTTATACATCATATTTAAATGTGTGAAATATAATAAAATAAAAATTCTTCTAATTGGTTGTAATATTAAAAAAAAAAAAAATATTGGCAAGCAATTTTGCGGGTGATACTGGCAAAACACATGCTTTGCAAACAAAATAGTGTTTTCCTAGTACAATATTAGTTGTAACTTTGATATTTTGTAACGCAATGGGTTTACGAAAAACATCAGTGGTTTGCCAGTACTATTTTTTTTGGTACGGTTGGCAATTTCTACCTGTGTATTTATCGTTATAACTTTATGATTTGTGTGTGTTTGTGTTAATGTGTGCTTGCATGGAAGCGTGTCTGTTGTATGGTAAGGACCAACAATAAACAAAAAAAAAACAATAAGTTGCTCTGCCATTTGTGGTATTTTTTTGACTTTATTTTAGTTGTTGTCTTAATATACTTTTATTTTATATTGAGTTGAGTACACATTATCTACTAACAATGCGGGAACTTGCGAAAAAAAATAAAATAAAGGAATACAGCAACAATAAATATGTATGTATGTAATCCTTTTAATATTCAGTTTTATTTTTAAAGCGTAAAAGAAAAAACTCACACACAATGAAAACAGGATGATAATGATTATTACTAGGGCAAGTTTTACATGGCACTTGCGAATAAATGCCGCTTTTCAAATTATTTTGTAAAAATTACACTTTTTCTGATACTGAACGCCATTTTTGCATTTATTTTTTTTTATACATTTCTATAAAATATAATTGAAATGAAACTTTGTTTGCAGAAATTTAATTTCGAAATAATTACTTTTAAAGCAACTAAACTTTTGGCCTTTTAAAATCCTACTAATTTATTACGACAACACTTTCGCAGTTTAAGTTTAAATTCTTTTATTATTGTTTTTTACGAGAAATATTAAAAAAAAACTTTAAATCAACTGGTATTTTTTCAAATACAGTGGAGTTCGGTTATAAAGAACTCGTAGGGACCTGACAATTTTGTTGGTTATAAGCGAAGTTCTCTATAAGCTAAGTTTTTCATAAATTTTTTTAGAATTTTAAAATTTGTATTTTTAATATTGAAAGAAACTGCGATTCATGCAGTTTTTAATTAACTTTAGAAAAATTTGAAGTCAACATATGAAATCTTTAAGATTTACATCAACTTTATCATTATATAATTTTTATATTTTTATGTGTTCGTTATAAGCTTAAAAATTTGAATGAAAATTCGTAAAAGGTATCAAAAAATTAGTTCTTTATATAAAAAGATCGTTATAAGCGAACTTAGGGTAGCCAGATATGAAATCAAGAAAAAAAAAGTACATCGGGAAAAAAAACAATGCATTAAATATAAATTGTATACATTTTTATTTTAAGAAATCATGAAATTCAGTACATAAATGTAGCAATTTAAGTAATTAAGAACTAAAACATTCGGCTAAAGTTTACTTTATCGGTCAACCCTCAAAACAAAAATTATGTGACCCCCTCTAGGACTAATAAATATTTTTTTGTGGGAGTTGTGATATAATGGTTAGCGCGTTGGACTGTTACATAGATGGTCCCGGGTTCGATTCCCGGTGACGACAACATCAATTTAGAAAAATAATATGTATGAGCTTTCTATCACTTATATGTATAGCTGCGCCCACCTTCGGTGTTTCCATAATAGCAATTAACCCCACCGAATAATGAATCAGGGCTATTAAACAAAAAGCTTCAATAAATTCGAGAACTGTACATCAGGTGGCGAGTAACAACTTTTCTAAGACTTATCATCTAGCGCAATTACAGTGTTGCCATGTTTGAAGCCCTTTATCTTTCACCACCTTTCCTCTCTCCACTATCAACTTTCCAAAGAAAGCAACACATTAATTAATAGGAAGAATTTACTGAGTGTTGCTTCTCTTAAAAAAAACCCCTACTCAAATAAACGGTACTTTTTTCAAGAACTCAATTATGACCATAGATGGTAACCAATTCGATGCTGTAGGAGTGACGATCGATCGGTAGGGGTGACGATATTTTCTTTTATTTCGGTAACCGTATTTTAGGGGTTATGATATTTTAGTTTTTACGGAAACGTTTTTTTTAGCGTTAACAGTATTTTACTTATTTGGGTAACGATAGTTCAGCGGTAACGATATTTTAGTTATTAAGGCAATGATATTTTAAGGATATCGGGGTTTCTGTTATTGCGGTAACGGTATTTTAACGGCAACGTTATTTTAGTTATTTAGGTAATGTCAGTGCACACCAATATTTTTAGGTCCATTATGTCCGAATTCCAATGACTGGCTAGTTTATGATCAAACTTTTAAAAAATATGTATAACTATTTACATCGATTAACGATATTTTAGCGATAACGGTATCTTAGTTATTTCAGTAACGGCATTTTAAAGATATTGATATTTAAGTTATATCGGTAACGGTATTTTACGGATAACGGTACTTGAATTGTTTCAGTAACGGTATTTAATGTAAAACGATAGTCAGTTGAAAGGGGGTTTGAATCGATAACGGAATTGCCTGCCATCGCTGATTATGACCATTTATAATACGCATAAAAAAATTAAAGGTGCCATAATTAAAAAATGCTACCAATCACTTTTTGTTTAAATTTTTATCAACGTTAAGGTGTAAGAAAAAATTTTAATTTGTTAAAAACAGACTTGGGAGACGTCAATTACATTTCACAATCGTTCACTTGTGAAAATTTTCAATATCGTTAATAATATCAGACCTACGCTCACACTTGTGAGCTTAATCGCTTCCTTGGAAAATTTGTAAAATTGTTAATACCAAACATGGGGATTAGTAAAAACATCTGGGTATTTAATTACAGGGCAATTACTCAATTACACCCAATTACATGTAATTGAACATAAAAAAATAATTGGCCTGTAACTAAATACACAGATATTGGTATTATGTCCCATGTCTGGTATTGATAAAATTGAAAATTTTCCAAGAAAGCGTTTAAGCCAACGAATATGAGCGTAGGTCTGAAATTTGAAATGATATAGATAAACTTCACAAGTGAATGATTTTGAAATGTAATTGACGTCACGTAAGTCTGGTTAAAAATCGTCAATTGGCTTAGCAAAAATTTTCGATATTAGTCACTTTTAGATTTGCAATTTGCTTAGCAAAAATTTTCGATATTAGTCACTTTTAGATTTGCAATTTTCTTAATATCACAAATTTTTTATTAAAACCCTTTCCAAAGAAAATATGCTCAGTTATAATATAGATTTCTTAAACGTTGAAGTTCTTAAGTTCTTTTCCTCTAAAAGTCCATCTTTCACAATGGCAAACTGTGAAAGGGACAATTCTGATTGCTTTCAGAAGGCTTATATTGTCATTGAAAAATATAGTGCTTAAGTGGACTTTTTAAAAGAGTTTTCAAGCTTAAGTTGACAATTATTAATTTTATTCAAATCTGTGAAAATTTGTGTGAATTTTTAAAGCTTATTTTTTTTCATTTAAACCAGTAGCTTGAATAAAAAGGTATTAACGAATCATGTAGTTTTAACCATTAGAAAGATATGGACGTTTATGTACGATATGGACGTCAGAGATATTGCAAGCAATCCTTAACTTTGGCAATGTTATAGTTATAGGATTTACAACAATACCAAGTTTGCTAAAAAGCGGAGAGGGTGGAGGAAATCGAGTGGTAGACTTTATATGTTTTCAGTCTATTGGAAAAATTCGTTCAAATCATCATTTTTAGAATGAGAAAACTTCAAGGACATGTTATAAGCTTTATGAGAACAAAGTGAATTTATAACTATTATGAACAATTTTTATATTTATTTCTTACGCGTAATTATTACTGTCCAATTAATATTTTATTATTATATTGTTCAATAATAGTTTTGAGAAAAAAATAAAGTACAAATTTACGCACTCCAGTCGAGTTTAGTTGAGAAATTATGCATGCTTTAGACTTAATTTCAACAGAAAATTTTATTTTCGATAAATATTTTTTTACGTTGCTGGTTAATAATTATAAATCAAGTTTTAAAATAACTCTCTAATATGAAAATAATAATTGATTATTAATAGGTTTTTTGTTAAAGTCTAACTTTTCTAAAACTTCGGGTTCTGATGAGATCTTTAGCCAGATCGAAATACTAGTATCAACCTAGCTAATATGTTTGATTTGCTTTATTTTTGTAAATATACGGAGGTTGAAAGCTCGTTATAAATTGAAAATAACATAAAAATAATCTCGATGTATATAAAAACAAAAAACTAATATAACTGTAAAAAATATTACTTGAGCCAGAGTACAAACTAAAATTTTTTTATATAAATAGAACATTTTTGGTCTTCAAAGTTTAGTAACGTCATGATGCTTGTTAGGAAAAGACCTAACCACGTGCTTAATTACTAAGAAGACAAGAATGCAGCAAAATTGATTATTAATAGGTTTTTTGTTAAAGTTCTGCCTATTATGGAGGCTCTAACTTTTCTAAAACTTCGGGTTCTGATGAGATCTTTAGCCAGATCGAAATACTAGAATCAACCTAGCTAATATGTTTGATTTGCTTTATTTTTGTAAATTTACGGAGGTTGAAAGCTCGTTATAAATTGAAAATAACATAAAAATAATCTCGATGTATATAAAAACAAAAAACTAATATAACTGTAAATAATTATTTTAGTTTCATGGAAAATCGTCATTCCCAAAACTACTTATATTTTAAGAAGAGGAGAAAGTTTACTTAAAACTTCGTTCAAGTCACTTTATTTGTAATTATTTTACAATTTTGATGTTACTTTCAAAAGCCTCCGAGTCTTAAGAACACAACCTCTAATACTAATTACGAGGAATATAATTTTGAAATAACCGCACTATTTTAAAATATGCAAAATTCTATGACAAGACGTTAATTTTTTCCGATATTTGGTTTCACAAAATTTTCCGAAAATAATACATTTGTGGAAAAAAAAGTATACACAAAAAAATAAAAATCCATTTCAATCACGGAAACCATTGATTCAATAACTTTAATTGCTGAAATTCCGGCAGCACATAAAATTGCCAATTCAATTAGAAATTGATAGCTGTTTAATTGAATTATTTTTCAATTAAATAATAATTCATTTGATTAAAATGTGATCAATATCGTATACGTTCCAAAAAAAAAAATAAAAATTGTTTTTTTTTATGAAAGTGTTGTTGCCACACCAAATGTTTTTTTATAGCTTGAATTTTATAACATTGAATTAAGACCTTCATAAAATTCTCATTTAGTTAGTGGATTTATTTATGCTTATGTGAACAAATGCACACATAAATTAGTTTGCTCTTTCTATTAAAGCGTAGGGACTATGGCAACATTTTTTGGAGTTTTTCTTTGCAGAAACTCGTCCATTTGTTGAAATCGGAGTATTTTATTTTTTTTTTTAAATAATTTTTAATATATTTTTTTGCATTTTCTTTTTGTTTCAAAAAATTTTATAATTTTTATTAAACGAAATTAAACTTTAAAATTTACATTACCAATTTTATGATAATGTTTTAGAATAAATAAATATTCAGATTTAAAGAACTGAAACTAAATTATTTAGCTTAATAAAGTAACAAACCTAATAAGAATTAGTATCTAATCTAATTGCAATTAATTCAAAATATTTATTACTAATACCAGTAAACATAAACATTTATAAAACACAACTACATAAATATTATAAATAACAACAACAATGTGTTAATGTTTGCTTTTGAGCGATAATATAAAAAAATGTCAAGTAAGTTCCGAATTTGAGCAAAGATTTAATTGATTCAATTAATTTTTAATTGATAGCTTTAAAAATTCTCAACCAACCGATTTAATTGAAAAAAGTAGTGAAATATTTTTTTCTGTGTACGCGTACTTCTGGAAACTGTAAGCCTAAGAGAACTGTATTTAGAATTACTGTTTTTTTTGGTGCCAATTTGCTTGCCATTATATTTATTTTTGTGCGCGGCTAGTTGGTAGCGTGCTGGCTTATCAGAGCGGGGGTTGTGGGTTCGATTCCCACCAGCGGCGCTGGTCTGTTTTCGCTACAACGCACCGAAAGCCATAGTAGCTAGTGCTCGGTTAGGGTAATATTTAGTATATAATTTGCGGGCTCTGTGGTGTAATGGTTAGCGCGTTGGACTATTACACAGATGGTCCCGGGTCCGATTCCCGGTGACGACAACATCAACACCTTCGGTGTTCCCATAGCACTTAACCCCACCGAAGTAAAATAATGAATCAGGGCTATGAAACAAAAAGCTTCAATAAATTCGCCTACTCTACATCAGGTGGCGAGCAACAACTGTTCTAAAACTTATCTACCCGCGCAATTACAGTGTTGCCATGTCCTTCATCGTTCACCACCTTTCATCTCTCCACTATCCCCTTTCCAAAGAAAGCAACACATTAATTAATAGGAAAAATTTCCTGAGTGTTGCTTCTCTTTAAAAAAAAAAAAAGTATATAATTTGTAAAAAAAAATTTTATTTGTTGGGCCATTTTAAACTTGCCCTTGACTTGTAAATAAAACATTCTCATACAACGGTATACGTTTGTATTGTATGAGATAATAATGATAAAAATTCATTCCATACTCCCACTTTGGTATTTATTAACTAGCATAAACCTGAATGTTTATAATTTTATCTTTATATACAAGAGCAGCCAATTTATTAGGAAATTTTGAAGTAATTCTTAGCACAATCATAAAATAATAAGTAATTTTAATTAAAACTGAATGGAAAATATTAATGTTAAAATCATTTAAATAATCTGATAATTATTTCCGAAAAAACGTTGGTCCACTGAAACAAACAAACAAAGTAGTATATTTAATTTTTGAAATTGTTTAAATGTGAATTTTTTAAAAAATATTGCGATGTCTTATTGTGGGCATGTATTTATTTAAGCTTCTACAGATAGATTTTGTCAAATTGTTAACTTTTCAAGTATGAGTAATATTCAATTATTATATAATAAGATCAATCATACGTCACACGTTTATCTAATAAAATATAATTGTAAGTATTAACGCTGGTAAATTAATTTACTTTACTACGGATATGTTTTAACAGAGTAGTTAGATACATTTTTGGGCTTAAAATACGAGATCATGTATCGGCTTTTAGAATGCAACTATTGGGATATGACTTTGATGATTACATAAGCTCTCGTCAGATCATTTTATTTTTTAAAATTATTAAGTACAATTGCCCTTCATACTTAGCTGACAAATTTGTCTTCGGAATTTCCACAAGGTCAAGTTCGATCGTATATCCAATGCATTCAACTCTCACTATGGATAGGTCATTTGTGGTGAAAGTGGTGAGATTATGGAATGAGGTAATTCCGTATGAAGAGAGAAGATTTTCGCAAACTGTAACGCAATTCGAGAATACGTTTAAGATAAATATTTGAATAAATCTTGTCGCTAGTATTAAGTCTTTGTGTTTTCAGTATAAAGTTTTGTTTATTTTATTTATTATATTGAAAACTGATCCTTAAACTTGAATTTGGTATTCATGTTGCTGGTCATCGTTTTTGCTGTCTAGTTGTGTTTGTATAGAGATAATTGGGGGAAATAAATAATAATGAAATTGTTACATATTAAGTTCTTATAATTATGTACATATATACAAATTTATCAAAATATGTATCTTAAAATATCTTTGTCAAATTTTGAAATTAATCTGCAGCTATTTGGCCCTCTGGGCTTACAGCTTGCATGGAAATAAATAAATAAATAAATAAATAAATAAATATTCAATACTTTTAAAGGTTTTTAAATTTGAAATTGATTTAAATTTTTTACTAAAATCATTTATATTTTTTACTTGAAAATGCCAACTTTAATTTGAAAATTATAAATTGAAATGATTGAAAACTATTCAATCTTCTTTTTGGGGGGCGTTGCAGTGGTGCCTGCTCACTGGTTGGTTAGTGAGTGTGAGCCACAGGGTCCTTGAATGCGAATACAGCAAATCTATCGATAATGCCTTAGCTTAATTCAAGGATCAAGACCGACCATGCGTGGTGAAGAGCCACACCCGGTTAGAGGTGGCCCCTACTTTCGCAGAACATGGCGGCTCTAGAGTGGCATAACTCGATAAAAACCCGTAATCCCGGGTGTCATCCGACCCGTGCCCATGGGATGTGTAGCACTACGTGAGTGTGTTTTTGAACGGAGGCCTCCAGGACGGGGTGAACCCTGGTTGTACTAACCCGCTGGTAGCACAGGGCTCTGTTACCGAGCGTTCTTTTTAATCCCTATTTTACTTTATATTTATTTTAGATGGAGCAAATTCATGAACAAAATAATAAAAAGCAAGAAGAGATCGAAGCAGATCTATCTAAAGCAAACAGTGTGCCTCAGGGCCTGGAATGTGCTAAAGACAAAAATAAAGTGCAGCCAATGGACACATTGTTGTCCGAACCTGCAGAAAATATGGATGTTGTGGAGCAGGCTATTGCGACTTCAGGTCCACCCGTTGCTGATGACTCCACCATCCCAACGGACGATGAGGATGCACTATTAAACTCGCAGCCTCATGAAGCCGTAACTGCTGAAAGTGCTGTGTCGAAGCAATCGACAAACAATCGAGCCAAACTAACTGGTGCGGCTCGAAAACGCATGAAGCAATACTTGGAAGATGGTATTGACATCGAGACGGCTCGCATACTATGCCAAAAACCGATGCGAGAGACTCGAAAAGAAGTCAAGGCACTGACAGGTGTTCGTAAGAGAGTGCGATCCGATGGATCAACGCCACCTGCAACGAAACAGCCTGCAAAGAGGACCGCTGCAGCAGCTGCGGATGGCACGCCCCTTAAGGTGGACAGTGGCAAACTGGTGAAACCAGCCATAACCGTGCCGGCAAAACCGCCAAAAACAATGGTCCCCTCATACAAGGATGTCGTTGCCGCCCTAAAAATTGGCGTTATACCGCCTGATTTTCCGGCAACGAGATGGTCTGACGAGCAGCTACACTCCATCAAAAGGTCCATCCTGTATAAAATTGTTGAGCTCAAGAAGGGGCCCCTGAAGCCCAGTTTTTCCAACTGCTCCTTCAAACCAGGATGGATCAATTTTGTATGCGACGACAAAGAGACGGTACAGTGGATGGAGACGCATGTCCCCGAAATAAAGCCATGGGAAGGTGCTGTTCTCAAAGTCGTAGCTGAGGATGAAGTGCCGAGGGCCCAAGTATTCGTGGGATACTTCCCGGACAAGGAGGATACCTCAAGTAACTTCATACTTGGACTGGTTGAAGCCCAGAACCGTGATCTTTCGGTTGAGTACTGGAAGGTATTGAATAGTGTCGTGAAGGGTGGTGTAGTCGAGATCACTCTTTCGATCGATCCAATATCTGCCGATGTACTCAAACAAAAGAACTATCGGGTGAAATTCGAGTTTGGAACGGCGCTGGTAAGACCCACCCGTCAACCTAATGTGGTCGATCGCAAGAAACTCGAAACGACCAATGCAACTGCTTCAGCAACTTCGGCTAAGTCTGATAAGAGTGCTTCAAAGCCAATTACCTCAGACGATAAACCAAGCTGCTCGAAGCATGTGCCAAGGTCAATTTCTAGCGGGCAAAATAGCCAGAGGGCCAAAAACAAGGCTTCCACGGCCCATACAAGCAACAGGCCTAGAAAGTGGGAGAGGCACTCAGCAGAAGAAGCAGCTCTGCTGAACAGCAATCGAGGAAGTAAAGTGGCGAAGCGCGCCAAAAAACAAGCTCGGAAATAATGGCCTCAAAAAGTAAGGCAAAACAGCACATTAAGTGCTTACAGGTGAACCTTCACCATGCCAAAGCGGCTTCAGATGTGGCAATTAGAAGGTTCACCTCAGACGACCTGGACGTCATTTTTATCCAGGAACCATGGGTGCATGCCGGAGCAATAAAAGGGCTCAACTCAAAACAAGGTAGGCTCATATATAACAATCAACATGAGAGGCCTAGAACGGCCATGTTTGTTAGAAACAATTTAACCATTCTTCCCATCTCAGAGTTTATCTTAGGGGATCTGGTTGCCATACGGGCTAGGGTGCCCTCCCTATCTGGTGAGCATGAGGTGGTACTTGCATCCGCGTACCTGCCGGGAGATGTGGATGAGGCGCCAACATCTGAAGTGAGAGCTCTTGTAGAATTCTGCAACTCCAGAAATCTTGGATGGATCATCTGCTGTGATGCCAATGCTCATCACATTACTTGGGGAAGTACAGGTAACAACAAGCGAGGTGAGTACCTGCTAGAGTTTATTAGTAGTAATAACATAAATATAGCGAATAGGGGTGACGAACCCACTTTCAGGAACGTAGTTAGATCGGAGGTTTTAGACCTCACACTTACTAGCTCTAATCTTTCCTTCGCCATCTCTGACTGGCACGTATCTTCGGAAGTTTCAATGTCGGACCACCAACACCTGGTCTTCAACATTGAGGGTTCTTTGGGTACTATCCAGTCCTTCCGTAATCCCAGGAGGACGGATTGGGATCTCTTTCGGTATTATGTTGAAGACTCCGCTAACTGCTCGAGGGGGCTTATTTTGAGCACGACACAAATCGATCAGGAGGCGGCTGATATTCAGTGTAATCTAATTTCCGCCTATGAGTTGAGCTGCCCAATGGGGGCAAGGAAAACCAAGCGTGATGTTCCATGGTGGAACGACAAACTTGGGAAACTCAGAACCGAGGCGAGAAGACTATTCAATAGGGCCAAGGAGACAGGCAACTGGGTGGCCTACAAGGCGGCTCTAACTGGGTACAATAAGGAACTCCGTAGATCTAAGAGGGCAACGTGGCGTAGCTACTGCGAGAAGATCTCAGATCTCCCCGAAGCGGTTAGGCTTCAGAAGGCTCTTTCACAAGATCATACGAACGGACTTAGTACCCTGAAGAGACCGGACGGGTCCTATACTGAATCGCCCGAGGAGACCTGTGAACTCTTACTGAATACACACTTTCCGGATTGTGTGTCACCTGAGAGGCTACCTAGGATTCCTAGGACTCCTAGCCTATCTGGGAGGGACATACGACTTGCGAACAGGGTGTTTCAGGAGGGAAGGGTCTCATGGGCAGTGAGAAAATTTTCGTCGTTTAAATCTCCTGGACCAGATGGGGTGTATCCGTGTCTGCTGCAGAGGAGCATGGATCTTATACTCCCGCAACTGACCAGGATTTTTAAGTCGAGTTTGTTATTTGGTCACGTTCCATTGGCTTGGAACGAAGTTAAGGTAGTATTCATACCGAAGGCTGGGCGCAAAGCGGAACATTTGCCCAAATCTTATAGACCAATAAGTCTTAGTTCTTTTCTCCTTAAGACCATGGAGAAAGTCTTGGACCACTATATCAGGGATGTGTACCTGCTGCGCAAACCCATTCATGGGTACCAATTTGCGTATCAGCAGGGAAAATCCACTGAGACGGCTGTCCATCAAGTTGTCACTATGATCGAAAAGGCACTGGAGGCGAAGCAAATAGCCTTGTGTGCTTTCGTTGATATTCAGGGCGCTTTTGACAACACGTCCTACGATGCGATTAGGACTGCGATGTTGAGGAAAGACATCCCCAGTGTTATCGTTAGTTGGACTCTGGAGATGTTGACCTCTAGAGTCATTACCTTCGGCATCGGGAACACTTCTAGGACCATAGGGGCGACTAGGGGCTGTCCTCAGGGTGGTGTGCTATCGCCTCTGCTGTGGACTCTGGTCATTGATGAGCTGCTTGAGCAGCTTAACGACCTGGGTTTCAGAACCTACGGATATGCTGACGATCTTGTTATTTCTGTCACAGGCTGGGATGACAGGACAATTTCTGAGCGCATGCAACAGGCTCTGAACTTTACCTTAAAGTGGTGCCAGGAGAAGGGATTGACTATAAATCCCTCGAAAACCATCCTGGTGCCCTTTACTAGGAGACGTAAGTTATGTCTCACTGAGCCATCGCTTCAAGGGACGAGGATTTGCTTCTCTGATAGCGTTAAGTACTTGGGGGTTATATTGGATAGGTCTCTGAATTGGAATGAGCACCTTGATATGATCTCTAAAAGGGCCACTAGGGCAATGTTTGCCTGCCAGAGGCTCTTTGGCAAGACCTGGGGCCTTAGACCTCAAATGGTCTACTGGTCTTTTAACACCATTGTGAAACCGATGGTCACATACGCCTCTTTGGCGTGGTGGACAAAGGTTGAACAACTCGGGGCTCAGATGACTCTTAAGAGGATTTATCGACTGGCATGTATTGGTATCACTGGTGCCTCAAAATCATGTCCGACTGATGCCATTGGAGTCATGCTGGGTATTCCTCCTTTGCATATTTCTGTAAAGGAGAACGCGTGCATGGGATCCCTAAGGCTGCGGGAGATTGGCAGCATGAGGAGTGGGGATCTGAAGGGGCATCTTGAAATTGCGAAAATGTTCGCTGATGACCCGGTTATTAGGGTCAGTGACAAGATACTGCCTGTGCAAGTATTTGTTAGGCACTTTGTTGTTGTGATTTTCGACAGGAGCATGTGGTTGAATGGATCTTGGGTACCGGAGGTTGGTGCACAGGTCTGGTTCACGGATGGCTCGAAACAGTCGAACATGGATACGGGGGCGGGTGTCGTCGGACCCGGATTTCAGCGTGCTCTGCCCATGGGCAAATATCCCTCCGTTTTTCAGGCTGAGGTCTTCGCTATCTGTATCTGTGTGGAAGAGTGTCTGCGGAGGAGGACACGGGGGGCCACGATCTACATTCTATCTGACAGCCAAGCGGCACTTGGTGCCTTGAGGGCTCAAGATGTGTCGTCTGGTCTGGTAAAGGAATGTATCGACTCTCTAAATCGTCTAGGACTTAACAACTCCTTGACACTGGGCTGGGTTTCAGGCCATGAGGGGCATGAGGGCAACGAACGGGCTGACTGTTTAGCCAACTGCGGAGCTCGTCGACAATTCATTGGCCCGGAACCCTTCTGCGGCGTACCCAATGGGTATGTCAGAGAGAAGCTCAGAAGATGGAGGGAGTCGGAGTTTGGGGCCTATTGGGCCAGATCGCCTGGGCAGCGACAGGCGAGGCTGTTTATATCTCCCTCTGGGGAGAGGTCGCGGAAACTCTTGTCTATGACGAGGGGCGAACTAAGGACCGTAACGGGTTACCTCACAGGACACTGTGGCCTTAGGTATCAATTGTACAAGATGGGACGATCCTCTACGGATGCGTGCAGGTTTTGTGAATTGGAACCCGAGACCTCTGAGCATGTTCTCTGCAAATGTCCGAGGCTCTCCGACAGGAGGGTGCGTTATTTTGGTGATCGAATAGTGACGCCATCGGACGTTTGGAACTGTTCACCTGGTAGGATAATTGGCTTCGTAGGGAGCCTGAACCTATAGGGTGTATTCGCTGGCAGCACAAAATACCAATTTCTGGTCGCGGTGCATAGTGCCACTATAATCTAATCTAATCTAATCTTCTTTTATATTTTTTTCTTCAGCAGAATTCTATTTTAATGGTTATTAGCGAAATCGTATTTTTATAATTATAATGCAACATGTATCTTTTTAGTGGCCTAGTCTCTTGGTAATGTGTTAAAAAGTGTTGGCTAAAATTAGCCAATTTCTCGAAAATCGGTTTATTTTGTATTATTCCAAAGAAATTATAGGCTAGTGGGGTACCAAATCAAATAGTTCCAAGAGCCGCATAGACTGGTATATGAAACATATACTGATAGCAAAAATTTAGTAAAAATGTTTGCTAAAACTATTTAAAATTAGTTAAACAAATTATGTTGTAGAAAAAACTGCTAAAACTGGCAGATGTTTTTTTTTTTGCTAAATATTTATAAGATGAGAATAGCAAAAATAAATCTGTCGAATCTACAAATATTTAGTTTCATTTGCTTAATTTTAGTTAATTGAAAGTATCAAATTTATTTGCTAAAATCAGCAAACAATTTTCATACATATTAGTAGACAAAAAATCATAAAATGTGAAATTTTTAAAAAATGTTTTAAAACTTTTTTAATCCGCTTTCTGAAATCAGCAATCTACAATGTTTTAGCAAAAATTTCTGTTGATTTTAGCAAAATATATTGTTATCTGCATTCTACTTATTTTAAGGTACCCAGCAAAAAAGTTTCAAAAAGGTAAGGGGGTTTGTAATCAAGCATTTTGGTCAGAACGCATTCCTTACTAGATTACTTACTCGATTCTTTTAACGGGGCGTGAGACTAAAATAATTGATTCTTTAGAATTGATTACTTTTTTTTATCGAAGAATTATTTACTTTATATTTTTAAGAACTACATACATTTTTTAATAAAGAAATAGTTCCCTGGTAAAACTACGAAGTACTTACACAAAAAAAAAAAAAAAAAAAAAAATAGTTCCCTAGAAAAAATAAGAAGTACTTACATTTAAAAAACTAAGTAGTTCCACAAAAAAATAACAGCATATATTTTTTTTGTGTTTTAACACGTGAACATGTGAATAAGGAGACCTTAAAACGCTTAATAAAATAATTAAAAATACGAATTAATTATATAAGATATCAATTGAATTTATATTTTATAAAATATTAATAAAACTCAATATAGTGCTTTGCATAACACACCGTTCTAAAGATATCAAAAATTAATTAAATAGATCAAATGTATGTTGTAGAGCCACTCTAAAATCTTAACTCTAAATTAAATTTAAGGAATTCATTCTTTAAATGTCCACAGAAGTCAACATGATCATTTTTCTAGAACAATTAAAAAAAAAAAAAAAAAATAAACGATTCAACTAAAACATTAAAAAAACTACAAAATAAAAATTTGTTTGAAAAAATATATAAGATAAATTCTGTAAAATTGTAAAACTTCTTTTTTCAAAATTAGGAACTACTTCCAATAACGTACTTTTATTAAGAAAAAGTACCCAGGAAAAAATTACACATTCCAAAAAGAAGGTGATGCCTACACTTGCTTACATATCTCATTGCCAAATTTAGTAACTGCAATACCAAACTCATTGCAACGATAGAGTCAAAAAAGCAAGTAGTATTGTAATCAATTCTTTAAATTTAAACCAGAAAGCATGAACTCAATAACAAAGTAATTATTTACTTAAAAGAAAATAACAATTTTATTAACTTATATGTACACTCAAAAAAAAAAGTTTGTAAAGTGAGCAAAAAATTTTGCTGAGTCAGCAAAATTTTAGTCAGGAGGGTGCTAGCAAAAAAATTGCTAATGTCAGCAAAATTAGTAGATTCAGCAAAACTTTTGCTAACACTTAGTAGATTAGAAATAAAAAAGCCTTGCTAAAAATTAATAAATTTTTTGCTGAATTTTAGTAGAGTGAAAAAAACGCAAAAAAATTGTAAAAAAATTGTAATTTAGTTAATATATTTGCTGAAAATCATAAAACATATTTTTGTGATTCTTTTAAAAATAATTTACAATAATTACGAAAAATAAAATTTTCATTTTCCCACATTGACGACATGAATTAATTTAATATCTGAAAATATATAGAAATAAATATATATAACATAACAAAAATTTTCTTTCAACTACTTACATCAATGGTAGTCTAAATGATGCTTTCTTTTAAAGGACGCAACTGCCAAAGATTATTATTGAAACGAAACGAAAAAATAAACAAAAACAAACGAAAAGAAAAAAACAACCCTTTTTTTTGCAATAAGAAAAAGGAACCATACAAATCTACCTAAGATGTGTGTATTTGTCTTTCGCTTTACTCTGTCTACATGTCTGTATACATATGTTTGTTTGCAATTTGACTACACTAGATTATTAATCTATTAACATTTATTATAGAAATACATATTAAATTTAAATATTTTATTTTGTCTTTTATTTAATTAATAGACAATTATTTTCACAAGCCGGTGACAACGCAAAATTTAAGTTGTTTTAATCCCCAATTTTGTTTTATGTATGAAAAACAGATACAAAAGTCTTCCATGGTTGATTTTTTTATATGTCTTATTAGAGTTGTACTTTTTAGTATCATTTTCCTCTTCTCTACTACATCTTGACATGCCGCGACATCTGCTTCATTCTGCGTATATCTTTCAATCTGTTTGTCGTCCACACTATTAATGTGCTTATCAGCACAATTTTTTTTTTTGCTAAATTAATTAGTAAAACATTAGTATATTAGTAAAGCATTAGTATAAAACAGTTAAGTGCTGAATAAGTATAACAACAATTTTAGCTGAAAACACGATTTTAGCAAAAAAATTTGCTAAAAAATAGTATACCTGATTTACAAGACGTTTTACTAACTTCTGTACTAACTTATTTTTTTGAGTTTATAACTTTTTGTACTCAAGAAGTAATCATATACTTTTTCTTAATAAAAGGACGTTATTGGAAGTAGTTCCTAATTTTGAAAAAAGAAGTTATAAAAAATTGAATAGTGAAAAAAAAAAAAAAAAAAAAAAAAATACAATTTTAAAGAATTCATCTTATATATTTTTTCAAACAAATTTTTGTTTGCAGGAAAATAATACTAAAAGCAGAAATTGCAGAAAATTGTGAGTGGAAGTTGAAGTTACTGACGTTATCGTGAGTGAGTGAGTGTAAGAAAAAATTTCGAGGTTGATTGTGCGTGAGTCATATTTTTGGTTTTCAATTTTGAATTGTTCTTTTATTTTGAAAAATTTATATTGTTACGATTTAGCCTTTTATAAATCGTGTTTTGTTTAATTCCCGTTGAATAAACAATTTTACGGATTCTTTTATTTGCAAAATAAAACACTTTTTATTTAATTTAACTTTAGATTTATTAAATAACCGTTTCACACTTAATTAATTAGCTTGTAGCTTAAGGTTGATAGTTATCACGTTTCGATTACAACTTAACGACTTCGACGATTTAATTACGACTGACTGATTTATTCGCGGCGCACTGGTATTTATACCAGTTGGCATCACTTCTAGAAAAAGCTCGACTGATCTGGAAATTACTGGTTACAGAATAGTAGCAATTTTGAATTTAACGGAAAATAGTGATTGTTTGACTGTATTTCATAGTGTTGCCATCTTGCTGTTTTATTAAAATCGCCATTTAGCAACAAGAATCCCCAAATTCGTAACACTGTGCCCACTTAAGCCTGTTCGTCCCGAATAGGCACACTATCTCCCTTTCCGTAATTTGCTAGTCGTTCAAGATGGACCACCTTCATTTTAGATCTTGGGCTGTTGTACTTCTGGATCCTGTAGACAACATCGTTCAACTTCTTGATCACTCGGTAAGGCCCATCCCAATGCGTCTGTAGTTTAGGAGATAATCCTTTCTTTCGTTGTGGGTTGAAAAGTAGAACCAGCTGACCTTCAGTGAATCCCTCAGAGTTTGCGGCTCGGTCGTATCTGGCTTTCATCTTATCACTGGTCATTTTAATTCGACCGCGCACAAAGTCATGTAATTCATTCAAATTTTCTTGCGCTCGAGAAGAGTTTTCCTCGTTCCCATCTAACGGTGTAGGCTTAAAGCCAAATTCCAAATCTCCAGGCAGTCTCAATTCGGTTCCAAAAATAATTTTTGCTGGTGTTCTAGAGGTAGAGTCATGCACAGCCGACCTATATGCTAATAAAAATTTTTGTATGTGCTCGTCCCAGTCTTTCTGATGGGCGCTCACCACTTTTCGCAAGTATTCTTCCAGAGTGCGATTAAATCTCTCGACCATGCCATCAGACTGTGGATGAAGTGGCGTTGTCCGGGTTTTTCTTATGCCATATAGCTCACACATTTCCTTAAACACGCCGGATTCGAAATTTCTACCTTGGTCAGAATGCAATTCTATTGGAACACCATAACGGCACACCCAGTTGTTCACAAATACTTCCACTACCGTTTTTGCTTCTTGGTTGGGGATGGCGTATACCTCTGGCCATTTGCTAAAGTAATCCATTACTACTAGCACATATCGGTTTCCAGCGTTGCTTACAGGAAATGGGCCTGCAACATCCATCGCTATCCTCTCAAATGGCGCACCTGAGTTGTATTGCTGAAGTAGTCCTCGACTTCTCCTTACTGGACCTTTGGCCGCGATGCATTCTGTGCAGTTTGCTATCCAATCGGGTACAGCTTGTTGACATCCAACCCAATAAAACCGCTGTTTTAATTTTTCTAGGGTTTTTGTTATGCCTAGATGACCTCCACTGGGACCATTATGGAACTCTTTCAATACTTCATTCATCTTAGAGGACGGCACGACTATTAAATTAGATGAAGATTTGCCGTCTGCACTCTCCCACGTGCGATATAAGCAACCATTTACCAGTTTCAAACTATTCCATTGTGCCCAATAAGATTTCAAAAGTGGTCCCTCTGCTGATATTTCATTGCGGGTAGGTCTTCTGTCTTCCTCTTTAGCCACTACAATTTTTGACAGGATTGGGTCATTCCTTTGCGCTGTTGACCAGTCTTCTTCCGATTCTATTTGCATTAGCCGAATATCAACTACACATTCTTTCTTTTCGGCTTTAACGCAATGTCTGCACTCCAAGTTACAGGGTCGCGCGAGAGGGCATCCGCATTGCTGTGTTTTGTACCTCCCCTGTGCTCGATATTAAAATCGTAGCTCTGCAGGCGTTCAATCCAGCGCGCAAGTTGTCCTTCAGGATTTTTAAATTGTAACAGCCATCTAAGTGCAGCATGGTCAGTCCTCAGCGTAAAATGTTGGCCATACAAATACTTGTGGTAATGTTTTATGCACTCTATTACCGCCAGCAGCTCGCGTCGCGTAACACAATAGTTCCTCTCAGGCTTCGAAAGTATTCGGCTGTAATAGCCAATAACTTTTTCTGTCCCGTTGACCACCTGTGAAAGCACGCCTCCTATTCCGTAGCCGCTCGCATCGCTATCTAGCACAAATTTTTCTCCAGCGATGGGATATGTCAGAACTGGTGCCGTAGACAACAATTCTTTTAGCTTTTGGAACGCACTTTCCTGTGCTTCACCCCACTGGTACGGTCTCGACTTTTTGGTCAGTTCATGTAAGCTGGCGGCTATGCTGGCAAAATTTGGTACGAATCGTCGGTAGTAAGTGCAAAGACCCAGAAAACTTCGCAATTCATGAAGATTTTTCGGGCGAGGCCAGTCCTTTACAGCTCGTATTTTATCTTCATCAGTAGAAATGCCGTCTGCTGTTACAAGATGACCCAGATATTTTACCTCTTTCTGGAACAGTGTGCATTTCTTTATGCCAAGTTTTAGTCCTGCCGATGATATACGTTTAAAGACTTCAACCAGGTTTTTGAGATGTTCATCAAAAGTCTTTCCTATGACAATTATGTCATCAAGATACACCAAGCATGTTGTCCAGTGAAGTCCCTTTAATACACGTTCCATAAGGCGTTCAAATGTGGCCGGAGCATTGCAGAGTCCGAATGGCATAACTTTAAACTGCCACAAACCTTCACTTGTACTAAAGGCGGTTTTCTCTTTGTCTTTATCTGCAATCTCCACCTGCCAGTAACCACTTTGCAAGTCTAAGGTGGAAAACCATTTGGCTCCGGCAAGCGTATCCAAGGTGTCATCGATCCTAGGTAGTGGATAGCTGTCTTTCTTGGTGACGTCATTTAATTTTCTATAATCGACACAAAATCTGGTACCGCCATCTTTCTTTTTCACCAAGACCACTGGCGAGCTCCAAGGACTTGAAGATGGTTCGATTACGCCGTTCTGCTCCATTTCGTTTACTATCTCTTTCACCTCATTTCGTTTTGCGAGGGGTACACTTCTGGGCGCTTGTTTTATTGGTCTTGCTTCGCCGGTGTTTATTTCGTGCTTTACAATTGCTGTTCTACCTTGATTTTGGCTTTTTAAGGCAAAACAGATGCATGCTTTTTAAGTAGCTGTTTCGCCTTATTCTTGTCAGGCGCTGCTAAACCGGCTATCCATTTTCCCATATGTTCGTCTAGTATTTCACGTTCTCTTGCGGATATTTTAACAGGTTCGGGCTTCACTTCGCTATTTATTACTGCCTCTGCTGGAGCACATTGAGCTATTTCGATGTTTTGTTTGACGACTTTTTCATGGCTAGATAGATTTAGCACTCTCACGGGAACTCTTCCATCTTTGCAAGTTTTGACGAGAGCTTTTGCTGTTAATAAGTCACTCTTTATTTCAGTTGGTTCTACCACCCACAAACGGTTATCCTCACAATCTCCCTCCACACGGGCCCATACCAAATTTTCGGATTGTGGTGGTAATTTTTGGTTCTCAATGGCTACTAGCTTTCTTACTTGGGCCTTACTTTCATAACCAACATCGAGGGGTATTTCAATATTACGCCAAATCATTGTTTGTTGTCCCATGTGCAGATTAATGTTATGTCTTATCATGAAATCTGCACCAATGATGACTTCGTCCACAATATCGGCAACGATAAATTCATGATACACAACGATGTTGGCCATAGCTACCTTCACATTAATTTTTCCATGAACAGTGGCAGACTCTCCCGTAGCTGTACGCAATCTTATATTGCTCAATTGCTCGATTCTCCGCTTTACTAAATCGGTCCTTATAATGGAATTTGATGCTCCGGTGTCTATAGTAGAAATGCGCTTTTCTCCGTTGATGTAGCCACAAGCAGTAAGGTTGCTGTTTTTCTGTTGCATTACTGATATGAAGATCGTGAGGCCCTCGTTTGTGGGAGCCAGCTCATGCCCCTCTGTGCTGGCTCGTTTTAGTTTAACGGTGACTCGTGTGATGATGCATTGTTAGATCGCTTATTGTTTCTCGGTGGAGAAGCAGATCTGGATCTTTTACGTGGCGCTTTGCAATTTCGCTGAAAATGGCCGACTTTTCCGCAGTTATAGCATTTACCTCGGGCTTTATTTTGATTCTGCGCAAATGCCTCATTAATCGCCTCCTTGATGTCCTTAATGAGACTACTCTCTTTTTCGTCGGTAACCTCGATTTTTCGAGCTCTGCAAAATTGTGGCTTCGAAATTACTTTAGCAGTCTCTTGAGCTAACGCAAAGGAAACAGTTTCTGCAAAAGATAACTTTTGCGTAGCACAGACCGCATGCTTGACATCAAAATCACGAATGCCATTCACAAATGCCTCTATTTTAAACTGATCCAAAAACGGGTGATTTTCGCCAGGATAAGTCAGCTGCACCAAACGCTCAATTTCCATTGCAAAGTCTTGAAGAGACTCATTGGCTTTTTGTACTCTGCCTCGCAGCTCCATACGGTATATCTCTTTCTTATGTTCACCACCATACTTACGTTGTAGTGCCGCCATAATGTCACCATGATTGTTTCTGCAGCTAATAGGGACAGTTTCGAGAACTTCTGCTGCGGTGCCTTTTAAAGCAAGAATCAACTGTATTGCTTTTTCTTCATCGCTCCAACCATTTTTGCTGGCAACCGTATCAAACTGGAACTGGAATACTGTAAATGGTGTACTGCCATCAAAACTGGGAGTCTTTGTCTTACAAGAAGTTTCTGATATTACTCGCACCGGTCTGCCTTGGATTTGCAGATTGTTAATTTTTGCCTCTATATCAATTTCTAGATTGTTCATTTTATTCTTTAAGTCAGCCAGCTCTTCATCGAATTTGCATTCAATGGAATCTACTCTTTTATTTATTACCTCAGAAATCTCCAGTAATTTATCGTTTGTGGTTCTAGAAATTTCATGAACTTCAGCTAAAAGTTTCTCGTTGCTGGCTCTAGAAGTTTCCTGAACTTCTGCGAGTTTCTCGTTGGTGGCTCTAGAAGTTTCTTGAATTTTCGTCATTTGCTCCATCATTGCAGCAAACATTGCATTAAAGTCTGTATTGCTTGGTGCAGTGAGGGTGGATACTTCCATTACCTTTTCTTCCTCAAAATCGTGCGCTCCGATGTCAATGCCACGCCGCTTGAATTCATCTATAAGCCTTTTTTGCAGCTCCGCTTTATTACCTGCTGTCGGAAGATCTAGCTTATTTAACTCCTTTTTGAGTTGCTCAACTTTCAGCTCCTCAAATTTCATGATTGTCCTTTTTTTTTTTTTTTTTTATTTAAAGTTTATTGCAAATTTCACTTCTGACACCAATTGTTACGATTTAGCCTTTTATAAATCGTGTTTTGTTTAATTCCCGTTGAATAAACAATTTTACGGATTCTTTTATTTGCAAAATAAAACACTTTTTATTTAATTTAACTTTAGATTTATTAAATAACCGTTTCACACTTAATTAATTAGCTTGTAGCTTAAGGTTGATAGTTATCACGTTTCGATTACAACTTAACGACTTCGACGATTTAATTACGACTGACTGATTTATTCGCGGCGCACTGGTATTTATACCAGTTGGCATCACTTCTAGAAAAAAGCTCGACTGATCTGGCAATTACTGGTTACAGAATAGTAGCAATTTTGAATTTAACGGAAAATAGTGATTGTTTGACTGTATTTCATAGTGTTGCCATCTTGCTGTTTTATTAAAATCGCCATTTAGCAACAAGAATCCCCAAATTCGTAACAATATTTTCGTGGTTTATAGCTCCAAAATTATGACAAACCCATGTTATCATAACAATTCGATGTTTCACTTTTAGGATTTTATTTCCGTATGAGTTTTGATCGTTATATTTGAGTGACTTAGGAGAATCACGTGTGAGTAAAAGTTGAATTTACTTATGGAACTACTTCCTTTTTTTTAAATGTAAGTACTTCTTATTTTTTCTAGGGAACTATTTATTTATTTTTTTGTGTAAGTACTTCGTAGTTTTACAATGGAACTATTTCTTGATTAAAAATGCATGTAGTTCTTAAAAATATAAAGTAAATGGTTCTTCGGTAAAAAAATAATCAATTCTAAAGAATCAATTATTTTAGTCTCACGCCCTGTTAAAAGAATCGAGTAGGTAATTTAGTAAGGAATGCGTAAATAATTACTTTGTTTTTGAGTTCATGCTTTCTGGTTTAATTTTAAAGAATTGATTACAATACTACTTGCTTTTTTGACTCTATCGTGGGAATGTGTTTGGTATTGCAGTTACTAAATTTGGCAATGAGATATGTAAGCAAGTGTGGGCATCACCTTCTTTTTGGAATGTGTAATTTTTTCCTGGGTAAATACATACAAATTTTGTTGATATTACAGTTTTATTGTTCCTGGTTGTTCCTATTTTTAGTTACAAATTCTTAGTAAAAGTTTTTTGTTAACTTTAGCAGAGTGAACTTCTACATACAATTAACTAAAATTTAACTCGAATATGAAATTTTATATATATTAATATTTAGAAAAAAAACTAATTTTGTTTTAGGATAAATAAATATTCAGATTTAAAGAACTGAAAATAAATTATTTAACTTAATAAAGTAATAAAACTAATAAGAAACCAACATTTTCTGATTTTAAAACTTTCGCAGTTTTTTCCATTTGCGCCATTGTATGGAATTGAGTTTTAAGAACTGTATTTGAAAAATGGTGTAATTTTATATAACTTGTGGTATACCAAGTTGATGTCAGCGCACCATTATCGGAAAACAAACTTCACTAACTTATAAGGAATCGGTGTAAATATTTTATTTTCACCTCAAATTTTTTTACCACATATTTTTTTTTTTTCACCACAGTGTTAGGCCAAAACTGCGTATAGAAAATATTCGATTTTTTTTTTGTATAAGAAAACTGATGAAACTAAGTTGTATTTTCAGTCTATTCAAGCCTATAGAACGATTTTATTACGGAAAAATTTATGAAAAATCAAAAAGGCTATTAAAGGATTACATTTTTAAAGAACATTTTTGAAAACTTCGTTCCTGCAAAATTAAAATCAATATTTTTATTTTAAAGCAGAAGTTCTTACCTTTTATTTGATAGCAATATTTAA
Source organism: Delia radicum (assembly GCA_021234595.1). Classification (NCBI taxonomy): domain Eukaryota; kingdom Metazoa; phylum Arthropoda; class Insecta; order Diptera; family Anthomyiidae; genus Delia; species Delia radicum. Next base: position 102,168,624 of record CM037853.1, on the reverse strand, counting down.
GTCAGATCATGAGTAAAAGTAAGTCAATATTTTTTTTTGAAAAATTTAAACTTTAAAGGCCTTTATAGAGAAATTTTTACGAGATGGTGAAAAACTAAAAACGCAGTTTGTCTATGTATGGTTTCTAGTTTGACAGGTAATATATTGTTTTGTCCATGTGTGACAACTACTGTCGCACGGTGTAATAAGTAAAAATTTTTGACCCGAAAAAATTACAAAAAAGAAAATGTTCGTATTGCATTTAAGAATCAAAGAGTACAAATTCATATATTCAATACCATACAAACATGCCAAATTATACGGCACAATGGGGTAGCGGACCATGAAAGTCAATTTAGGATTTTTGAATTTGTTAAAGTTGAAAATTTTAATATTAACTTTGAAATGGATACTAGACGGTACAAAATGTGGGAAAAATAAGCGAAATTGCACTGTGTAACATAGGGTTCCATAAATCGACTAATCGACTTTTTCGATTTTTTTTCGATTTTTTGAAAGTCGATTTTCTTCTGATGAAAAAGTCGACTTTCATCAAATAAAAAGTCGATAAGTCGACTTTTGCTTTCGACTTTTTTATTTGTCATATTGTACAGAAAAGTTAAGCCAGTGTTGCAAACAAAATCGTGAAAGCCCAAAAGTGAGCGGAAAAATCGCAAACATTGTATTATAGTATAATGTTCTCAATTAAAAAATTTACAGCGTTTCTCACATCTCATGTAAGTGTAGTGATATTAAGAACCATATGTGAACGTAAAATTAAAAACACTACTTTATGTTTTTATTTTATACTTACTTTATTACGAGGGCGTATCAATAAGTCCGTGACTTTTTGAATGAAAAAATTATTTTTCAACATAATCTCCTTTTAGCTTAATACGCTTAGTCCAACGTTTTCTCCAATTTTTGTATCCCTTCCAAAAAATAGGATTTTTCGAGGTCCATAAAATAGCCATTTCTGGGCCATATGGGGTCGTTATTTTTATAAATCCTCGTTAAATCTGTCCAATAAGTTGGCATAATATTCGCCGTTAATTGTTTTTACCTTTTGAAGGTAATCGATGTGGATTATCCCGCGTGCATCCCAAAAATCTGTTGCCATCACCTTATTGGCCACGATTACGTTTATGGTCAATTGAGAGCAAACGCGGCACCCATCAGCTTTCTTAAACCCAACTGATCTTTTAAAATCGAAACCACACTGCCATATGAAATGCCTGTGGCATCAACAATCTCACGCACTTTTACTCTTCGATCGGCCAACGTTTGTTCGCATTGTTAATTGATATTTTAAAATATTTTAAAAGAATAGGCCTTAAGAATTTGTTAAAACAATATTATCAAACATTAAAAATCTTCAAACTTTTCTCACGTGGGTACGAAATGACACTGCTATTTCCTTCCTTTTATAAAAAATTTAAATTTTTTTATTTGTAAATTTAGTTACTTAGTTCTCTCTTTAACCGGAAATTCCGCTTTAAGGCACGCTATATTAAATTAACCACAAATGCGACAAAGGAGTAATTTTTAAAACGAAATAACGCTATTTTTATGAAGAAAAACTAAATTTACAAAACTTTTTGTGAGAAATTTTTCGTGTTCAGTACACAGTTTGAAGTCTAAAAAGGGTAAAAAGTGTAAAAACAAAAAATCATAAAAACTCATTCATTTTGACTAAAAAACCGTTCACAGTACACACAAAGTTATGTTAAATATTATATTAATATTAATATTTTTGGAAGTTTTTTTAATAACCTATTCTTCTAAAACTGCGAATATTTTCTATAATAATAGATATATTGAGATCCTATTGTATTTTTAATTAAATTATATTTCATTAAATAATATAGAGAAAGTGTAATACTTTTTATTTTTTTTTTTACGTTAAACTTAAAAAATCAAGAACTTGTTGGACGCAAATTGGGTCTCAAAGGGATAAATTATTTTTTATAAAAATATGTTCATATTGAAAATCGGAAAATTTTCAAAGTCAGGCCCTATTTTTTGTATTTTTAATTAAAAATAAACCATTTTTTCAGGATAGTTATCTCACCCAGCTATGTCCCGTTCTAAATTCGATAATTTGGGTTAAACAATAATCCAGAAGGCATTATTTAATTATGAAGCGCTTCCAAAGCAAATCCAGAATGCATTATATTTTTTTTTTTATAATTTAACCAATACTCAGGGGATGCCCCCCCTACTCATGCAGTGCATTGTATTGATCAGGAAAATGGGGTATGGGAAGGAGGAAAGAGGGAGTAGTGTTTGTGGATATTTGATTTAAATTTTTCTAAATTGTAAGTAACACGGAAGACTTCTGCGGGAAGTTTGTTCCACATACGAATCGTTCGACTAAAAAACGAATTTTTTCTGTAATGCGTTGTGCGAACACAGGACATTCAACTACAAACGGATGTGCTCTACTAGATAACTAGTATTACGAATAAAAACTCGGGCTCGTGGAATAAGTTCACTAATCTCAGATGAGCATCTCCCATGGTAATATTGATAGTAAAGTGTCACAAAACAAACATTCCGACGATGCTCCAATAAATCAATAGAGTTGGATACACTACTGTCATTGTTAAGCTTCACCGCCCTCCCCTGAACACGGTCCAGAAGCTTCAGAATAGACAGTGGAGCCCCTGCCCATATATGAGGATTGTATTCCGTCTCTTTTAAGCAGATGAAAAGCGCTTCTTTCATGTGCTCTTAGAAGCAATGAATTCATGCATTCTTAGGCAAACGTAAAACGTAATGAATTTAAGAAAAAATCTCAAAATTTTAATAATTTTTTAAATCAATATCAGCTAATTTTCTCAGTACGCACTACTCATTTTTACATAGCTTTATGTACATTTTTCCGAAAAGTTTGGTATTGAAAATGAGCAAAATCGGTCCAGCAGTTCAAAAGTAATGAGTGTGAAATGTGAAAGTACCTCTAAATTTACCATACAAATTGGTGTATAATGCACTATATATTATTAGAATTCATTGTAGTGGCTGGTGTATAAAATATAACGTCATATTTTTCCACCAGACGCTAATATTTAAAATTCAGCGTAAATTCTTTTTTCTCCACAAACATTTTTTTTTTCACGTCAAAAATAGTTTTGTTACCTCAAAAATGTTTTCCATCACGCATTTTATTTTTTTTACATCCAAAAAAGTTTTTCACCTCAAAATTTTGTTTTCACCTCTTAAAATATTTTTTTTTTAATATATTTTTGTTGTTTCATTTGTAATTGTTCATTTTGGAGGGTACAAACATAAAAATTGGTAAAACCAAATTTATGCATGCACTTTTTGTTTGTGAATTTATATGTAAATTTTTTTTTTTTTATACTTTGGATGCCGAAAAAGTACTATTTTAAATGCAGGTTGGTACTATTTTAAAATCGCATTTATCATCCCTGATTGGAATGTATTTGGTTGGATTTTCTTTTACTTTTTAAAACAGCTGATTCCTTTCACAGAAGAAGTTATTACAAAATATTACCTACAGAACAGAACGACACAGAACGACAACAGAAAGTAACAACTAATGAGTCCTTAAAGCTGAATCAAAGTTTTACGTTTTTTTGAAATATATTTTTCTGCCAAACATATTGGTGTAAAATTTAGTTTTTGATTTAAAAAGTCAGCTTTTTCAAATTTTTTTTAAGCCCAATGTGCATGAACATTTTATTGACACGTGTGCTAAGTAAGTGACAACATATTTTGTCAAATAATGGGCATGAGAATGATATTGTGTTGATGATGATGAAGATGCTGCTGCTGCTGCTGATGATGATGACAACGATGACGACGACGACGATGATGTCGTGATACTCAAAAAAGTGGAAAAATATCTGTTTCCTATCGATTTTTATATTGTTCGTATATATAACCAATATATAACTAAAATAAAGGACTTCTTTTATTTTTTTAATAAATTGTTATGGTATGAATTTAAGTGGGTGGTTTGGATTGACTTTTTCTATATGTATGTGTGTGTGTTTTCAGTTGGCTTATGGTATTTGATATTATTATAATCATCAGTTAGTTCAAGAAGAAAATAAAATTACAAATTATGGTCTTTTCATAATATACATCCCATAAGTACTGCTACTGCTGCGATTACCATCAAACCAACCATATTAATATACTTTGTGTAACTGCTTGTGTGTGTGTGTGTGTATTTGTGTGTGCTTGTGCGTGTGAGTGTATCACACAGGGTATAATTTCATATAAAAACTGCGATAAAAGATTATAAAAAGTATTTCAAGCGAAAATATTGCAACAACAGCCAAACCAAGTGGGTAACATTTGTTCATTCTCTATACAAAAATGATTTAGTCACAGAATAAAACGACGGCGATGACGACGACGACGATGAGGACAACATCTGTTTTAGACATCTTTTAATAAAAATTTCATCTTTATTACGAAATAATTGTTTTATGTATGCTGGAAAATACAACAGCAACAATAACAGAAAATTCATCTAAAGGCAAAACCGAGGCCAACTTTATGGATAAATTTGATTTGAAATAAAAGAAAACTAGAAACATTTTTCTGTAATAACTTAGTTTAAGTGTTAACAATAATTTGGTCAAAGTAAGAATGCTCTATGGGTGGTCGCAAGGAAGTAATTAAAATGCAATATATTTCACTTTTTTTTTTCATAAGTAATACACTGTGCACAAAAATACAATTGACTTTGTGCGGATTGGACTGATATTAATTTCAATAACTTTTTAATGAAGTAATGATCGAATTTATGTGGAATTTTATTGTGCTTAAAAAAATGGTGTAACAAGTTTTAAACATTTTGAGATTTTAAACTATTTTTTAAGAGTTTTTCTATTGTAGAATTTTATTTTTCAATGTTTTATTACATTTTTTAAATATGATTTTGTAAATGGGTAACTAATAAAATGTATTTGAATAACTGATTTCAAATATCATTAAATGCCTTTATCAACTCTTCTTTGAAAGTTTAAACTGAATATCAATAAAAGCGTATGAGTTATATTAAAATCTTATTAATATCACGTATACGCCATGTTTTTTCAAAAACCCTTTATTCAAGCTTTATAAAAATGTTAATCTATACTGTATGAACAGGGAAAGTTTAAAATGGTTCAAAAAAGATATAAATGGTTTGTTTTTGCACTTTAAAATTAATCTAGGTCTTGAAGACTGAAATGATAATTAAACTACTTTTGTACAGAGACGGAGGAGATTAGAAAAATAAACAAAAATCTAAAAATAGAATATTTGTGTTTGTTAGTGTTGTCACTTCTGAGTATAATATACAATAACAGAAAAGCTAATAGGAAAGAAAACTGCAATTTAGCTGCATTACATTCGAGGCCATACTTGGGTGTGATCGCTAAACGGTCATGACTTGGTATTGTTACGTTTGTAATGTAAGATGAGCGCAGGTTTGATTCTTACAGCCGCAGGTTGTTGAAAAATTGTATCATATAGAGACAATCTGACAATTATAAGACACAAATAATAATACAATTTAAATGGAAAATCACTGATGAGCCTGTCCATTAAAAGGCAGAAACTAGTCTAGTTTGATTTAAAAATTAATAGTGTTTATAATTTTTTAGAGAAAAAAGTTTATTCTTCTTCTTAACCTCAGCATGTCCTAAGATAATAACATTTTGTTTGTAAAAATGCACGTTACTTCTAAGTTAATGTCTTTTTTTTGTCAAAATACCAGACAATTATTAGGGGTTTCTTTGAACATACAGCATTTTTTTTTATTAAACTGACCTTATTAATTAAACTAACCTTATGCTACAATAAAATTATTTTTTTTAACTATTTATTTAAAAATTATATTATACTTATTCACAATTATTTATAAATTTAAAGTTTAGAGATCAGCCTGTACAATTTTTCACCTTAAATATTAATATACCCAAGTAATAATATATTATCAACAAATTTAATCTATTTTTATGAACGGAAAAGTTAATACAAAAACCCGTTGAAAGATGGAGAAAAAATAAAATAAAAATAAAATCGTTTTAAAAATAAAAAAAACAAATTATAAGTTTAACTTATAAACATAAGGAGTTGATGTGGCAATAGCTAGAATATCGGCAGCGGTTCGCGAAGTTTTCATACAAAATTTGAAGTTTATCACTTTCCAATTTTATGTTGGACATATAGGGTAGTGTCCATGTCGAAAAATGATTTGAGAGAATCTTATCATTTATAAAATTATTTATAACACTGCGCAACTCGAAAAATAACATAAGAATACCTACCATTGATTCTAAATATTTCGGTCACGATAATTTTAATGGCGTACACAGTTTTTTTCAATTATGACCCAAATTTTTCGCAAATTTGCATTAAAGTTTTGCAAGTTTTAACGTAGGTTTAATACACTCAGAAAATAATGTTGCAATTTGTCAACTGAAATTCGATTACTACAACTCAAATTCGGCTATTACGAATTTCAGACAGTTTGCTCATTTCTACATTAGTTTTCATAATAAATTTCGGCTAATTCAACAGAATTTTTTTTTTAGTTGCAACATCCAAAATATTCATAAATCGATTGTATATATAGTTGTACTAACTGAATTTATAAGTTGTTACCATTAATATATACTTTTCAATTCGGTTGGCACTTTATTTCTCTGTGTGTATATACCATACTAAAAATCAAATATCCCAGTCAGAAACTGACAGTGGTACAAAAAATTGCGCACTGGCATGCCATAGGTTAACTGAGGAATTGTAATTATACTACTGGCAGAACACTTACTTTATACGCTTTACCAGAGTTTCGAAAAAGCAAATACTGGCAAAACCAGCATTTGTTTTACAATAAATTCAGTGGGAAATACACATAAAAAATAAACATTGATAACGAATTGGCTGAGACCATTCCCCCAATGTTGTGAAAATGTGTTTTCCTAGTGCCATTCAGTCTAATCACTGGTAGAGCATTTATTTTATAAAAATTATGATGCCTCGTATAAAAAAGTTTGTATTCGGAAGGTTCCGAGTTCGATTCCGGTTTCAGCCATACATTTTCTTGTGATTTTTTTGTAGTTTTTTATATAAAATTTAATTTTTTGTTTCTGGAAAAGCTCTTTTAAAACCATTTTTTTTTTTGGTTTCTCAACGTTGGCCTGTTATTTCCAGCAAACTTTATGCCTGTGCTGACATACTTGAGCAGCCAACTGATACCCAGCAGTTATTTACATACGTTTTAAATTATCAAGTATTATATGTCTCTTTACCTCAGTGGTTAGATCAGTCGGCTGCCAATCTGTCGGACAGGGTTCAAATTCCGGCGGTACCAAAAAAATTATAAATAAACTTTTTTTAAATTTTATTTTGAAAAATATATTTTCAGACCACCTATTTCATGGTTTTACCAACATTTTGCCAACGTTGAAAATTCCCAAGTGCTTGTCCGTCACTTTTTGAGCAGATGGATCTAATGATGGTATCATTTTGAAATGGGAAAATCACTTGTTGAAAGCACTAGCACCACTAGCTACAATGCCTTACCAGCGGTGGTCCGTTTGTCTTTTTCTGACTGGGATTTTATGTTAGTTTTTTATTTAAAATACATAAAAGACTTTCATTAATATTCGGGTATCAAATTTGTTTAATAAATATGCAACATTAACAAGCAAGTCCGCGGTTTTTCTCAGATTACCTTTTTCACAAATCATCATCCCATTTCGAAAGGCATCATATCATTTTTACGCATTAGCAAAAAAGCAAATCTGACTAATTATTTTGTAAAAAAAGAAAAAGTCCGGTTCGTGGGAAAAACCGCGAAATGTGCGCAAAATGTATATGACAGCATATCGAAAAAGGATCTAAATAACTAAAGGGTCCGCCAAATAACTTTTTTTTTTTTGAACTCCTGAACCAATTGGACTTTGTATGGCGTCATACCAAGGTCTTTATGCAAAATTCGTCTCAATGATGTCTCCGAAATGTTCAATTGTTGAGAACGACGGTGAATTGATGTTGCTGGCGCTGCACGCACACTTTCTGCCACATCAGCAATATTCTCGGGTTTACGCACTGGTTTTGGCTTTTCACGCTTTGGTTTATCGATGAGGATGCCAGTTTCTTTCACTTTTTTCACAAGATAACGAACATACGGATCATATTCGTTCAGCGGAAGGATAAAACTAATTATCTGTCAAATCAGACATGAGCTAAGTGTTACCATTCACGAAATAATCACTAGTTGGAAAAAAAAAACGTTAGATGGCGGACCCTTTAGCTTAAAAAATTACATGTATCAAAATTCAGCCAAAAAAGTTAATGTTTGCGAAAGTTCGTTTAACAAACACTTTCATCACAGTGAATGTAATAGTTTCCAAATTTATTTTGAAATTTATACAAATATGCGAACATTTTTAAAATAAAATTTTAAAATATTTTGTAGACATTCATCGTAATGAAAGTGTTTGTTAAACGATTTTTCGCAAATATTAACTTTTTGGTACACGTAATTTCTTTAATTATTTGCATATTATGCTTTTTATGTGACAGATATAAGTTTTAGGCACATTTTGCGTTTTAAATTATCAAGTATTATATGTCTCGTTACCTCAGTGGTTAGATCAGTCGGCTGCCAATCTGTCGGACAGGGTTCAAATTCCGGCGGTACCAAAAAAAGTATAAATAAACTTTTTTTAAATTTTATTTTGAAAAATATATTTTCAGACCACCTATTTCATGGTTTTTACCAACATTTTGCCAACGTTGAAAATTTAGCTTCCCCAGTGCTTGTCCGTCACTTTTTGAGCAGATGGATCTAATGATGGTATCATTTTGAGATGGGAAAATCACTTGTTGAAAGCACTAGCACCACTAGCTACAATGCCTTACCAGCGGTGGTCCGTTTGTTTTCGCAAATATTAACTTTTTTGGTACACGTAATTTCTTTAATTATTTGCATATTATGCTTTTTATGTGACAGATATAAGTTTTAGGCACATTTTGCGTTTTTCCCGTTAACCGAATATACTTTATTTTCTTTTTTACACGAAATAATTATTCAGATTACGCTTTTTTCTTATGCACAAAAATGCTTTGTGCAGAAAAAAGCACAAGATTTACTTGTTAATGTTGCGTATTTATAAAACAAATTTGATACCTAAATATTGTTGAAGTTAGGAGATAATATCTTATTTTTAAAAACTTATGTATAAAAAACTTTGTTAAAACATTCAAAACTTTAATGCGAAAAAACTGAAATCAGCGTGTCCAAAATATTTATGCTGAATGGTCGGTGGTCTTGTTTTCGATTTAAGAGTAAATTTTGTAGCGCTGTGTAATAAAATCAATTTAATAACTTGATTTAAAATTTCATTAAAATCTTTGGATGGTCTTTGTCAACTCTTCTTTGTAAGTTTAAAGTTAATATCAATAAATGCGTATGAGTTATATTAATATTTTATTAATATCACGTATACGCCATGACTACTTTAAAACACTTTATTCAAGCTGTACAAAAATTTTAATCTATATTTAATAGAGATGCCACAAATAGTGTATTCGGCATTTAACCGAATATTCGGTATTAGGTTTAAACCGAATACCGGATCAGCAAAAATATTTAATGTAATATCAAATCAATTCATATTAAAAGTTATAACAACATAATTAATTTATTGAATTGCTTACACATGCGTTTATTAAACAATATTATTAATATATAATTATAAATAAAAGCAATAAAAATATTCTGTTTGAACATAATTAATTAATTTCATTAATGCTTCGTTACCACATTATTAACCTCATTTACATATATATGCGTGTTTTTAAACTGATGTAAATATTTATTTATTTATCTTTTTTTTGTTTTTTTTTTATTAAATAATTACTGATTAATTAACTCATGTTTTGTCATTAATACATTAAAGACCAGGGATGGAAATGCACACTTAAATGGGGAAATGTTAAAACAAAAATAAAAAATTAGAACAAATATCGCTTATTACGCAAAATTTGTTTAATGAGTTTGTGCAATTTTATATTTCTTATCGGAGATTTATATGGACTTCCACTAAATCGGGTTCTTTTTATAAAAGGGACCTGTATTTTTTCTTTGATTTTGAATACAATAGTAAAATTTGCTCCTTGTGACATATCAGATTAGACAGGTGACAAAACATTCAGCAGAACTAAAGTTATGTAAGTTTATTTTTGATTAAATACAGTTACCTCTCCCACACTAAGAAAACAAGTCTGTAATGGCTATGGGGAATTTTGCTGTTATTACGGGAAACTTAACAGGTTTGAGCTTTGCGGTATTTTGCTAAAATTAACAACACATGTCTGCTGAACTGTAATACAATAAAATTAGTAGAAAAAATTAGTAGCTGCTACTAAATTTTATAAAATTTGTTGTTATATGCATTCAAAACCCGTTTTGCTAAAATCAGCTAAAAAATAACTAAGTTTTAATAAAATTAGTACAATAAAGTTAGTAAAAAAATTAGTACCCGCTACAAATTATTAGTAAAATTGTAGTAAACTGCAATTCAAAACCATTGTGCAAAAATCGGTTTTCTTCATTGACGCCAGGTAGATTTGTATGAAAATATTTTAAGGCTGAAAGTAAAAAAATATTAATTAATACTCACGTAAATTAACTTTTTTATGTTTAATATAAAGTTTAACTAATTATTTTACTTAATATATTAATAAGATTTAAAACAGCAAACTTTTTTTGTTATTAAACATGTTTTTTTAGAAATAACTTAACAAGCGCTTGTTGGTGTGGTTTTTGTATAGAAAACAAAAACCAACCACAATTTGTTATAGAAATGCACGCACACATGTACACTGGCTACCTTTCGTTGTTTAAAACATAGCAAGTGTTACCATATAGCCAGTTTTAACTGTTTTTAACTGTTTTTCTCTGTTTGTTGGGATGCTATACAGATTTGCAGTTTTCTAACAAAAAAAAACTGCTTTTTATAAATTCATATAAATATTTGTTCAAATTGCTATTTATTTTTACTAAAATTAAAGGTTTTAATACAAAACTAACAAAACTTTCCTATTGTGGGAAAAGCAAAAAATAAATTTAACCCTTAAACCGTCCTAAGCTTTTTTGCAATGAAACTTATACCATTTGTTCGGCACGAAAAATAAGCAATATGTTCTTCTACCAAAGTTTTTTTTCGTTCCATATTTTAGGCGATATAGTCCTAAATGATTTTATAGCGAATCTCAAAAACTAATGCATACAAATGATTAGGTTTAGGCATAAATTATTCCTCTTACGCAGATATAACTACAGTCCAAAAATTACCATTTTTTGTGCTTTTACTTAAGAAGATATTGCGAAACTTCAACATATATTGATTTAACTTAAATGTTTTGCTGATACTATTCAATATAATATTTGTGCCAAATATTCGATCGATTTTTAACACAGAAATAAAGCTTTTTATTTTTTTTTTTCTATCAAAAAATGATTATCGAATTGTAGTTTTATTTTTGAATATTTTAAAAAGACTCCAAAAATTGGTTTTTGCAAATAAATATTTGGCAATGCTTATTAAATGATGAAGATCTATAAAATGTTCGTCTTCAACATTTATAAAACTCTTCGTCGTATTTATGAAAACTTCATAAATATGATTAATAATTCATGACAAATGATATATGAAACATTTTTATTAATATGATGAAACTTTTTTTCCTGTATGTAGATTGGCTATACAATTATTATATATTACTTATAGTATATTTGGCCAATTTGTTTTGTAAGTACAATTATTCCGAATAATTTTTTTTTTATATAAAAAATTTTTTAAATTAGCAAAACTTTTTTTTGCTAATTTCGGTTTTAAAAAATTAGTAAAATGTTTTACTAAAATCAACAACAAATTTAGTAAAAAATTCCGTTATTTGTAAAATGAGAATAGCAAAAATTGTTACTAAAAACATATCGCACACCTAGTTCAAAAGTGACTTAACTCAAAATTTTAATTTTTTGGGTTTATATGTTTAAAATATGCACAATACACTTGTTTATCTAGGACAATATTCTAATGAAGAAATATAGAGTATAGCCTCGAACTTGAATAATTTTCATTTTCATTGCACAATTAAAGGTCGAAAAAAAACATAATTTTTATTTTTAATAAAAATTATAACAAACTTGTATAAAAGGCAGAGTACCGCCAAGTTTACTTCCCCTGTTTTGTTTACAAACTAAACAAAATATAAAAAGAAGAGAGAAACAAAAAAACGTGTATTGAATATCCACCAGAGGTGGGTCTTGCACATCAAACAAGTTTTCAATTTATTTTTTGATCAATGGTTATAATCTTTAACTTCAAACTCATATGCATATTAGTTCTCATGTAGTGAGTAAACTAGTTCATATGTATGTTTGATGTTTGGCATGGGATTGTTACCGCTTTCAAAACGTGCTCTGATGATGGGAACCTAGAAAATTCCCGAAATAGATCTATCAACACATTCCTGAAAGGGTTAAATAATAAATTTGAAAACAAAAAACTATATAGACTATTTGTTAGGACAATATCCTAATGAAGAAATATAGAGTATGGCCTCGAACTTGAATAATTTTCATTTTCATTCCACAATTAAAGGTCGAAAAAAACATAATTTTTATTTTTAATAAAAATTATAACAAACTTGTATAAAAAATTTCAGTATATTTTGTTGTTGTTAACTGTTGCTAAAAAACAGTTATGTTTCAATTGGTATAAAGTTGCAAATATTTTTTTTCGATTTCTGAAAAATGAAAAATTTTGAGTTGAGTCACTTTTGAACTGGGTGTGCGATATATTGTTTTTGTACAAATCGTAACTAAAGTACATAAAGTGAAATTTAAAACCTTTAACAGATTTTTCTACTAACTTTTTTGTATGAGTGCAGGACATGTCACAGGACATTCCTAAAAGAAACAGTTCGTTGGTAGATGTCTGGTTAAATCTGAGGCAATTAACAGCGGCTCAGTTTTCAACGCCATTTAATAGCGACAGATAATTTTACAATAAAGAAATTAGTTTGATGGCAGTTCGTAAAAGTTTTCCTGAATTTTTGAATTAACATGCGGTTATTTCAAGAGAAGTTAACGCACCTTAATAAAACGTATGTATGCTTTAACAATATTATGAACAATATTTTTTTCAATTTATATGATTTAATTACATAATGACATGTATGTAGTTGATTTATTTAATAATTGCAATTAAATAATAAATGACATTGGATATTGATTTTAATTAGTGTTTTATTTAAAGGGTGGATCAAAAATTACGGACATTAGTATGACCACTGCAGTTTAAAACCTGATAAGTGATTTATATATGAGTCCTGTTTCCGAATTAGTGTGTTAAAATATTCAGATAATGCCTTGGATTGTCATCAAAAATAAACAGAATGTTACAGAACGCCTATAATAATACTGTAAGTCGTATTTAGGACAGAAGCTCTTTCTCTGATTCATTCTCTGTTGGTATAGATGTAAAACAAATTTGCATATTAAGTCTGATTCTATTTTCAATATATCTTTATAATCTTGTTGATTTACTCCACGGTGATGGTAAATGTTGCTGGTACAACTGTAAAAACTCTGCTTTACGTCGACGATATTGTAATTTTATCTGTGGCAGCAAGTGAGTTACAAACTATGGTTGATGCATTGTATAATTACTGTCTGAGGTGGAGCTTGGAGATTTACTTAAGCAAACCTAAAATAATGGTACTTCGTCGAGGAACTAGAATCTCTAAGCTTTTAAATTGGCACTTGGGTAATGAAAATATTGAGATCGTTAACAGTTATAAATATCTAGGTGTAGACATCACGTATAATTTGTACTTAAAAAAAAAAAAACTTAACAAATACATTGGCTTCTTCAAAATTGGCAATCAACTCGACGTGGTTAAAATATATAAACCACCCATAAATTTCAACATTAAATTAACTTAAAATATTTAGAGACGGAGGAGATTAGAAAAATAAACCAAAATCTAAAAGTAAAGGGTCCGCCATCTAAATTTTTTTTTTCAACTAGTGCTTATTTCGTGAATGGTAACACTTAGCTCATGTCTGATTTGACAGATAATTAGTGTTATCCTTCCGCTGAACGAATATGGTCCGTACGTTCGTTATCTTGTGAAAAAAGTGATAAACCAAAGCGTGAAAAGCCAAAAACAGTGCGTACACCCGAGAATATTGCTGCTGTGGCAGAACGTGTGCGTGAAGCGCCATCAACATCAATTCACCATCGTTCTCAACAATTGACCATTTCGGAGACATCATTGGGACGAATTTTGCATAAAGCCCTTGGTATGACGCCATACAAAGTCCAATTGGTTCAGGAGTTCAAAAAAAAAAAAATTTATTTGGCGGACCCTTTAGAATATTTGTGTTGTTAGTGTTGTCACTTCTGAGTATAATATACAATAACAGAAAAGCTATTAGGAAAGAAACCTGCAATTAAGCTGCATTACATTCGAGGCCACACTTGGGTGTGGTCGCTAAACGGTCATAACTTGGTATTGTTACATTTGTTATGTATGCTCTTCGCAGGTTTGATTCTTACAGCCTCAGGTTGTTGAAAAATTTATCATATAGAGACAATCTGACAATTATAAATACATAATAATACAATTTAAATGGAAAATCACTGATGAGGCCTGCCCATAAAAAGGCAGAAACTAGTCTAGTCTGATTTAAAAATTAATAGTGTTTATAATTTTTAGAGAACAACGTTTATTCTACTTCTTAACCTCAACATTTCTAAAAAATATTTAATTCAGCTTCTCGATCAATCATGCTTTATTTTTCACAAGTTTGGGGTTACGAAAAATTTTAGGAATTGGAAAAACTGTTTCGTTTTTTATTAAAACAAAATTTATATTTGCCAAATATAGCTCCTAATTATATGGTACATCTGAAAACTGGTCTCCCCATTTTATACCTCACAACATATATGCTAATCGAGCGCTTTGTACAGATTGGAAAACAATTCTGTGTTTATTGGAATCAAAAGAAATTGAAGAAAATTTATTAAATGCAACAAATTAGCAAAATCATGGCCTTTATTGCCAACTAAACTATACTGTTACGCCTTTACTATCACGCGTTACAAGTATGTTAATAAGGGCCAGTGGTGGATACCTTGACCTAAACGCCTGATCATACAGAAACAATACTGTACCCATATGAACTATCTGCAATTTAGGGGAAACTGCCCAGCCAGAAATTGCCAATGGTCTGAAAAATCAAGCACTGGCAGAGCACTATTTGCCAATGATCCAACAAATAAAGTGCTGGCAAAGCACTGATTTACAACGCTCTGCCAACGTAAGTAAAAAGTGCTTTGCCATTGCTTAATTAACAAAATTTACAACAGTAAAAATAATAAAAGCACTGGCTTAGAACGCTCTGCCAACGTTTGTAAAAAGTGCTTTGCCAGTACTTGATTTACAAAATTTACAACCGTAAAAATAAAAAAAGGAATGGCACAGTACTGACTTAGAACGCTTTCCCAACATTGACAAAAAGTGCATTGCCAGTACTTATTTACAAAATTTACAACCGTTAACTTAATAAAAACAGTGGCACAATTAAAAACTAAATTGCAATTTATGATTTGAAGTTAAGAATGTTAAGTATAATTTTATAGTTTTTGTACTAAAATTTTACTTAAGAAATTTATTTTCAAATTTCTTTCTTTAGTAAAATTGTAGAAAAAAATCGTGCTAACTTATCACAAAAATAATTGGAAAAAAAAATATTCAGTTATTTTGTAATTAACTTAGCTGAAGCAAGCCTATTGTTATTTCTGTTCAAATTACCAAAATCATTCAATAAGAAATAATACAACTTTATTGGTCGTTTTTGGTTTTGGTACTGGCAAAACGCTTATTGCCAGTGCTTTGCCAACGTTTTAAAAAAGAAACGGCCAAGCCTTGCCCGGTGTTATCATTTTGGGGTTGGCAAAGCACTTATCATATTATTAAAAAAGCACTTTATTGGTTGTTCTACCAATGCCTTGCCAACGTTTTAAAATTATGGTTTTGGTACTGGCAAAGGGCTCATTGCCAATGCTATGCCAACGTTTTAAAAATGAACGGCCAAGCCATGACCGGTGTTATCATTTTGGGGTTGGCAATGCACTTAAATCTTCAGATATCCAACGGTCTGCCAACAGTTTTTTAGTTGCAACCGTATTTATTGCCAACCGAATTTTTGAGGTACTACGCACGTACTATCACTATTATTAAATTTTAATAATATTGTAACAACCGACATTTATTTACAAATTTTATGTTTATGGACTATACTATTCTATAAATAGATTCATATGCGTTCAACAAAATTTATTGTATTAATAAAAAACTTATATGCCTCGAACTAAGCTCGAACCGGCGATCTTCCGTTTGTCAGGCAAGTACTTTCCCTCTAGCCTAAACCCAATTTAAATACGTTTTTTTTTTAATTTCAACCTTGAATATTTTCTAGTTTCAAATTTAAATATTTGTCTAAAAATAGATTTGTAAGTAAACTAGCAATTCGGTTGCTAATCTTAATATTTTATTAGAGCTACCAAAGCTATAAAAAAAAATGTATGTTATGTTAAATTTATTTTATTGATAAACAATTTTTTTCCCCGAACTGGGCTCGAACCAGCGTCCTTCTGCTTGTCATGCAATTTCTTTACCTCTAACCTAAATTCAATTTGATTAATATTTTCAAACTTCTACTTTGAATATTTTTTTTCTTTCAAGTTAAATATTAATGTCTACACCTAGACATTTGTATGTACAACCGAAATTGGGTTGCTAATCTTAATATTTTATTAGAGTTACCAAAACTATATTATTTTAAAATTTTTAACGAAAAATTATATGTTAACGAAATACTAGTATCAACCTAGCTAATATGTTTGATTTGCTTTATTTTTGTAAATATACGGAGGTAGAAAGCTCGCTATAAATTGAAAATAACATAAAAATAATCTCGATGTATATAAAAACAAAAAACTAATATAACTGTAAAAAATATTACTTGAGCCAGAGTACACACTAAAAATTTTTATATAAATAGAACATTTTTGGTCTTCAAAGTTTAGTAACATCATGATGCTTGTTAGGAAAACACCTAACCACGTGCTTGATTACTAAGAAGACAAAAATGGAGCAAAATTGATTATTAATAGGTTTTTTGTTAAAGTTCTGCCTATAATGAAGGCTCTAGCTTTTCTAAAACTTCGGGCTCTGATGAGATCTTTAGCCAGATCGAAATACTAGTATCAACCTAGCTAATATGTTTGATTTGCTTTATTTTTGTAAATATACGGAGGTTGAAAGCTCGCTATAAATTGAAAATAACATAAAAATAATCTCGATGTATATAAAAACAAAAAACTAATATAACTGTAAAAAATATTACTTGAGCCAGAGTACACACTAAAATTTTTTTATATAAATAGAACATTTTTGGTCTTCAAAGTTTAGTAACATCATGATGCTTGTTAGGAAAACACCTAACCACGTGCTTGATTACTAAGAAGACAAAAATGGAGCAAAATTGATTATTAATAGGTTTTTTGTTAAAGTTCTGCCTATAATGAAGGCTCTAGCTTTTCTAAAACTTCGGGCTCTGATGAGATCTTTAGCCAGATCGAAATACTAGTATCAACCTAGCTAATATGTTTGATTTGCTTTATTTTTGTAAATATACGGAGGTTGAAAGCTCGCTATAAATTGAAAATAACATAAAAATAATCTCGATGTATATAAAAACAAAAAACTAATATAACTGTAAAAAATATTACTTGAGCCAGAGTACACACTAAAATTTTTTTATATAAATAGAACATTTTTGGTCTTCAAAGTTTAGTAACATCATGATGCTTGTTAGGAAAACACCTAACCACGTGCTTGATTACTAAGAAGACAAAAATGGAGCAAAATTTATTATTAATAGGTTTTTTGTTAAAGTTCTGCCTATAATGAAGGCTCTAGCTTTTCTAAAACTTCGGGTTCTGATGAGATCTTTAGCCAGATCGAAATACTAGTATCAACCTAGCTAATATGTTTGATTTGCTTTATTTTTGTAAATATACGGAGGTTGAAAGCTCGCTATAAATTGAAAATTAACTAGAGTGATTGTTTTTTTTTTTTTTGCAGGCGAAACAAATATTCAATTTTAACTGCAAATATTTTTTTCTAGGGCTAAAATCTCCCAATAGTGGTTGGTTGTTGGTATTAAAGGTAATGTAGAAGATAATATTGATAACGAAAACCAATAGTATGAATGATGTGACTGTGTTTTGGTTAATTTTATATATTTTCTCTTTACAATATAGTTTAATTATTCTGATAACGAATTTTAAGAACTTACAAATTATTGAATAATAATTAAATTTTGTTGGTTACAATGGAATTCCAACCAATTTATTCTTTGTGTGCACCACTTTATTGGAGTTTGTCCAATTCACAAAGAACTTAGACTAACTTTTTTTGGAAAATTTCAACTTAGTATGGAAGAGGTACTGAACATTCTAAATGTATATAATTGTTTCTCGTTATACAAATATATCTAATCATCTTCAAAATATCAGAAATTAATTATAACTTAATTTGATATATAGAATTCATACTGTTTCTTGAATATATAAATAATTAATTTTTATTTATTTATTTTTTTTTTAATATTATAAATCAGTTATAAAATGAATAAAAAATGAAATATAAAATTTATAGGATATAAAATAACAATAACTAGTATTGTGACAATTTGGTTCACAACATTTATGTTATGCCAAATAGAGATAACAAAATATTGTAAATTAATGAACACGTACAAAAATATTCAGATAATGCAAAAAAAAATATTTTGGGCTGTTTGACAAAGTTTATACACTCGTAGAGTTAAACCTGAAAAAAAATAGCAGAAAAAAATACTAAAAATTAGATAAAATGATGTTGCAGCATTTTAGCTAATTTTTAATTAGCTAAATTAAAAAAGACAGAATTATTACTGATTTTTGAAGGAACGATTATTATTCACATAAAAAAAAAAATTAAAAAACAGACTTTGAGCATTTTACATTTTTTTCTGATTTTTGTTTTTGTCTAATAATATTCAGCATATTAATTTGTTACTTTGCATTAACTAAAATTTAGCTAAAATATAACAAAATTTTTTTAGACTCAATACATTTCTTTTTTCTATTCTTATCTTACTAACATTTAGCAAAACATATCTGCCAATTTAAACTGTTTTTCCTGCAATGTCATTTTGAACTAATTTTTTATAGTTTTGGCAAAAATGTTAACTAATTTTTTTCTATAAGTGTAATTACACTAGGTTGACAATATTTTATGAATTTGACAACATTACCCAGTAAAAAGTTTTCGTGTTTTTAGAAGCAGGATAAAACAAATGCCCTAATGTAAGTGCTTACTATTATATAATACTGAGAAGCAGCAAAATAAACGAATAATTTTCGTATAAAAATAAACAAACAAACATTTTGAGCTTACTGTTTTCCCTAACAAGAATGCAGGTTGTAAGCAGTTTACCCTAATCCCTTATAAGGATGCAGGTTGTAATGCAGTAAGTTTCATTTCGTGGATTATAAACGATCTGCACCAATTTTCCCGAGTGATTTCCGATTGTGTTTGCTATTTTTGAGTATGTAATAAAAAATAATTAGTCATTTAACTGTTTCTGAATAGCTAGCACGTGGAGCGGTAAAAAAATAAAATGATTATATTATGTGTCAAAAATTTTAACAACAAAAAACTAATATCTGTAGAATTTTATGTAGAATAAATTACACAGGCCTACAAAAAAAATTTTTTTGTTTGGTGCCGCTAATTCTATGTTATAATTTGGTTAATTAGTCCGCAAGACGTCATGGTTAGCTGTCAAAATCGCGAAGCTATGTTCAGGTTTGTATCGATCGGTCATAACCTAAAAAATGTATTTTATTATACTAATGCCCGTAATTTCAAGCAATATTTACCTACCGGTGCTTAGATACCTACCCGATTTTGTTCGTGTATACGGGTAGATATCTAAGCACCGGTAGGTATCTATTGCTTGAAATTACGGGCATTAATGTCATAATGGAGCAATTCCATATGAAAACGATCAAAATTGGCAAATTTTTGGACGACCCCTCTCCGATTTTAAAATAAATAGTCTCAATCGATTGCCCAGCAAAAAATAATGTACCTACATATTTTTTTTTTTTTTTATAGTGACTGGTTTAGTGGTGGTGTGCACCACTGTCATGTGACAAAATTGAAGAATTCTTCATAAGGGACCTCATTGAAAGTTGTTTTATAAAAAATATAAAAACAATGAGAACAAGGTGGTCTCTTAAATGCTCTTCTCCTGTCCAAACAAGGAGTCGGGGCCCATTTTTTTATTGCTGATTCTTAAAGCAAAAATTATGAGGAATCCAAAAAAATAAAATTAGCCGGAAAATTTAGGAGCTTCTGTAGAAAATCGGAAAATTTAATTTTCATGGGAAAATTTAATTTTCATGGGAAAAAAGGTAAATTTCTGAGAAAAATTAAGAAAATTTTATTTTTCAATTAAAGCCTGATTCAATACCTTTCCAACGAGCTATCACTCGTTGTGATCGCTTTAGTAGTTTTTTAAAACAACTTTCAATGAGGTCCCTTATGAAGAATTCTTCAATTTTGTCACATGACAGTGGTGCACACCACCACTAAACCAGTCACTATAAAAAAAAAAATAAAATATGTAGGTACATTATTTTTTGCTGGGCAATCGATTGAGACTATTTATTTTAAAATCGGAGAGGGGTCGTCCAAAAGGTGATCGCTTTCATATGGAATTGCTCTATAGTCAATTAATTTCTTTGATTAAATGATAATATCGATATGCCGTCGTCGAGAAGGTGTTGTGTAAATAATCCAAATACATTTTGTTATATTTGTGGTGAATATGTAGTAAAAAAGTTTAGAAAACCTATAACAGATGCAGTGAAGAAGACATACGTTAATTACTTTAATATCCTTGCGAAATCTCGAAAACTACAAGTAGCATTAAAAAAGTAAGTATCAATTTTTTATCAGGGTACCGAACGTACTTGAAATCTGTTTTATTTTTAGCGGCACCAAAATCATTGTAGGCCTGTGTTATCAATATTCATATTATTACTTTTAATCGTAATAATGTAGACATGAACTATGATTTTACTGCAAGCCATGAAATCGCAGCTTTTTATAACTGCTAAAATCAGCGTTTTTTTTGCCCAAAAGTAATGCTTCCAAGTGGGAATTCACCATATAAAAATCATATCATATCTAAGCAAGTTTATAAGGGATTCTTTTTGGCTTACTTCCTTACAAACCTGCTTACATGCAAGCAGCGTTTTTTACTGGGTATTGTCATATCTACATAACTAAATTTGTTAAATTTGTGATTTCTTCCAGAAATAATATTTTCAGATCGAATAAATCGAAACCAATTTAAATATGTTCAAAAGTAACCAAATTTATTATTAACATGAAGGATTAGAGTTTTATGTTTAAAAAGAAGAAGTTTTAAGATCCTTACAAGGTCATTAAAATATTATTTAATATTTGAGCTGTAATTATATGTAAAACTGTTGAATTTAAATCCATGAAAACATAAATCGCCTTTTTAAAATTAGCCAATTTGAATGTTTTTGTTTCCCCATTTAGAAAACTAAACTTATATACTTTTAATACAGGGAAAATTGATCTTAAACTCTTTACTGGTTATTTGATTTCAAAAAAATGCAAATCAAATTTTACAAAACTTACCATAAGCTTTGAACCAAAATTAAAATGTAATGGCTCAAATGAGACGCAAAATTTTATATTATTAAATGCATCAAATATCAAAGCATTATTATTTTTTATTTAAAATGAAAACCATTTAACCGGTTAAAGATCCATTTACAAAATTAATATTAAAGTGATTTAAAGTGATATAAAAAACAATTTAGCACTTTTTCTAGTACTTTTTTCTTCTATAGAGCAACATTTTTTCAATGCTCTAGCACTTTCAAAGATCAAACTTATGGCAACACTGGTCACAACCGAATTCGGTTACCACAACCCCAACCGTATTTTTAAGTTGGAGTAATTAGCGAGCATCTAGGATTTTCATCATAGATTTTACGTTCCGCGATTCCGGGGAAACTTTTCCTTTTTCTGTTTCCGCAATCTAGGGAATTTTGTCCCAGGTATTTTAAAAAGACGATTTAAACATAATTTTAAATACTCCCTATTTTTAATATAATTTTTTTTTTGTTAAACTAACCGCAATAGTTAATTTAGCTGTTTAAGTCAGATTTTGACATTAAATATAAAAATTTGTCCAAAATACCTTCGTCCGAAATCTTCGCACATATTTTTTTAAACTTATTCGCTATTTTATTCTAAGATGTAATGGAATAAATGCTATAAAGTCAATTTATCTTAGATTAGACTTAAGAAAAACTCAAAATTCAGAGAAAACCCAAACATTTATAATGGGTACTTATTTCATGATAAATCTCCAGCAGTAACAAATGTTATTCAAAATGAAGAAACAACTTTATAATATATTTCCCGAACGAGATCCTAGGAATTTTGAAAAAATTTGCAGCTATCCCGGGTAATGAAAAAGTTTCGGATTTTGCGTTCCCTAATCGCATGACGTAAACTAATTAAAACAAATTAAGATAATTTTTCAAACATCGAATAATTTGATCGCGATTACTATGCGTAGTGCTCTTCACCGCTTTCCTTTCTTAGAATTTTGCCAATTGAAATTTTGCCTATATGTACACAATTTTCATTACCAGGGCTACCAGAAATTTGTTCTAAAAAATCAATTTTATGCCCATAAAAAATGCCTTAAAAAAAGAAAAGTATGCTCCGATAATTTAAAAAAAAAAGCTCCTTCAAACATATTTCTGTTTAAAAACCTGCATTTTAAAGCTTACACTACAGTTGGAGAAACTATTGTAAAATTTATTTCATTAGCTAATAAACAAGGAGATACAAGATTAAAATACCAAAATTAATAGTCCTTCAACAAAAATTCAAATTTGCAAAAATATTTGAATTTCCAAAATCAGAAAACAAAACAAAAAATTGGAAGTTATTTTTATTGAAAAATATATTTGTTCAATAACGAAATATTAAAAAAAAACGAATCTCATTACTTTTATATGGGAATGTCGCGTAAAATAAAGCTATGCCATTACTAAACAGCTTACGAAAAATAAAAAATTATGAAATTACCTGTATGCTTACTAGTATCGGCAAAAATAATGAGTCTAAAAATATATTTTTTTTTGTTGAAAAATGTTTTTTTTTTTTAATAAAATGTGCCCACACTGGATTCGAGTCTGAAACTCTAGGTTGTCGTCAACCGACTATAAGTAAGTCCTTATTATTCGTGTTGAAGTAATGCAGAGAGTAAGCTGGTTTCATTATTTAATTAAGTTTTGTAATGCTGATTAAGATAGTCGAAAGCTATCGACGTTTTAACCGCGGTTTTCTCAAAATTGTTACGCGCGATAGAAAAACTCGAAAAACAGATTCAGAATCAATTAGTAGAACTATTTTAAAATTTGGTATTAAATTTGAAACCTAAGCGAAAATTATAGTTTCGAAGTGGGGTTGATGGGAAGGTTTCGCCACTGGTGCACATATGTCAGCCCCGATTTACGCTGTATTTAAAAGAGTTAGTTATATGGTCGTTTCCATAATTTGTGCAGTTATTGCTCATTTTTCATGTCACCAAAATTTTACACTTTGTCGAGGATAGACATATGATTGTGTTTTTGGGTTGCGAAAATCGTTTTCCAAGCTTTGATATTAATTTATAATATCAATTGCAATTGTAGACAATTGTAGACAATTATAAAAAATAAAAAAAAAAAATAAACTTTTTAAATTTTTTTTGCTGAAATTACAGCCATTTTTATGATTATTGAATATAAAAAATATGTTTCCTACCAGAACCGTTACATTTAAAACTGACAAATGTTCAACATCAACTTGGAGAATTTACCCCACTGGTGGGGCGGGCAGTTTAGGCGATTTGAGTTACTTTGGAAATCTTAAAAAAAGAAATATATGGAATGAAGAGAATTTATGTTCTAAACATGCAAATTAAAGTAAATATATGTAAAATTTTATAAAAAAAACTATTTATTCTTCAGCAATTGTTGGTTAAGTAACGACAGCGCTTTAAAAAAAAGTGGCAAATGCTCCCCCTTCTACACTATAAAATAGAGTGCATTATCGCTCTAAATTCTAGTTTTTTTAATATAGAGACAAACTTAAAAAACGTTGCATTACATTCTGCTACTAAGAAATATAAATTTTCCGATGTAGCGCATTTGTACCATATCTTTTGGAAGTCAAACTAATTTATTGAACTCAAAATTGTGGATTATAGTAAAATCCTTAAATTCTCTAGGTACAGGTTTATTCAAAAAGTTTAATAAATTTAAACCCTCATATGAAAGTTCATATTTCAATTCCGTTCCATCAGTGTCGTACCCAGGATTTGGTTTCGGAGGGGTTTAATAGTGGTAAACCTTTTTTTTTTGCATGAAATTTTCTAAATTCGCGAATTCCGCTACTAGGATTTAGTTTGGATATCATATTTGTAATTTATTTTCAGTAAACTAACATTGATTAAAATACAAAAACGTTTCAAAAACTGAAAAAGTAGTTTTGTTAAAACGGTCCAACACACAAGATGTCAATGGTAGACTAAAAAGATTTTGGGCTTTTTCAAAATTTTAACCTACGGGTCAATAGTCGGGACATAAAAATTCGTTTTAGATTTATGGTTCTTTCGGCAAAGTTTCTTATTTTGATCCCTAGAATACGATTTTCCTTGTACGTTCAGGGTTTTTTTTTGCCTCCCTACAAATCGACCCCCCTAATGGACATGTATGACCTCGAATCACTTCATATATGAGCATGAAAGAATTTATATGCATATACAATGATGTTTTCTTTCCCTTCGGCCACCCCTCTGGGTACGCCACTGCGTACCATAAAAGGTTGATAGAAAGCAAATATGCGCCATTCTTTTTAAAAATCCACAAATGTGTATGTTCATACATTTCGCTTTATTTTTTCTGTTTTTGGCTTCTTTTTTTTTTGTTAAATTTTTTTTCCTATTGTTGCGAAATTGGTTTGATTTATGCATGATGGAGCACAATAATCCAACTGTAAAAATTGTTTTTAAAAAAATGGAGTTGATTTTCCACTCCTTGCACTCCTGAATATTTCATATATTACACACTCACACACACTACGAACTAAATTAAATAAATTAAAACGATATTGAAAACATTTTTAGGACTTTTTATTCTTAAAATTACATTTTTGCAAATTATTAAATATTGTTTTTTTCTATTAGATTTCCAAAAATTACAATTCATCATTTATAATTTACTTGTTTCATTTGTTTTAATGTAAAAACCTTAAGGTTAAACATTTTTAATTAAACTAGAATTTCTAATAACTGTTTTTGGCAGTTGCATGCCAAGTCATAAACTTAAAAACATGCAACAACAACAAAAAAAAAAATTAGACTAATGAAAGTTTATACTTTGTTTTTACATCAAAAATATATAAAACTGGCCATCAAGTCAGAAATGTTGAAACAAAAATTAATAGGATTTCAAAGGCTGAAGGCTAAATACTATATCAAGAGTTGCCACATGAAGCAAATCATTTTGCAAATAGTATTTTTAATTGAATTATTAAGTTAATTTTTTTGATTGAAAGCTTATTACATAAAAATTTTAGTACACTAATAGAAAAAAATTAGTAAACAGTTTTGCTAAAACTACTAAAAATTAGTTAAAAATTACGTTGCAGAAAAAATTGCTAAAATTAGCAGATTTTTTTTTTTTGCTAAATATAGCTTAGAATATAGATAAGAATAGCAAAAATAAATCTGTTAAATTGACAAATATTTAGTTATATTTATGCTAAATTTTAGTTAATTAAAAGTAACAAATTAATCTGCTAAAATCAGCAAAAAAATTTGATAAATATTAGTAGACAAAAAAAAAACATAAAAGAATTTGAAATTTTTAAGTTTTTTTTACATTTTTGTATTAATGCGAATAAAAATCTGCCCTTCTCAAAATCAACAGTTTACAATTTTTTTTAGCAAAAATAACTGTTGATTTTAGCTAAATATACTGTTTTTTGAATTCTACTAACTTTAAGGCAAATATTGCAAACATTTCTTTGATATTACATTTTTTTTTTGCTATTTTGAGTCTACAAATTGTTAGTAAAAGTATTTCCATAGTAAATTGCTACCCGAGTAAAAAAATGTATATATATAGTCTTGTGTTTTTTCGTCCTAAAATATATTATAACATGTGATTTTATATGATGTCATGCATAGCCATATATTATTAAATGTTTTATATATTGTATCATATATATTTATATATTGACCTTTAAAAACTAGATATTATACATATATGCTTTACATAATGAAATATGGTAGATCTATTTTCTTATATAATAATACATTTTGGCCGTGTCCCTAAAGTATGTGTCGATTGTATGGGTCGATTTGTAGGGAGGCAAAAAAATCGCTCAACGTACAAAGAAAATCGTATTCTAGGGATCAAAATAAGAAACTTTGTCGAAGGAACCATACCTCTAAAACTAATTCTGCTGTCCCGACTTTTGACCCGTAGGGTAAAATTTTGAAAAAGACCACTTTGATATTTCAGAAAGTAGGATCAATCTTTTCAAGATTATGGGAGCTACTTCTTCTCCGGGAGACGCGCTAGCAGATTAATGCATAAATAATCATTCTACGTTACCTTTAAGGGGTTAAAATTTAAGTTAAAAGAGCGCCTTTTTAGCCGTGTTTTTATAGCAAAATGTACAAATCTCGGGATAGAGATATTTCAGAAAGTAATAGGAGTCTTTCCAGGATTAGGGTCTCTATTTCTTCTCCGAAAGACGCTCTAGCAGATAAATGTATAAATTATATTCGATTGGGTTGGATTCGATTGGGGCACTCTAAATGGGTCAAAGTGGGATTTTTTAAAATTTCACCCTACGGGTCAAAAGTCGGGACATTAGAATTCGTTTTAGAGGTATGGTTCTTTCGGCAAAGTTTCTTATTTTGATCCCTAGAATACGATTTTCCTTGTACGTTGAGCAATTTTTAAATCTACCCGCCCTAATATACATACATATATGCAAAATAGTGCAAGTCAATTTGTGGTTTGTATGTGCGCCCTTTTGCATGTGCTCTTAAATATATTATTTTTTCAAAAAAAAGGTGGTTGTTTAATTACCTTATCAATTCATGTTTTAAAAATTTTGACATTCATTTTTGTTTTCAATTAATATTACATGATTGTTTATATTTACATATTTATATGTGATTGACATTTTTTTGTTTTCTCAGATGTTTGAGCGCGCACCGAATGTTATAAACCATTGCATGGATAGATGAATTGATGTCAGCCTAGATGGACATAAAAGGGTTGGATTTTAAAAATATTTTTTTTACAACAGAAGATAATTATATTTGCATAGTTATATTTGTTATTGCAAGCCTTTAAAAAAAAAATAATTTTTGCATAAACAAATAATAATAATATTAAAAAAGAATAACGAATGACTTTATTTGTTTTAATGGAAAAGTTAAAAAATTCAAAACCAATAATTTTTATTCTCGTATGAATACATATAAATTTTATATATTAGTTTACTACTGTATTATAATTTATATCTTCATAATTCTCAGAAAACAAAAAAATATTTCTATTACCACATTTATACTATAACCAAAAACTAGTAGTTTTTG
This sequence comes from Delia radicum, assembly GCA_021234595.1. Classification (NCBI taxonomy): domain Eukaryota; kingdom Metazoa; phylum Arthropoda; class Insecta; order Diptera; family Anthomyiidae; genus Delia; species Delia radicum. Next base: position 102,140,753 of record CM037853.1, on the reverse strand, counting down.
AAAACTTCTAATTTTTGATTAAAAATTTGTATAGAATTTGACAATTAAATAAAAAAGTAGGAAGTTTGTTATAATTTTTATTAAAAATAAAAATTATGTTTTTTTCGACCTTTAATTGTGCAATGAAAATGAAAATTATTCAAGTTCGAGGCCATACTCTATATTTCTTCATTAGGATATTGTCCTAACAAATAATCTATAGAGTTTTTTGTTTTCAAATTTATTATTTGACCCTCTCAGGAATGTGATGATAGATCTATTTCGGGAATTTTCTAGGTTCCCATCATCAGAACACGTTTTGAAAGCGGTAACAATCCCATGCCAAACATCAAACATACATATGAACTAGTTTACTCACTACATGAGAACTAATATACATATGAGTTTGAAGTTAAAGATTATAACCATTGATCAAAAAATAAATTGAAAACTTGTTTGATGTGCAAGATCCACCTCTGGTGGATATTCAATACACGTTTTTTTGTTTCTCTCTCCTTTTTATATTTTGTTTAGTTTGTAAGCAAAACAGGGGAAGTAAACTTGGCGGTACTCTGCCTTTTATACAAGTTTGTTATAATTTTTATTAAAAATAAAAATTATGTTTTTTTCGACCTTTAATTGTGCAATGAAAAAGTAGTTTTGAAAAACTGGTAGTTTTTGGTTGTAGTCTAAATGAGGTATATGATTAAATTTTTATAAATTATTTTATTATTTACACTTGACTTGACTTAAAAAAGAATTAATCTAAAATTTTCTTTATAAATCTTTTTATGTATTTGTACAAATAACTGTCACAATTTTTAAATTACGAAAAAATGAATTAAACTTCCCAGTGTAGAAAAGCATTTTCATATAAGTGGTTATATAAGTACATATTTGGTAATGGCAAGGACTTACAATTGTAATTAAAAATCTCATTACTTTTATATGTGGATGTTGCTCAAAATAATGACATTTTACTAATTACTAAACACCTTGAAAAAATATGAAAATATATGATTACCTATATACTTACCAGTATGGACAAAAATTCTAAATTTAATAAAAGAAAAAATGTTTGTTTTGAAAAAAATTTTTTTATAAAATGTGCCCACACTGGAATCGAACCCTGGCCTCCGCTCCACAATCTGAGCTATCTCAACACATACTTGATAGATAAAAACACAAATGACAAAATGTCATTACTTTACAGCTTACAAACAAACTTAAATAAGTAGTTATATATGTACTTACTAGAAGTGAACAAAATAATGAGTCTAAAAACAGATTTTCAAAAATTTCCTAGATTTTTTTATTTTATTTTTTTTAATAAGAGAAGCAACACTCTGGAAATTCTTCCTAATTATTAATGTGTTGCTTTCTTTGGAAATTGGATAGTGGTGAGATGAAAGGTGGGGAAAGATGAAGGGCTTCAAACATGACAACACTGTAATTGCGCGAGATGATTAGTTTTATAACAGTTGTTGCTCGCCACTTGAAGGAGAGTTGGCGAACTTTTTGAAGCTTTTTGGTTCATAGCCCTAATTCATTATTTTACTTAGGTGGGGTTATGGGACCACCGAAAGTGGGTTATGGTACCACCGAAGGTGGGAGCTGCGATACATATGAGGGATAGAAAACTCATACATACTATTTTTCTAAATTGATATTGCCATCACCGGGAATCGAACCCGGGACCATCTGCTTAACATACCAACGCGCTAACCATTATACCACAGCGCCCACACAATTAATGAAAAAAATAAGTATTTAGTGCGCCCGGTAGGCTAGTTGGTAGCGTGCTGGCTTATCAGTGCGGGGGTCGTGGGTTCGATTCCCACCAGAGGCACTGGTCTGTTTTCGCTACAACGCTCGTTTAGGGTAATAGTATATAATTTGTAATTATATGATTATTAATTAATAAAATAAAAAAAAAATAAGTATTTATTGGTAACACATTATTTTTTGTATTGACATAATGGGAAACTTAACTTATTATTTGTAAAAGTCCTTATTATTTCTGTTAAAGTAATGCATGTAGTAAGCCATTGTCATTATTGGTAGTGAGAAATGTAATGACATTACCCTTTCTACACTGGGTTGTTACAAAAGTCTAAACAATAAATTCATAATAAATTTTCTAAGATGTATAAACGCATGCATATACTCGAGTGTGAAAATTGTCATTAACCCTCCAACGAACAGAAATTTTTGCCAAAACCATTTTTGTTTTCTGAAAAAGTTTCTTGCATGCAATATTCGCGGTCTTTTAATGTCGCTTAAGGTGAATCTAACATTTTGTTTAACGAATTTTGAAAGGAGAATGCAATGCGATTAGGTTTAAATCTAAAATGTTATGCACGATATCACTGCGAAACATTGGTTCGGCGTTGGCGGTCTGCCGCATCCATTTTGCGCTATATGACCCCTAGAAATATGAAATTTAAAATATATATTTTCTGTCGAATATAACCACTTTAACACTGTTTGGACTTCTGGCCATGACCGTGTTACAAATTGGGGTTAAAACGGGAAAAGTATCCCCCAGGCAGCCTGTCCAAACCTAGTTGACTAGAAATTTGAAATTTAAAATATATGTTCCACAAACTACACAGACTGGAATGCAATGTGGCGGAGAGAAAATGAGTAAAATGGAATGTAAAAATTAAAATTAGGAACAAAAATTGTACCATACAATTTAAATGGAGTTTGTATATATATATAGCTCACTCAGCAAATCACTATATTGTAATCAAACCTATACGGATTTAGACTACTTTGTTGGCACATGTCATTGGTAACATGTCTGTGTAGTCTATGATATGTTCCTTTAAATAAGACCTTACTCACTGATATGATACTTCAGGTCATGAACGTGGCAAAAATTGGTTTTTAAAGGGGCACAATAAGGAAAAGTCCACCCACCCCCTTGGAAGCCTGGCCAAATCGATAACGCAACTAACTTAGAATGTTTGTTCCTTATCCCACTTAGACAAGGGGGAATATCAACCAATTGGCGCTCTGCCCTCACCAATAAAGCAAGGAATTGGTACGTAGATTACTATCCTGCGTAGAAATTCGCTTAAGGGAGATTTATGGAAATTTCTGTCCAAACCGCTTTGGCTTTTAAGCTGAAATTTTTAATATATGTCCGTTCAAATAAGACCAAACTCAATGGAGTGGTTCTTTTTTGAATTTTGCCAAACTGCTAAAGCGAGGAACTAATCCTGCATAAATATCCGCTTAAATTCCTTCGGGGAGGGGGAATAGTCACCTCCTTGGTGGTCTGATCAAATTTGAAGGGAATATCCTCTTGAATTTCTGGCCAAACTGCTAAAGCGAGGATCCGGGAATTTGGTATGTTGGTTCCTAATCTAACGTTGGCATTTGCTTAGAGGGAAAGTTTGGATGTACTTACTGGAAGGAAAATGGAGAGGGAGAAGCCACCCACTTGGCGGCCTGGCCAAACCAATAAAAATTTTTATTTGGGTTCCCAATCATATGAATTTTTGATAAAGTCTTGGTATAATTTTGGTTAAATGATAGAAATATAAAAAGTTAAAAGACCGTAGAAGTTTGAAAATTGAGACTAGAATATTGACTTGTGATTCTGCTTTTTTTTTAGTAGTAAACTTAATTTTACCGATTTTCTACCTGTTATTTTTGATTTGTAGCGGATTTAAAATTAAAGTCCCCTATTTTATTAAATTTTTATTAATTTTTTTTTTTTAAATTACTTTCGTAGTATTTTTATATAAATCAAAAACTTCAAAATCCAGCTACACTAGGAACTAAGGAATTTATTCGGCTGTAATTTTTTTATTTTTGTATTCTCAGGCGATTCTTCATGGTGGCCAAATGGCTATCCAAATTATAATGGTTATCCAAATTATAAATATTAATTTCCATGTATACACTGAAAGAATTATCCTTCATGATATTAATGAAAAAATTCATAGAATTCAATGAAGAATTTCATTATATCCGGGAAATTTTATTATTATTAAGACATTTTTCATAAACATTTCTTTCAAAAAATTTCATATTCTCAAATTTCATTTCTCAAAAAAATAATAATTCGATTTTTTAAATTATCTCTTCATAAATTTAATAAAAATTTTCTTTAGAGCTATGAAATTATTTCAAAGACTTAATTTTTTATTTTTCATAAAATTTGATTAATTTTACATTTAAAAGTTTAGATTTACCGGCCCAACAACAGAAACAACAAAAACAATACTTAATAAAAAAATGTTTTCTCTTGTTGTTGTAATTGTTGTTGTTGGGCCGGTAAAACATAGTTCTGGCTACGTCCCTGGTTCCAATGCACTTTTCAAGACATTCATCAAGATATATTTATATAGGTAGTCTTAATAGCCCAGCTGTTTATCTTAATCGTACCTGGTTTTGACATTTCTTACATGGTTTTGACACTGTACTGTACTCAACAACAAAATGCCTGTTGTTTTTGTATTGTTTGTAGTTGTTTGTTGTAGTTGTTGTTCTAGTAAGACTACCTATATAAATATATCTTGACATTTATGAAGCGATTTATTAATTCAAGGAAACTGCTTAATATTAAACAAATTTATAAAACTGTTTCATAAATTCTATAAACGCTTCATTGTCTAAATGATTCTTTTGAAATAAATATAATTCTCTCAGTGTAGATATTTTTAATTAGCCGAAATGTAGGCACTTTTTTCAAATATTGTAAGTCTTATTATATATTATTATTTCTGCTTTTTCCATATGATATGGATATTTGCAAAAAAAAACAATATTAAGTAGAAAAATTTGTTTGTCTCGTAATTTGACATTTTAATTGACAAATTTAGCTTTGGATTGTCCTAGAAAGAAAGCACTCCAAATAAGATTTTTTTGCAACTTTTTTTGTTTTGTAGCATTATATAAAACTCTTCATGATTGCACCTCTTCATATGATTATTTATACCATTTCATAGAAGTCCAAAATTAATACGGCGTTGTGGTGTAATGGTTAGCGCATTGGACTGTTACACAGATGGTCCCGGGTTCAATTCTCGGTGACGACAACATCAATTTAGAAAAATAATATGTATAAGTTTTTTATCACTTATATGATTCGCTGCGCCCAGCTTCGGTGTTCCCATAGCACTTAAGCCCACCGAAGTAAAATAATGAATCAGGGCTATGAAACAAAAAGCTTCAATAAATTCGCCAACTCTACATCAGGTGGCGAGCAACAACTGGTCTAAGACTTATCTTCTCGCGCAATTACAGTGTTGCCATGTTTGAAGCCCTTCATCTTTCACCACCTTTCATCTCTCCACTATCCCCTTTCGAAAGAAAGCAACACATTAATTAATAGGAAGAATTTCCTGAGTATTGCTTCTCTTTTTTTTTTTTAAAAAAACCCCTGTACTCGGTTTGGCCAGTTTGACTACCAATTTTTTTTTTTTATTGCATTTTTGTTTACTTTCTTTAATAACAAAAAAAGTAAACAAAAATGCAATTAAAGTGTAGTCTAGTCAAAAACGACTATTTATAAGAAAAAAATTGGTCTTTGTAAGCTATTTTGGATGACTAGATACTTTCAGATTGTATTGATATGTTCACAAAAGTTGTTCAGATTTACAATGGCATTTTGTCATATATTGTTAGTGAAAAATTATGAGGCCTCGTAAGTTATGCTGAAAAAAGCAAAAAAAAAAGAAAATAATTTTCTTCTAGAGTTTCTCAAAACAGTGCAGGAAAAAATGATTTTTTGCGCATAAAATGTTTGTAAACTTTGTTCAGTAGACTCTTCACTACATTATTGCCCAATATAGTTAAGCAATATCATCAAGTCTGAATTAGCTGTAGGCCAAAAACTGAGGACTCATTTTTTTGAGTGGTGCACTGATTTTCAAAATCTTTTAAGGGCCATCACCAAAATTTGGTAGTCAAACGGTCCAAACCGAGTACAGGGTTTTACTAACCTTTGGTAGTACAATCGAATCTATACTGTCGAGTCCGTGCATTTTTTTCACTGTTGCACTGTGTAATTGAAATAATAAAATTCTTTATAAAACATGTTGTACACTTGAGAATAAAATCTTAAAACTTAAGTTTGAAATGTATGAAAATCAATGAAATTATGCAATTTTATGAGAAAATAAATCTGTGAAATTTTATGAAAAAAAGTTTATAAAAAATTTCTTAATATTAATGAAATTTTTATGAAACTGCTTCATTAATATCATGAAGGATAATTCTTTCAGTGTATCAATAACACCTACGTGTAGAAATTTTCCCCTACTTCTGGCTACACCGAGCTGGATCCTTAATTGAGATATCGCCAAAATAGTCAAAAAAAAACTACTCCGAAAAAAATTTTTTAATGCGATTTTCGTTTTCAAGAATCCATATTTGTAAAAGTTTCCATGTTTTTAAAATTTTTGCTGTAATTTACTGTAATTATTAAGAGCTATTAAAAAGTCTCCTTTTTGGCACCATTGCTCATTAGAGGTTTAACAATGCTTAATATCATTTATCTACTAGAAGCATATAAATTATTTTGGTAATTTTGTTTTCTCATACCCATCATCATCATTGTAGCAGATTATTTTTTGTTGTTATTTGTAACATATTGTCTTATTATGTTTGCGCTTTTCTTGAAGATCCAACAAAAAAAAAAAAAACAACCCTGTTTTCATAAAAAAAACATGTCATTCAAAATCGCGCCTTTTTTGTTACCTTTTTTATTCTTTATATTATTTGTTGTAACATCAGTTTATATGGGTATCAAATGTAACCCTCTCTTTGTTTCTTGACCAATTTCTAAGATTTGTCAAATTAAATGTTTTATTACAAGATTTGAACAATAGACGTACATATTTCTAAGTACATACAGTTTGAATTAATCAAAATATTAGATTTATTATAACTTACCCTTTTGATTTCTATTATTTCAAATATGTCACAACATGTGCATTTTATTTTATTGACACTAATGATTTAATTTCTAGGTTAAGTGTTGTTTTTTTTGCGATTTAAGAATTTTTTAACTGACAATATAATAGATCTTGTTTTGAATTAGATATATTACTTTGTTGTTCAGTCAAAACAACACATTTTTTTTTTTTTTAAAAAGAAGCAACACTCAGGAAATTCTTCCTATTTATTAATGTGTTGCTTTCTTTGGAAATTGGATAGTGGAGAGATAAAAGGTGGGGAAAGATGAAGGGCTTCGAACATGGCAAGACTGTAATTGCGCGAGATGATAAGTCTTAGAACAGTTGTTGCTCGCCACCTGATGGAGAGTTGGCGAACTTATTGAAGCTTTTTGGTTCATAGCCCTGATTCATTATTTTACTTCGGTGGGGTTAAGTGCTATGGGAACACCGAAGGTGGGAGCTGCGATACATATGAGGGATAGAAAACACATTCATATTAGTTTTCTAAATTGATATTGCCGTCACCGGGAATCGAACCCGGGACCATCTGCGTAACAGCCCAATGCGCTAACCATTACACCACAGCGCCCACAAAACTGTAGAATAGTAGTAGAAATAACTGAAAAAAATCAGTTAACTGAACAGAAAGTTGACTTTTAAGGATCAACATGTAACTGAATCCCGTAAAGAGTTGAAAAAAATCTATAAAATGGTATCTTAATAAAAAATTATGTAATTTTTAACGCTATCTGTATTAGATGTTGCGTTGTAAATATTAATAATCGCCCATGTCATGTGTTTCATTACTTTTTGAATGCGAATGAATTTGAAAAACACATGAAATTGAAATTTTGTGCTTTCTAATCGCCATAAATGAATAAAATTTAAAATAATATTCGAAAAATGTTGAAAAAATACCGAAAACATATGTTTTCTGTCAAAATGCTAAATTTAAAATCATAAAGCAGTCTCAATATTTTTAAAAAAATTTGGTAAGGAAAAAAGTGATTTCGTTTTACTTTCTACGGGAAAGTAAATCGAAAATAAAAATGGGTATGTGAAAGTCAAAGCCCCAAAAAGTCGTATTGATTTCACTTTCATGTGAATGTGAAACATAGTACAGAGGTGAATATTGCATAAAATTAGCTTAAAAATATTTAAATAAAAAGGGGTGAATTAAACTATGACATTAATGAAATTATGCCAAATCAAAACACATGATACAATGTTGCCTTCCTACACACTCCATTGCTTTCACGATGTCTCGTTAAGTAAATGCATAAAATTTTGATTCAATAAAAACTTAATCAGTTCTGGTCACGTGTTAAAGATCACGTGAATTATATTCATACAGACAATACGAATATTATAATTTAATCGTTCATACATAAATTTTTATTAAATAATAAAAGGGTCCTCCATCTAACGTTTTTTGTTCAACTAGTGCTTATTTCGTGAATGGTAACACTTAGCTCATGTCTGGTTTGACAGATAATTAGTTTTATCATTCCGCTGAACGAATATGGTCCGTATGTTCGTTATCTTGTGAAAAAAGTGAAAGAAACTGGCATCCTCATCGATAAACCAAAGCGTGAAAAGCCAAAACAGTGCGTACACCCGAGAATATTGCTGCTGTGGCAGAAAGTGTCCGTGAAGCGCCATCAACATCAATTCACCGTCGTTCTCAACAATTGAACATTTCGGAGACATCATTGAGACGAATTTTGCATAAAGAAATTGGTATGACGCCATACAAAGTCCAATTGGTTCAGGAGTTAAAAAAAAAAAGTTATTTGGCGGACCCTTTACTATGTTTTCATTTACATGTTTTGAGCAAAAACACGTTCAGTGGAAACGTAGTATAACAAAATATCCAACATACACACTATGTAAAAAAAGTACATGAAAATTAAAAATAGAAATTTAAATGATGACAAATATTGAAAACAAAAGTTTAAAATATTAAAAAAAAAACATTTTTGCGAAATAGTTTTCAATAAATGTTTTTTCACTAACAATTTTTTTCGCAAATATTTTTCTCTCCCAATTTTTTTTTCGCCAACATTACTGTTTGTTTGAAATAATTGTATAATCTGGGTACTTCAATATTTCTTGTTTTAAAATAAAAAAAAAAAACAAAATAAATTAATCTAAACATGATGAATTTCATATCAAAACCTATAAAAAAAGGCACATTTTGAACCCGACCCTCTCAGATTTCGATGAAATTTTGCATACAGCTACATTTTACCTATGCAAACACAACCTCATTATTAAAAATTGCATTTTTGAAAATATGTGGGCGTGGCAAGGTATCGAAGTTTTTAAAAAATTACGATAATATGTACTTTCAAGCTGTGATTACTACGGAATGACTGAACCGATTTCAAGATCTTGGTACCATTAGAAAGGTATTTAAATCAGCTTTCAAAAACACATACTTTACAAATTTTCCTTTTCACTGAAATTTTTTTTGGCAAAAATGAAACTTTAAACTGGGAAAACCCTTCAAAGGCCAAGTGTTTTTTTCCAAAAAAAAATTTTTTTTAGAAAGGCCCCTTTATATAACGTATCTAAAAACTAAAATGGCTTTTTTTTCTTTTTTTTTAATTTCTTTAAGTAAATGCATTTCTTTTTAACTTCCTTATATTTTGATATCACCGTGTGAAAAAAAAAAGAATAAAGTAGCTATACTTTGGAAGTTATGCAGATTTTTTGTAATTCTAATAGATTAGAACAAGAATCGTATTATCAAATTTTTCAGATACCCCCAAAATATGGACTTACCCTTGGTAATTTTTTTTTTTTATTTTTATTTTTTTAGATTTAATATATAATTTTTGGCAGCTCATACTGTTGACTTTCGGAATATTTGCTAACTTATAGTGAAGTTTCATCTAAATGTATAAAATAATGGAAGCTTTGAGTTCCTGTAATAGTTTTAGCATATTTATATCTTGAAAATAGCTCTTCTTTTGTTTTGTTATAGTCGTCAGCGTCTGCATAGAGCAATTCCATTTAATATCACCGTGAAATTAATCGATGTTTTCCGATTTTGATAAAAGTTTGTGTTATAGAAAGCTGATTTAAATGCCTTTCTAATGGTACCAAGATCCTTGAAATCGGTTCATTCATTCCGTAGTAATCACAGCTTGAAAGTACATATTATCGTAATTTTTCAAAAACTTCGATACCTTGCCACGCCCAGATATTTTCAAAAATGCAATTTCTAATAATGAGGTTTTGCTTTTATAGGTAAAATGTAGCTGTATGCAAAATGTCATCGAAATCTGAGAGAGTTGGGTTCAATGCATATCGGTTTCAATATGAAAATCATCACATATGAAATAAATGTGTTGTGAAAGTTGTACGTGCAACACACAGAAAATGTAAATGTAGCTAAAAGTGAAATTAAAACCACAAAAAGCATAAAAATTAATAAATTTGACTTTTATTTGCATAAAATATTTAATTAAAATTGATTTATTAATTGATTGATTACACAAGGGAACAAAATTGAACTTTTTTTGTGTTGATTTGAAATTTGTAGCAAATTTTTACTAATTTGAGGTCGCTGATTTCAAATCTGCACTTGGTTTTTCTCTATCAGCTCGACTTTTCGAGATATACCGTTATGTTCAAAATTAAGGCACTTCCGCTACATATATTGGAATAACTTGACAACGGTTCACCATATTAAATTAAAAAAAAAAACCGAAACTCGCAAACAATATTCTCTTTAAGCCGTGCTTACATTGTTTTTAAATTTTCCAAGTAGTTTTAGAGATATCGTTCAAGTTTTGAAAAAAAAATTAAAATTTTTTTAAAAAAAAAAATTTTTTTGTTCTTTAAAAATTCCGAAAAAATAAAATTGGGACAAAAATCACAGTTTTGTTCTAGAAACAGTTAGTTAAATATATTTCGAATGAAATGAGCTTTATTTCATTGCAATCGGTGCACAACTTTTGATTTTGTTCACGATTTACTGAATTGATATAAATCACGATTTCCATACAAAAATAACATTTTCTAATGTGTAAGTGTTTGTATGTAATAAGTTAGTTTTTTATGATTCTAAGAATTAAAAAAATTAAGTAATAAAAAAAGATTATTTCATTTTTATGGTTGCGGTAGCAAACTCATAACGCCTATAAATTGTATTGTTCCTTTATGACACCTAGTCAGTTCACGGTCAATTAAAGAGAAAAAAGAAAAGTGCACTTGTTTTTATTGATGTGTGGTTTACCGTTGGTAACGGATGATTTTTTTAAAGAAATTCCCCTTAACACATGTGTTCATTCATAAGTGACTGTCAATAAAATTGTGGATATAATTTTTTCTAGGTACTTCAGTAAAAAACTTCGAAGTATTTATATGGGTTCATTCATCCAATTTTTCTCATTCAACAAGTGTTTACGAAAGCGAAAAGTATAACGACAAAAAATATTAAAAAATTTTAACCTAGAACATTTCATCAGTGAACACAAAAAACTTTTGATTTTTATCCCTTGTTTTATTTATTGAAAACTGTGTTACTTTGAAATATATGTCAAAATTGGGCTATGGCTAAGTCAAGAAACACCTGTAAAATCAATCCCAACTATTTTTGTAACATATTTTTGTAACATATTTTTGTAACATATGTGGTAGAAAAAGTGTGTCAGATTTTATTAAAAAAATTTATTTTGACTACTTCGGATTTACCATGGAAACCCGTGACAAGTACTGGATTCCTAATACTGTATGTAAAAACTGTGTAGAGTATTTAAGGTTATGGGCAAACAAGCAACGGACCCAGTTCAAGTATAAAACACCAATGATCTGGCGGGAACCTTCGAATCATTATGATGATTGTTATTTTTGCGCTGTCAACATAACAGGCATTAATAAAACAAACCGGTCTAAATGGATTTATCCTAACGTGTTGTCTATTACCCAACCAGTCCTGTACTCTAGTGAGGATTCAGAATCACAACCATCTACATCTACACACAATTTTCACGACTTACGACAAAATGTTCCTTCACCAATTTCTGAATGTGGATCAGATGACTTCCATTTAGATATTTCTTCTGAACGCGAGCAATTTAATCAGGAGGAGCTTAGTGATTTAGTGAGAGACCTTGGACTCTCTAAAAAAGCATCTGAAATTCTTGCTTCTCGATTAAAGCAAAAAAATCTGTTAACCCAAGGAACAACAGCTTCATACTACCGTAACAGAGCATATGATGGCGGACTATTGCTGGAGCATTAAAAATAATCCCTCTAAACAAGATTATTTAAGAAAATCTTATAAAAGAAAATTTTTCGATGAGTTGTAATTACATTGTAATATTTGTGTATTAAAATTTTTTATTTTTCTTTAAAATTCTCTTTTTGTGTTAAATTAAAAAGTATAGCTGATAGAAATAAACAAAATCAAAAGTTGTTATTTTTGTATGAAAATCGCGATTTATATCAATTCAGTAAATGGTGAACAAAATCAAAAGTTGTGCACCGATTGCAATGAAATAAAGCTCATTTCATTCGAAATATATTTAACTAACTGTTTCTAGACCAAAACTGTGATTTTTGTCCCATTTTTATTTTTTAGGAATTTTTAAAGAACAAAAAATTTTTTTTTTTTTTTAAAAATTTTAATTTTTTTTTCAAAACTTGAACGATATCTCTAAAACTACTTGGAAAATTTAAAAACAATGTAAGCACGGCTTAAAGAGAATATTGTTTGCGAGTTTCGGTTTTTTTTTTAGTTTAATATGGTGAACCGTTTTCAAGTTATTCCAATATATGTAGCGGAAGTGCCTTAATTTTGAATATAACGGTATATCTCGAAAAGTCGAGCTGATAGAAAAAAACCTAGTGCTGATTTGGATTCAGCGTCCCAAATAACCTTAAAAACAATATTCAGTTCTTAATCAACAGAACCATTGTTCCCTTGTGTTATTTATATATTGATTGATTGATGGACTGCATATAAAAAAATAGGGGTTTTGGTCCACTGATAGTCTATTTTAAAGTTGTTATAATTATTGGCAGTCCGAGAAGTAATGGTACCTAAATACCGCTTATGTTGCAGATAAGGTAAGGTACAGAAAAAACTTTGAATTCCGAATTTTTTTGTGGCATACTATAAATTCCTGAAAGAGCGGTAACTATACAAACTACGTACGTATTTGATTTTTATATAGTACGATATCTCCGCGTTTTAGCTGCAATTTGCATAAATTAAAACAATTAATTATATCTAAGCTACTTCTAACTAAACGTACTTTATATGTTTAACTAAATTATTTTTTAATTTATTTTCAAGTAATTTAACACATTTTTGTTTTCATACTTCTATCATTGTTAAAATATTAGAATTGCTAATTTTTTATTGTTCAAATTTATGACTAAAAAATAGTTGTAAATAATAGGAGCAAGTTTTTTTTTTTAAAATATACACTTAAAAATATTAATTTGTTGCATTGATATTGATGCGATATATCATGTTAAACACAATCAAAATCGGCATTTGATAATTTACAGTAATATAAGGACCAAAGATTTTTCAGTTGTTTAAAATTTTTGATTTAATATTAATCAGAATAAATAGGGAAGTTAGGGGTGAAATGGTAACGCACTTTTTTTTAGCTCTTTAAGAGACACAAACGACTTCAAAAGTCGTTACATAGACATATCTTACGAAGCGATTAGTGTCATTCATTATAAAGAGATTTATAATAAACACAGTTGAACCAGTTGGCTGTTATGTTTCCACAATTTAAGTGAACAAACCTCTTACATGTGTTGCAGATTTCGAAATTCTAACAATTCTAATGAAGATGAGGACGATTATGGGAGTCTTGCCATTTTAGAGGTATACATTTTAGGTATAAATTTTGAAGTGTGATATTTTATTATATTGATTGAAAAATTCACATTTACATAATATTCTACTAACACAACATAAATACGCTTCAACATTGTTTAAATTCTTATTAATATATCCTCGCAAAACACTATTAAAACTTCACCCCAAATTGAAGTTACAATAGTCCCGGCTTAAATGCGCAATCAAAAATGCAGAGTTTTCGACACATTTAAGCGGGGCATCTTTTATCCGAAAACTTAGATAAATGCGTAAAAACACATTTAAATAAATTATTTTTCTTTGTATTTAAAAGAAATTGCATAATTTAAGCAATTAGCATTTTTTGCGGATACTAGTTAGTCATTCAAAAAATATGTAAATAAAATGTATTTTTGTATATTTTCTAAATTAAAAATATTATCGAGAATAGTTTTCCAAAACAAAACACAAAAAAAAAAATTTCTTCAGTGAATTTTTCAACAGCAATCAAAAAACATAAAAACCCCTGCAAAACTTTGGTAATGGGTGCGGCAAAGTAATGCATTACCTTGTAATGTGTACACCTTACCTGTATCACTATTTTCCAACAAGAAGTAATGAGTTACCGATAATTGAACACTCTTGGATTACCTTGTAATGAGACCTCATTACATTTTACATTACTTCAAAACATACAATAATGACTTACCGATCATCAATTACATAATGCATGAATTATAAACGTAAAGTAATTATTAATATATATTTTTGAAAATCTATTTATAGACACATTACTTTGTGATTTTTTGTAAGCATAATGGTAAGGTGTATATTTTTGATATCACGAACGAAAACACGAAGCACAACAACTCATCTACATGTTAAGCAATAAAATATTGTATGTGTCGATAGCTTAATTGGTAGAGTTCTCGCCTAACTACTTGTTAAATACCAGAGCCCCCAGGTTCGAATCCCACCATGACCAAGTTATTTATTTAATAAAAAAAAGTTATTTATTTAATAAAAGAAATATCTGTAAAAAAAAACATTTTATGCATTTTTTTATGAAAATCTATTTATAGACACATTACTTTTTGCCACCATGTAACCATATAAGTAACCAGTTACTTTACCCCCTACAATGTAATAAGTTACTTTGAAGTAACGTGTAAAGTAATGCATGAAGCCCTATGGCGATAAATTACTTTACCCATGATTTGGTAATGTGTGGTTTTGCTGGCAATGTGTGGTTTAATTAGGTTTTTCTTTGTGTAACTTCTTCTAAAATTGTACGATTTTTTATTAATTTATAAATTTTAAATCTAGAAATCTAAAGTTACAATATGATTTCAATAAGTGCTTATTTATCACTCACAGTTACTAGATTACTTTGCTGCTTAAACCGTAGTGATCGGATAAAGAATGTATTTGCGAATAATGTTTAAAAACCACCAGTAATTTTGACTGGTTTTGGGCAGAGTAGATATAAAAAAAATCGCTCATTCTAGTGTTAATATAAGAAAAAAATTAATTTACTCTCCAATTCATGTTAACTTGTAAAATATGTTTGTTTCCGAAAAATTATTATAAAAATTGCGTAATATGAAACGGCTTCTGGGAACTTTTCCTCTGACACAAAAGTGAGAACATCTGAAATGTGTTCCTTGATTATGTATTTGGAATGCTACAGAAAGATTTTGTGATCAAAATTAAATTCTTTCTTCTAACATATTTTTAAAAAATAGTTTTGCATTTGGCACAATTCATATATTCGATTTTTTCCAAAACTTTTAGAGACAGGAAAAAAGTACTTAAGGCCACACTAAGAAAATTTTGTAGGTAAAATTAACTTCAAATCCTTAAAATATTTGCAATTCAATAATTTTTAAAAATTAACTATTGAATGTAGTAAAATAAAAACAATAGCAAATAAAACAACATTATCAGCATTTAAATAAAACATATTGATAGCGATACCTATTCTCACTTTCACCATTCACCTCAATTTTCGAATCTCATTATTTCCCGTGTGTTGATTATATGCCCCAATTTGATTTGTGATTTTTTAATATTTGTTAATTGTAAAGACGTTTGAACAATAAAACATTTTCAAATTTGTATTATTTAAGAGGAAATGAGGTTCGAAAACTGAGGTGAATGGTGAAGGTGAGAATAGGAATCGCTGCCATTAATAAAAACAATTTTTTGGAGAAACTATACTTACAAGTGAGGTAACCCGACCAGGACCGACAGATTTCAATGAACTTCGAATATGTTGTAGAGAATAAAAATTTATGCGCAAAATTTCATGTTTAGGCGGTACTAAGTGGGTTCAAAAATTACCCTATTTTACGTTTTTTTTTGGTTTATTTCGTTCTTCAAAAAGTAGCTATAGACATATTAGATGTCAAATGAAAGGTTTTTTGAAGACACATTCACTGCTGTACAAAAAATGCCCAACGATTTTTAAGTATTTTTGTAATTAAAAAGATAATGCGTATCAATGTCTATTTAATTTAATCCAGGGGGTGTCTGATTTTTTTCCGATATTCTATAACGTTCGGTTTTTATGCGACTTTTCCCGAAGAACCTGTTTTCCCTGTATTTCAAATAATTCCAAAATGTGCCAAGTCTGTGTCCACTATATATGCAATATGTGTATCAACATGCCTGCGTAGAAAAGATCTAGTTTTCGTAAATTAAAGACAAGTTTTCATAAAAAAATTCTTTAACCTTACCTTCTTAACCCATAAACGTGCGATTGGGCAGCTAAAAAATAATACGTGTCTTGTTTATTTGCTCCCTTACAACACATCCAAAGTTCATTAAAATCTGAAAGTTTTCAGATTAATTTCCTTTTTTAATAAGCTACACAATTTGGAAACAATATTTACTCTAAATATCTCTTTAATTATTGTAGTTTGACGATATTTTGTGGATCATTCTTGCCACGTAGCTATCAAAGTGCTATGTAATATTGGTTTTTTGATAAAAAGAGAAATATAAAAGAGCTGAAAAAAAAGAAATATAATATTTAATAATACTGAAGTAAATAATTTTATTTTCACAACAGATTCATTTTCTGTCTATTTTCTAAACAAGCGCCATATTGTTTTTGTCACACAAATTTTGTGTGCGAATTATTTGATCAAAAACGCGAAAAAAGTGCAGGAAGTGAATGAACATTTGTTAAAAAAAGTAGTTTGGTAAGTTGGTAAAAAAAAACAAGTCTCAAAAACATTGAAAAAAGTTTTATCTGTGATTGCAGTTAAAATAACTGCCGCAGCATTACTGCAGAAATAAGTGTCATGTATAACATTTTCATTTTCATAATTTTTCTTTCGAAAAAACTAAATATATTTAAATTCTACGATCTCTGTTCATTCCGGAATATTTTTGAACATTTGTTTTACTAAAAACAACTCTACGGCCCGATTACTGATTGTCCAGTTAAAATTGAAAACAGTGTGAAACAGTTAAATTTAAAATTTATATGGGAAACAACAACAAATTTGTCAGTTAAAGTCCCAATTAAAAGCTAAAGGGACATTTAATAATCAGGCCTAAATATTATTTTTTCATAACTCTTTAGAAATTCCTTTTTATATATTGCAATAAAATATTTTATCTCTATGTGCTTTATATATTTAAGAAGATAAAAAATTTCTTGTCTGATTGTTGAATTTTAACAGAATTTAACATGAATAGGTAAAATTTAAGAAAGACATCTTGAATTTCTAATTATTTTTTGTTTTAGCTTTTTACAGATTTTTAGTTTAGCAAATATGGTTGCTTTTGAGTTTTTTTAATTTCAGAGAATCGGGAAGTAAAAAACAACTGAATTTCCTCGAATTTCGTCACGGGAATTACCAGGATAAAATCCTTGTTCATGTAGTAATTGCAGAGCTTTTCTGGTTGCATAATTATCCCAGTAGAAAACACTATAAACATTATATCCATATCAGACACATAAAGGATCCGCCAAATAACTTTTTTTTTTTTTGAAAATGCTATAAAATAAAACTACTGAATATTTTCTAAAATTTCTTTTTTTATTTGAAAGTACAATCCTTCCGGTTAATAATGGAAAATAATTTAATTCGGCAGACCATGCAGTAGCCAACACGATAGGTCCAATTTTTAAGCACATTATCGATTGTGTGCAGACATGAGCTAAGTGTTACCATTCGCGAAATAAGCACTAGTTGAAAAAAAAACGTTAGATAGCGGATCCTTTACTTTTTTTACATAATCGAAAAAAAGAACATTTCCAATTGGGAAAATCCGGCCATTTTAAATGGGTGTGACAGCCAAAATAAACAGCATACAACTCAACGTAGACGTTTTAGCGAATGTATTTTTCCTTCAGAATAATTTTGATTTTAAGTATTTTTTTTCGTATCTCGAATAGTTTTACAAGAAAATTCGACATTTTTTGTTTCGCAAATTTAAAACAGACTTTTGGCAGAAAGAGCTATATCGAATATTTTGGTTTTTATTGCAAAGTTGTTCTGATACATCCCTTGCACATAATTAATAAAAACATTTCGGGTGTTTGCACTTCTGTGTATTAGTATTTTTTGAGTGTACTATCTTTGATATATTTTATTTGAAGCAATACAGGTGCTGTTAAATTATTATAATTATAATTGAATTGTTAACAAGACCAATTATTTTAAATTTATTTCAAAATCTTTAAATGGGGTTTCTTATTTGTCACATAACAGTCTGGTCATAAATGAAACAGAAATTGAATTTGTTAATAATTTATTTAGGATGACATTTATATCTATTTTTAAAGTGTGTTTTTTCCGTAAGAGTACAATGTAATTTCAAGTAAAGTTTTTTGTTCCAAAGAACCGATTGTATAATAGACAAACCATATGTGCAAAAGTTTTATTTTTACCGCTCCCATCGCATATTCCGGTACATTGGGGATATAAATAATTGATATTAAAAAAATTGTTCTTCTCGAATGAAAATAGTCCAGTCGGAATCGACTTTTACCCCTAAAAATTGAGTAAAATTAGTTCAAATCTTATTGGCGATATAACTCGTAAACTAGTCGCTTAAGAGAAAAGTGCTTTAAATGATTTTTTATACAAGATAAAATGACAAACATTTTTCTCAAATCTATTTTTTACCTAATAATGACGCGTCATGATGTTGTAAGTGGTGAATGTCAAAATTTGTGTCATAGACTTAAAAGTAAAGCTTCATGATATTTATGAAATGCTTCATAAATTTTTGTCCAATGTAACTTTTCTTAGTATTTATAAAACATTTCATAAAAACAAAAATCAATTTATTCATATTAATGAAATGCTTCACTATATGTATGAAGGATATTTTGTATTAGTAAGGATTTCTCTTATTTTGTGCAGAAAACAGTTCTTGGAGACCATGATATGATATGGCCATTATAATTCTTGTTGTTTATGAAATGTGTCAAAAATATTGATAAAATTGTTACATTGGACGAAAATTGATTAAACTTATTCCAGATTTTCTCTGGGTGTAGCTTTTATTCAAACGGCTCCTGTATATTAATAATTCAGTAACATTTGAAAAATATATGGTTTATTCCATTGAAAACTTACCAAAATCTAAATTTATATTTATTATACAAGTATTTTGGTCACATAGTGTTTGGACGTGTTAAATTTTTTTCGATATTTTAATCGATTAAATTATTATTCGGGCTCTAAACTGTACTAGATTATCGAAAAAACAATAGCAATTGCACGACACTACAACTATTAACGTAAGTAGGTCATAGGGTTAGCGGGTGATACTGCTAAAATACCGGTAATACTGTCTACCGTTGCTGTTAACATTTTATAACCAAAATACCGTTTTCCTTAAAATACCGTTACCCAAATAATTGAAATACCATTAACCTTAAAATACCTATACCTATAAAAAAAATGAAACATCGATAGTCTTAAAATATAGTTCCGGAACAGATGATAGATAAAATGCCATTATCGAAATAACTGAAATATAAACAAATTGTCGAAAGAAATCCCTTAGAAATATGCTTTCATTGACAAAAAAAAAAATATCTAAACCTATCGAAAGGAAGCATTATATTAAGGTTAACGGTATTCAGAAATTTCGTAGCATGTCGATAATTTGTATACAAAAATATTAAAACTAAACCAATTTGCCAACTAAGACACTGTTTCTAGATGACGTTTTTCTTCACACAAACGAAAAAACAATAACAAAATTCATGCAATATAAAACCAAAATACATGAAGTCACTCATTCGTGTAGCGGCGAAGGTCTTCTAGAAACAGGACATAAATGTGTAAAATACTAAATATTCACGTGCACCTTAAAAAGCAGAAAACTACAAATTATGGTAACGATATTTTACCTATAACGTTATTTTAATTATTTGGGTAAGGGTATTTTAAGGCTAACTGTTTTTAATTAATACGGTAACGGGTTTTGAAGGTAGAAGGTAGAAAGTTGAATGAGGTTTTAGTCGATAACAGTATTTTAATAGTATTGCCTGACCTATTACCAACTTAGCAATTGCTATCGTTTAACACTTTTTTAGATTAACCAGTAAAGTTTAATGTCCGAATAAATATTTAATCGATTCGAACATCGAAAAAGTTTGACACGTTAACACTTGATGTGCCTAAAATATAAAAAATTTGAATTTGAAATTTGGATTTTGTTAAGTGTGCCATGGAATAAACCATATATTTTTCAAATGTTATTGGATTATTAAGGCTACTTGTTCTGAAATACAATTTGGCGATACCTGAAGTTAAATCAGTGATAAATTAATATACAGTAGCCGTTTGAAAAAAAAGCTATGAAACAAATTTTAACTTTCACCGCTTGCAACATTATGACGCGTCATTGATAGATGAAAAATGCTTTGGAGAAAAATGTTTGTCACTTTATTTTGTATAAAAATGCTTATATACCACTTTTCTCTAAAACCTCAGTTTAGGACTTGTACTTCAAAAAAATTTTAACTATTTTTTTTTTTTTTAATTAATAATCATATAATTACAAATTATATACTATTACCCTAACCGAGCACTAGCTACTATGGCCTTCGGCGCGTTGTAGCGAAAAGAGACCAATGCCTCTGGTGGGAATCGAACCCACGATTTTTTTTTTCAGGATGATGAAAAAAAAAAAAAAAAAAAAAAATTAGTTTCATTTGATGCGGTTTCATTATTCCCGAGTATCCCTGTTAGTTTAGCAATTAATATTATAGAAGGAGAATGGAATGTTATCAAGGAATATACGACTATTGATAAAGACCTATTTTTACGTATTTTAAAATTTTGTATAGAGGATAATAGATACTTTCAATACGGTGAGAAGATTTATTTCCAACAAAAAGGACTCCCAATGGGATCCCCTGCTTCTCCAATTGTTGCTGATATAGTTATGGATAAATTACTCGACACATGTATTGAGAAACTTGATATCAAACCAAATATAATAACAAAATATGTTGACGACATATTTTGTGTTATTTCTGAGAATGCAATAGATAATATGTTGATTGCATTAAATGAATTTAATACGGATATTAAATTTACCATGGAAAAGGAACGCGACTCAAGACTTTCTTATTTAGATACTTTGGTAGTTAGAAGAGATAACAATTTGATAATGGATTGGTATAAAAAACCAACGGCATCAGGTAGAATTATTAATTTTTATTCAAAACATAATAGGAGAATTATCATTAATACTGCAAAGAATTTAATAGAAAGGGCTTTAACTATTAATGACAGAGAATTTCACAGGAAGAATGAGGAAATTATTAAGAATTTATTAATGGATAATGATTTTCCAATAAAATTAATCTGTTCATTAATAAATCAGTATAAATTTAGAAGGAATAACAGCACAAATAACTTGAATGAACAGAGAATTTACAAGTCTATGGTTTATGTACCGGGATTATCAGAATGTTTAGAAATATCGAATATCATCGATACTAATAGATATAGAATAGCTTTTAAATCATTCAATACAGATAATAAATTATATAATAGGACAAAGGATAGGATACAGAAATTAGACATGGCAAATATAGTGTATAAAATACCATGTAGTGGAAATAATGTAGAAAATTGTGATAAAGTATATATGTATAGGTACAACGAAAAATAAATTGAGAACTAGATTAGCTGGACATAGATCAGATCAGAAATATAGGAATATTAATTCACAAAAAACAGCATTATCTTCCCATTGTTCAAGATATAATCACTATCCAGACTTTGAAAATGTTTCGATTTTAAATACAGAACAAAATTACAAACGTCGTTATTTATTAGAAATGTTACATATAATTAATACACCACTAACAAATAGAATTAATTTTAAGATAGATATTGAAAATTTAGCTCAGAATTATAAATATTTATTACAAAAGAAATAACACATACTACATTAATTTATAACAAATATTACATCAATAGATTTTTTAAGTGTTAATTATTTATATTTTTTGTTTTAGAAATATTTGTCAAGTATTTTAAATATGTTTTCAAACTTTCAAAAATTTTTTCAAACTTTCAAAAATTTTTTCAAACTTTAAAAAATTTTTTTGAAAATTTATTAATTTATTTATTTTCCTGAAGATGCTACACAAAGGAGTAGCGAAATATTGAAAATAAAAAACTTTTATAAAATAAAAACAACAAACCTTAACCCAAATAATTAGAAAATTGAAAAATAAGAAATAAGGTTAAATAAACGAAAATAATTAAAAAAAACATATTTATACTTAATGTTGATCTATATTATTGTACTGATTGTTGCTCTATTGTTTTTATTTATTTTTGTTAAGTCTTATAGATACTTCTCCTGAAGATGACATTCGACGAATGTCGAAATATTGACAAATAAATTAATTTTTATATTCCCTACAACTGGCCTCTAGCTCGAGCATTTTTATTTTGTTTAATTAAAACTGGAAGGTCGAACAAATACAACTTTTAATTAAAAAAAAAATATTTTTTCATATATTTAAAAAAACGGATTTGCTCGCAAAATTATACAAAATTTCAATTTTTAAAATATCTTCAACCGTGTAGAAGTTATTTTCTGTCAAAATTTCGACTTTGGTTGACAATATTTCCACTAGTGGGCGCTTTAAGACAAAACTAATACAACAATTGCTTAATGCAGCATGGTTCGATATATCTGGAAAGTTTGATTGCAAAATTTCCAGCGGATCTATGACGTGCCATTAATGAGTTAAAGTAATCAGTTCTTTAACTTTCTTTTCTTCTTGAGGCAGTTCTGGAACTAGGTCTCCGGCCGCATAACCGTAAATATATGCTAATGATTTTGAGATTGAGTCAGGTTGGACTGTTTAAAAGCTAACAAAAATATACTATGTTAATGTTCAGTTTGATAACTAATTTTTTCAACTAGTTTCTTTTACGCATCATGTGAAATCATAAGAATTGCGTTGATAAAGATCATGAAGTTCAATTAATATAATAAAATAATTTGTTGCAGAACAGATGCGTAGCATTTTATTAGAATCTGACCTCAACTTATAATGTTATATTAAGTTCTAATAAATAACTTGGTAAATTGAATATTGGAACGTTTTGACCCTTCTAAAATACTATATCCAAATTGCGTATTCTCTTCCATTCAAAAATTATTTCAAGTCGATTCATGAAGATATGACCAACTTCAAAAATGTTCGACAAACAATAAAATTGATTTTAGATACCTCTTATTTCTCAAGGTTTTTTGAATTGAAGGCAACGACGGACAGGGTTAGGTAAAAACTATACGTAAAAACTGTTAAATTTAAAGTTTCACGTTTAAGGGCTTAAACAAAAGACCCATCTAGGTCATTTAAATGTCGAAAAATTAAAAAAAGACTTAAAACTTAATAGAACTTTTTGATTTATTTTACTTTTTTACTCATAGTTTTTTACTTTTAGATCCAAACCAATATAAATTGGGAGATACATTCATTTAAAAAGTAATTTCCATATCGCTGCTTAGTGAAAATTTGTATGGCGTTTTACAAGTGAAGAGAATAGATGATGTCTAAATTTCAAATGGAAATTCTTAATTTCAGTTGATATAAAAACAAAAAAATTATTTCACACGGCTTATGAAACTTTTTTTATGAAAGATAACTTCATAAATATGATGAATAATTAGTTAATAACAAACGATTTATGATACAGTTTCATTAATATGATGCAACTTTAATTCCTGAAAGTAGAAATAGTTTCAAAAGCTCTTTGATTTTGGAACAATTTTAATCAAATATCATTGGTGTAAAACTTGACACTTGAACGGGTTATAAAGAACGGGTTATAAAGAAAACTAAACAGTTCTTTGAAACTCGCATATTTTGAAAATGGTAACACTGGTAGATTCTAAGGTATTTTTAAAAGAAAAACTGAGTAACTCCATGGATTTGTTAGCACTGAAAGACAAAATGGCACAAAAAATGCAAATTTTGGCATGTAATTCCAAAAACTCCTTAATAATATTTTAATATTATAGTTTAATATTTTTAATGAAAAACAAAATTATCTAAAAATTATAAACACTATTAATTTTTAAATCAGACTAGACTAGTTTCTGCCTTTTTATGGACAGGCGCCATCAGTGATTTTCCATTTAAATTGTATTATTATTTGTGTATTATAATTGTCAGATTGTCTCTATATGATAAATTTTTCAACAAACTGCTGCTGTAAGAATCAAACCTGCGCTCTTCTTACATTACAAACGTAACAATACCAAGTCATGACAGTTTAGCGATCACACCCAAATATGGCCTCGAATGTAATGCAGCTAAATTGCAGTTTTCTTTCCTATTAGCTTTTTCTGTTATTGTATATTATACTCAGAAGTGACAACACTAACAAACACAAATATTCTATTTTTAGATTTTTTTTCTTTTACTTTCTTACAGTTAATGTGATAAATTGTTTCGTAGTAAATTAGTATGAACTTAAGTTTACAATTTTCGTTGCTTTAAAGAATATATTGCAGAACTTATTTTTTACAAACACTAAAAAATAAAATTTTTTTTTTTTTTTTCGTGTATAAGATTTGAGTTTCAACTATATTTAACAGAATTTTTTAACGAAAGGTGTAAAAAATTTGCAAAAATGTCTTTTATAAATGTAATCCGGAAAATTTAATTATTACAAAATAATTGGAAAAGTGGCATTTTTAATGCCACTTTTTGCCCTGCTGATAAGCATTTAGATTCCTCCAAATTAAAGTACCAAGATTGTAAGGCATGCTTCATTAAACCATCGCAGGATGTTTTGAATCATCATCAACAAGTACTTTATAAACCAATGCAGCCAACTTTACTTGATATTGATGATTAATCGATAATTTTGTCGATTAGCCGACCCAAATAACCGTTTAAATAATTTTTGCGATGTTTCGAATAATGCATTAACCGATTAACCGCATAGGTCGAATAGTTGGAGATATCACTTGCTAATCATTTATTCTTTAAATCCTAAGATGAAAATCGAAAATCCCAATGTACCGTATACGTATGCCGAATGATAGTGTACCGGTTGAGCGTTAAACTTAAAACCGCCATAATTTTTGCGCCGTTAAAGATAAATGATTAACGCAAATGGATTTAGCATGCTTAAACATCGGCTAAACACACACACACAAAAGGATATTCATGTCATAAAAACAAAAACAAAATTTTAAATATTTTTCCTCAAAGTGTAAACAATTTTTGAAATTCCTCATATACAAATGAAGTAATTTCACTATATAAAACACACTTGTATTCCCCCAAATTGAAAGCCTCTGTTAATCTAAAGAATTTCAATTGTGTACACAAAACAAAAATTCTGTTTATATTATTTAGTCTCAGTGACACTTTAACCGCACAACTAAGAATATTGATATTTATTTGAAAAAAAGCAAAAAAAAAATTTTAAATTATAATAACTAAGATCGATATATCTATCTAATAAATCAGTTCTGTTAAGTGATCGCAGATTATCGTAAAAAGATATTTAATTAATATATGATATAATTAAAGCAAAAGTGAAATACAAATCAAATTACATGAACTCAAATATAAATCATAATACCCGAGCAAAAAAATTGTATAGTAATTTAATAATTGCAAATTTGATTAATCATTAAAAAGTATTTCAGCGATATGTATGGGAAAGAATAAAAATAAAAACAGTTCGGCTAGAAAATTTTACCTTATGTCCATGTTTTAAATGCTGAAATCACGCCTCGTCGAAGTAAGCTCTAATAACGAGACTACACAGTGATAAATCCTCAGATTTGAATGAAAACTAGGATATATTGTAAAAGACAAACAAATATTAGACACGTATTTTTTGTTTAAGTTGTGCAAACCTAAGTTTAGGGGTTAAATGGTTGGGTCAAATATGACCCATTTTAAGGCTTTTTAAATATATTTCGTATATAAGTTATTAAACTATTAAACTATTAGTATACACTGAGAGAATTATCTTCATTTCTGTATTGAATTCCTTCATAGCTTTAATGAAAATTGACACTGGAACTCGTGCATTGAAACTTTTCATAGAATCTTTGAAACACGTTTCATTAAAGTCAATGTTTATGAAATGTTTGTAGAATTAATGAAAATCTTCATGAAACTAATTAATCCTTCCGACAATGTAGCGTTAGTAAAATTTTTGAAACAGTCTCATAAATTTTTTTAATATTCAGAAGGTTTGAGCTCAAATGAACATGTAAATAATGTAATGCTTATTTAATTTAATACTTTAAATATTTCAAATAAGTGGCAACCCTGGGTACACAGCATATGCAATATGAGTATAAAAATTGTTGTTTTCTCGAGTCCTTTAATACTGCGTACAAGAAATCTGAATTACTTAAAACTTAAAAATGTTGTAATTTTTGACCCCCAAAATACAAAAAAATCAATGTCTAATATTTTTTGTCCTCAACAACATATCGAAGTTTCATTAAAATTGGCCGATTCACCAACGTGTAGCTTCCTTGTAAGTTGCAAAAGTTTTTAACTAAAGGATGTTTTTTTAAAGAGGTATATAACTTTAAAATGGAATAAAACAAAGATTAATTATTTAGATTGACTTGACATTTACTTTATTCCAAAGATAATCTTTTGGCATTATAATTTAAATATGACTTCTGGCATATGACCGCCACGGCTGGCTCGGACGTAGTCTAATCTGGATGTCAAAATTTCGATGACTTTTCCAACATTTGTCGCCGTATATTGGCAATAACGTTGTCCTCCAAGTGGTCAATCGTTTCAGGCTTATCGGCGTAGACTAGCGACTTCACATATCAACACAGAAAATAGTTCATCGGCGTTAAATCGCACGATCTAGTAGGCCAATTCACGGGTCCGAAACGTAAAACTATGCGGTTACCAAACGTTTCCTTCAGTAAATCAATTGTGGCACGAGCTGTGTGACATGTTGCGCCGTCTTGTTAATACCTCAGCTCCTGGCCATCATGGTTGTTTAATTGATGAACGAAAAAGTCAGTAATCATGGCTGTATAGCGCTCACCATTGACTGTAACGTTCTGACCAGCCCATAAAACACACCAAACAGTCAGTTTTTCTAAATGTAACGGTGTCTCAACATACACTTGAGGATTATCATCACTCCAAATACGGCAGTTTTGTTTATTGACGTATCCAAACTAAAACTGAGCTCCATCGCTAAACAAAATTTGCAAAATTCGTGCGCGATACGTATTTCGAACAGAACCATGATTTTAGAAATAAATTTGCACAATTTGGAAGCGTTGTTTAGGCATCTGTCTATTCATGTTGAAATGCCATACCAAACTAAACATAAATCACTTGACAGCTGATAAAATGGCCGCCAGTTAAAAAAGTGTGGCCAACTTAAAATTTTATACCTGCATAATAACACCTTTTATATATGAAGTTTTTCATAAATATGATGTAACTTATTCGCTGAGTGCACTTTTAGGTTAGAGCTTGTTCCGACGAAGCGAGAAACGCTTAAAAAAATCTTAAACAGTAAAGTATTTAAAAGATTTTTATTTGATGAGGTTTTTTGGTTTGGCTCAAGGTCATAAATTAAAAATAAAATTCAAATTTTTAAAGTTTTATTTTTAAATATTTATTATCTTTTCGATATTTCGAACAGCTTCGCTGTTCATCTTCAGGAAAAAATTTAAATATCTTTTAATAAAGCGTAGAGTTGAAAGCGTCCTTACTTGTTTGTTATCTTATTACAACTAATTTTTTATTTTTTTAAATTTATATGGAAGCAATAATTTTGTATAATAAAAATTTGCTAAAATTTTAATATTTTTTTGAAAATAGGCAATTGAAAACAGAAGGGATCAAATAACAAAACATACTTAAAAAAGTTTGTCAACATAATCGACTTAAAACTACAATTCAAAAGGCAACTACTGTGTATAGTAGGGCATTCAAATTACTCGGATTTGGGGTTGTTCCAATAAAGCCCCATTGTGATGTTTTTAACTTACTCGATTAATCGAGTAAGATTTTAAAATTACTCGAGTAACTCGAATAATTTCAATAATTTTTCATTAATTTTTCCTTAAATATACAAAATAAATACAAAATCAGGATTTCCGAAATACATTTTATTAATATTAATTAATGTTGTCCTTTGACGACCGAATTGCATTAAAATTTGATTTTTTTGCGGTTTTGAGTTTATCGACCAAACATTTCTAAAGAAATGTGGCGTCAAAAATAATTTTTTGCGACCCCTATAAAAAAAATACATGGGACATATAAATCCCATTAGTCGTCAACGTTCAAAACAGGTGAACAAATACCCTACCCAAGTAATAACGAAATACGTGTCGTGTTTATTTCTATTGTCTTGTTGACGTCAAATGACAAATATTTTTTAATTATTTTGATATGCTAATTACGAATGTGTACACATTTTTGAAATAGCTGGACTCGTAAATCGATTTTTGACTATATTGCTAAAATATTGTTTTTATACGGTATTTCGAAATTGTAAAGGGATAGAAAAATGTATAGACCAGATTTCGAATTAGAAGTCAAAAATAAACATCACCTTTTACAAATTGAATCAAACAAAAATTGCATAAATCTTTAAAAGAAAAAAAAAAAAAAAAAATGTGCAAAACTCTTCTCCTTTTTACCTTTGACGACCAATTGAATATATATGTCCCATATTGTATTTGTATTTATTGATTTGAATTTCTAATAAAACAAGATACAATATCTTATAAATTACAGTATTAAGTAATTCCATCTTAATGATTCTTGAAACATGGATTTGGACCATGTTCTAGAAAATATGTATCAAAAGTGATGAAAACAATATTTATATTTTTTTTTATTATGGGGTCACCCTTTTCAGCTCTTAGACCATATTGGTCCAAGTGGTTGGTATGATCTAAAAACTACATCCATTCTTTGTCTGTATACAACACACTCGGAAAAATCGGTTAAAAAACTGTAACTAATACAACAAAAACAAAAAATGGGGCATAAAGACTGAGATCGAAATAAGTCTAACACGAAAAAGTCGTAATAACTTTCTGGCGCATTCATCAATTTTAACAAAGGTGGTCAATTCTTGAAGATAATTTAATGCAATTTCATATTGAATTACGTAAAGGAATTTATGAAATTTCAAATTTAGAAACAATACATAGGCATACTCCTAAAACGCCAATTTTATGAATTCTACTGTATATTTCATAGAGGTTTGGTTTGATGCGGCGACTTTTGTCAAAACTTTAAGGGATTATTGGTAATATAGTTGTTAATTGGTTGTAAATTGGTTGTAAATTGGTTGGTAAGTGGTTGTCATAACTGTTTAATAAATAGCCAAATATCTGTTTACTGGTCAATTATGAAGTTTCGATTATTTTGACTAAAAACTGACATTTTTGTTTTGTGCTCACACTCATAGAAATCATACATAGGAACACTGCAGTATATTTTTACTGCATTACGATTGCCAGTAAAAATAACATAAAAAGCTACTAAAAATTAGTTAAAAATTACATTGCAGAAAAAACTGCTAAATATTAATAAAATAAGAACAGCAAACATAAATCTGTTGGGAATATCCAACGAAACGTCGGATGAAAAATGAATAAACAGTCTTTTATTTATTTTGAAAACAAATGACCTTAGAAGCCCACTTTAGATATTTCTAAAAATCTTAAAATATAATTACTAAAAAGGTCGATAATACTAATAATCAATTATAAATCTGTTAACTTTCGAAAATTTTAGTTACATTCGATGTGAATTTTAGTTAATAAAAAATAGCATTTTGCTCAGTAAAATTAGCTAAAACTTTTACTAAATATTTGTAGACTCAAAATAGCAAACAAAAACTGTAATATTAACAACATTTTGCTTTATTCTCCTCAAATTTAGTAGAATGCAAATAACAGTTAGTTTTGCAAAATCAATTGAAAATTTTGCTAAAAAATTGTAGATTGCTGATTTCATAAGGGCAGACTTTTGTTCGCATTAAACAAAAAATAAAAAAAAACTTTAAAAATTTCACATTTTTTAATGATTTTTTTATCTACTAATATTTAGTAAATGTTTTCTGCTGATTTTAGCAGATTATTTTGTTACATTCAATTAATTAAAATTTAGATCAAATATAAATAATAGTTGTAAATTTAACAGATTTATTTTTGCTATTCTTAAATTTCTAATATTTAGTAAAAAATCGGCTAATTTTAGCAGTTATTTCTGCAACTAATTTTTAGTTTTTAACTAATTTTTAGTAGCTTTTTTGCTTTTTTAACAGGTTTATTTATGTTGGTGCAGGAATCCTACGGTTTGTTATACATGCTAATCCAAGCTCATATAATTAATTACGAACACCTCGTAATGTATAATGGAGTTATAACAGTTTTTTGCTCTAACTATTTTTGGCTGAAATTTTGATATAAATTGTCCACATTATCAGATCCAAACAGATTTTCTTACATATCTACAAATGGTCCGGAAGTTGAATCATCTTTATATAAATGAAAATTTGTCATGGCTAATTTTTATTGAAATTTCCTATTACATTTACATGTCTCAAAAATTTTTATCTCAAGCCCTTGAGGATTTTGCAGGAGAGTACTTTTAGCCGATATTATGTAGCGCTAAAATTTTTTTACTGTATATTTCAAAAACCAGTTTTATCCGAATTTGTTTCTCTTGAGACCAGTTTTAATACTTGTTTTGGATGTTTAACGATTTGGAAATGTTATATATTGTAACCCGTTTTTTGTTTTTTTAAAAACCACGAAGAAATCAATTTGTTGCCCCTTTTTTTTTACCCGAGGACACTAAATATTTTATAATAATATTCACTAATTCCACGCCTTATTTGAGTGAGAAAAAAAAGTATCTCGGCTCGATTTTTTTGCCATATATCTATAAATTGACAGTTCCAGTGCTAAAATATAACCACAAATTCCATAACTTTACCCAGTCATGGGATTTTAGCACAATTTTTTAATATAATGCCTTTTTTGTTTAGGAGTCAATTAAAGGAAGTTTATATATTTTATACGTTTTTCAAAGCTAACTTGATTATAAAAATTTTAAATTTTTGCGTAAGAGAAAACTTAGAAGTGAAACACCCTGTTATGGTTTATTTCGATCTCAGTCTCTACACTGATAAAAATCTATTCATAAAAATACGAAAAAATTACAAAATAATAAAAACTTTTGTAAAATACACGAAAATTTGTTTATTTTACAAAAAATTTCGTTGTTTTTGACATTTTTTTGTGTTTTTAGCATGGATTATTATGAGCGTATATGAACCATTTATCGTCAATGGGTTAAAATTGGCAAGATCTTTTGAAATAATATACAATTAAAGCGTTATACATTACTTTCTTTCTTTTTTATAAAGTTCGACTTTAAGAAAACATTAGGGGAAGCACTTTTTATTTTTTTTGGTAATATCAAAAATAATATGTCGTAGAAGTCTATGAAAAGAAAAATATTATTTTGCGATTTTTAATTTTTTGTTGAATATTTAGATATCTAAAAATTTTTGTTAATTTCTGATTTCTGGTCTTTTTATAGTTTGATTTGAGTATAATAATGTTAGTAATTGTTCAAAGATATTTTAAAAAACTTCTTTAGAAGTTGCTAAAAATGTAATATTTTAGGAATTGGTCTCGGTGCCGAATGGTTTTTCTCTGAAATGACCAAAGGAAAATATATTTTATCAATACATTATTATTGGGCCACGTAAAAAATGTATTGCCCTACTAATGATATATAAGACGTAAATTAAAACGGTAACTGACACATTGCTTTATATTTTACAAAAATACTATTTTTAAATAATAAACAATTTAAGTGTTTTCATGAAATATAAACTGAAATATTATATATTTGGATTTACTCTATTAATCGACCAAAATTGTTCGAGTTATTCGCTACTCGAAATTGGCCATTTTAATTTACACGAACAATTGTTTGATTAAAATTCACCGATTAATCGAGTAACGGTCAACCGAGTGAATGCCGTAGTGTATAGCTAAAAATAACTTAAACATGTACACTCAAGAAAAAGTTAGTGAAGTCAGCAAAACATTTTGCTGAGTCAGAAAATATTTAGTCTGGAGGGTGCTTGCAAAATACTGCTAATGTCAGCAAAATTGGTCAGCGAGCTGATTTTTAGCAACAAAATTAGTAGATTCAGGAAAAGTTTTGATAACACGTAGTTGATTAAAAAATCCTTGCTAAATGTTATTTAATAAAATTTTTACTGACTTAGTAGACTGAAAAAAAACTCAAAAAATTTGTGGAAAAATTATATTTAGTTAATTTATTTGCAGAAAATCTGAAACATTTTTTTGTGATTCTTCTAAAAATAATTTCCAATACATTACAAAATATAAAAATGTTCATACTTCCATATTGACGACATGAATTAATTTAACATCTAAAGGGTCCGCCATCTAACGTTTTTTTTCAACTAGTGCTTATTTCGTGAATGGTAACACTTAGCTCATGTCTGATTTGACAGATAATTAGTTTTATCCTTCCGCTGAACGAATATGGTTGTGTATACGCTTGAACAATGCTGGGAAATATTGCGACATTACTTTGAAAATCATGGTAATGAGCAAGGAGTGGCTGTTACAGTCAATGGCGATCGTTATCGGGCCATGTTGAACGAATTTTTGTTCACAAAAATTGAAGAGGAGGATATTGGCAACATTTGGTTTCAACAGGACGGCGCTACGTGCCACACAGCCGAAGCTACACTCGATGTTTTGCACCCTGTTTTTGAAGATCGCATTATCAGCCGCAGAGCTGATGTCGTTTGGCCACCTCGGAACTGCGATTTGACACCGTTGGACTATTATTTGTGTTGTGCCGTCAAAGATAAGTGTTACGCCAACAAGCCAGAGACAATTGACGCTTTAAAGGACAATATTCGTGAAGCCATTAGTGAAATACAGCTGCACACAATCGATAATGTGCTTAAAAATTGGACCGACCGTGTAGGCTACTGCATGGCCAGCCGAGGCAGCCATTTGAATGAAATTATTTTCCATTATTAACCGGAAGGATTGTACTTTCAAATAAAAATAGAAATTTGAGAAAATATTCAGTAGTTTTTTTTATAGCATTTTCAAAAAAAAAAAGTTATTTGGCGGACCCTTTATATATATAACATTAACAAAATTATCTTTCAACTTTTTGAATAAATAATCACTTTTAAAATTTAGTTTACAAATACAAATTTAATGTTTATTAAATTTTAATATTTGATTTTATCTTGAATTTAATTGACAAGACGGTGAAAACACAAGTTTAAAGTTTTTTCAATCCACATATCGCTCATTTACTTCAAGACTGTCACAAGTCAAAAAATGCGATTTTTGAGTTAATGATACAGATTTATTAGTTTTATCATGCTTTATATTCTGGAAAAACTTCTTATGAAGATAGAGGATAATATATTTTATTTTTTCTCTAAAGTGGGTGCAAAGAGTATATACTTCATAGAGAAACTGTGCTACTCAAGGGTCTCTCGATAATTAGCGAATTCGCACAAAACTCTCACTAAGAAAAAACTACATTAAAACACACCCAATTTTTGAAAAAAGTAAACAAATAAATATAGAAAGGGTCGAGCGAGGCAGATATGAATTGAAAACTTTAAACTCGTTTTCTGCAAAATCGTATTTTTTGAGTTATGACAGTCTTACAGTAAATGAGCGATATGTATTCACATTGTTGGCGTTCTTCTGTATGAAAACAGAGACAAAAATCTTTCATGGTTGTTTTTTTTTATATGTTTTACCAGAGTTGTATTTTTACTATCATTTTCTCGTCTCTTCTACATCTCGACATG
Source organism: Delia radicum (assembly GCA_021234595.1). Taxonomy (NCBI): domain Eukaryota; kingdom Metazoa; phylum Arthropoda; class Insecta; order Diptera; family Anthomyiidae; genus Delia; species Delia radicum. The sequence continues at coordinate 102,106,632 of CM037853.1, read as the reverse complement.
CCGCGACTTCTACTTGATTCTGCTTAATTCTTTCAATCAGGATGTTGTCCACACTACTAATGTGATTGTCATCCCAATTTTTTTTAGCAAAATAAATTAGCGAAACATTAGTAAAATAATAATTTAAAACAGTTAAAAGCTAAATGATTAAGTAAGTTAAGTGATTAAGTAATATTTAAGCAAAAAATTTGCTGAGAAATAGTAGACTTGATTTACAAGACGTTGTACTAACTTTTCTACTAACTTATTTTTTTGAGTGTAGTTATTTTTAATTGTTAACGAAATAAAATAATAATACACTTCAAAACAGGGGGAAAATTTTGGTAAAACACCCAAGTGTGTTTTACGAAAGTTTGTTTCTTTTGTTTGTTGAAATGCCTATTTTAAGGTCAAATCATCTTATTTGGCCACAATGATTACGCCTAACTATAGAAAAACCCATGAAACAGTATTAAATCAGTAACACTGAGAAAACGGATTCATTGTAACAACAAAATTTCATGCCAGCAGAATGAATTGGTGGCAGCATCCGAATTATTTAATTGTCAAAATCAAATATATTTCTGGGCCAATTGGATTATAATGGTTCAACCTAAATTCTATTGTATTAGTCGAATTTCTGTCGCCAGAACCAAAAATATCGGTGACTGTAACCAAACCATGTCCATGGCAAAAAAAATTATATTATCGCAGTGAATCAATTTTCTGTTTGCTTGCTGCTCTTTTTGTAAATTACGTAATATTACAAGTAATTTGTTTTACTCGGGTATTTTATATACAAATGCAATAACAATTTTTAAAAGTGCAATTAAAGATATTAAAAAAGTATGCGATAAAGACGTCAAATGCATCATTCACGTTCTTTTGCAATTGGTAAGTACTTTTCTCTATCAGTGTTTTCGTATTTTAAAGTTTTTATAATTCGAGAATGGGAATGTGTTTGTGAGATCCAGTAGCAAATTACAAAGTGTGATTTTGCATTATGGAGATAATGTTGATTATTTCTGTGAAACAAATTTTTAACCAAAAAAAAAAAAAAAAATCAGACCGACTCACGAAAAAAAGCTTCTTTTGTCCACCCTATCGTGGACCGTTTTCATAGATATGTGTACTTTAACTAAAGACAACGTATAGAAAACTAGTCTCATATGAAAGATTAATGTGTATCCAACGGTATACAAAACATGTCAACGCATTTCCGGGCATATTATTATTTCAGAAATATTCTCTAAAATAAGGACTTTTTAAGTTTTTTTGTACAGAGATTTTTGTGATTTAAAGATCAAAGTTACGTATTTTATTCTTTAGTTGATTTAAGTAAACACTAGAGATGTCCCGAACACCGAATATTTAGTATTCAGTTTAAATCGAATACCGGATATTTGTCAAATAGTTTTTTCATACATTTGCATACAAAAGTACACTGTACTCTAGATATAGACAAAATTAAATATCATAACTCCAACAAATACAAACAGTCGTGTTTGACGATTCAAAAAAAAATATTATGTGAAAAACTTAATTTTATGTGAGTTGTTGGTTAGTTCGGTTAAAGATCATGAATATTTTTCCATATTAACAGAAAAATTATAATTTTATTTGTGATAATTTACTTTAATTAACAGAAAAAACAATTAGAAAAAAGTTATTTGACAACTGCATGAATGGAGTTAACTTTCTAGCCCGCAACGGCCTTCATCAACATTCTTCGTGCCTTAAAGTGTTAAATTGTAAACATCATCTATTTAACTCAACTAGTTAGGTTAAAAATAGGCCGTAACTTAGTTTGAGTATGACGAAATTTACTGCGAACTTATTTTCTATAAAGCTATGTTTAGTTGTTAATTATTACCACAGTTGCCAGTTCAACTAATTAAGTTGAAATTTGACTGGCAGTTATTTTCAAATGTCATCAAATTCTATCCTTTACATTGTAAGTGAAGGAATATCAAACATTGAAGATTTTATTCGTTTTTCAACATATGTCGAGCATATATATTAAGCGAATTTTTGCACTTATTAATTTTTTTAGATAAAAATGCTGGTATTCGTAAAAATGCTTGGTATTAGTAAAAATATGCCGAATATACCGAAGAGCAACCGAATATTCGTGACATCTCAGTAAATACGTATCTCAGATATTTATGAAATTCGCACTAAAAAAAATCCAAACTTATTTAAGAGTTAATAAAAGTGATATGTATGGATAAAAATAATATGTACGGATAAAAAAAAAAAAAAAAAAAAAAAACTGGCTTTGAAACACGTAATATACCTATGTACGATAAATCCAAATATACCAAATTTTTTTTTCTAATTTGCAGCTTTTAAAACATTGCCATTTATCAAAAATTTTTTTAAGAATAAAAAGCTACACCAGGACATCGCATTCGTATTTCAAGGAAGTTAAAAATTGCTCTTTTTTAATTTTATCCTTATACATTTTATGCATATTAAATATTTTTTTATCATTATGCATATCATTAGATATTTCAATAAAAAAAACTTTTTGTATTAAAATTGCAAATAAATTGAAAATGTCCTGAAATATTTCGAAAAAAACATGTTACTTTTAAATTTAAATTAAAACCGAAAGTTCATTTTTAGATCTTTTATCATAAATTATGATATGAGCATGACTATTCAAGTTTAAAATCATTTGTTTTTTGCTAAGCCATATTATTTATTAATTAAAAATGTTTTAATTCACCAATTTAATGCAGATTTTATCTACTCACAGGTCCTTACATGTTTCATTTTGAGTCACCGAAAATCCTTAGAGGACCAATGTAGAAGGGGCAAAAGATTTTTTAATTTTTGAAGGAAAAAGATTAACGCTTTACCCACATTTTTTAATTTACTTGATGAGAAGTAAAAAACAATACTAGAGCCTTACACAAACAATTTTATAAGTTAAAAATGTTATATTTTTGATTTTAATTAGTTTAATACCTCCAATTATAACTTAAAATTTTAACTAATTTTTCACATGCTTAAAAAACCAAAGTAAAAAATAGTTCTATCATACACAAATATATTACACAGTACAACAGCCATTCTGGGGATGAGAAATTCCAATTCACGGTAAAAGTACTGGGCCAGTATAGTTAAACCACCAAAGGTTTTTTCGGTATCAGGCCAAACTTTTTGTTTATGACATTTTATATTTTTATACCCTCCACCATATGTGATGAGGGTATATATGAGTTCGTCATTTCGAAAACGCAATAAAGACTGCTCATTTTTGCCTGGATTGATGGTCCCTTTAAATTTTCCATACGAATCTGTGTATATATTAGTGCAACTTCATCGTAGCGTCTGGTGTATAACATTGTATGTCATATTTTTTTACCAGACGATTAGAGGTGAATCATATTTTAAATTTACCTAAAATTTTTTTTTCACCTCAACATTTTTTTCACCACTTTTTTTTAGCACAAATATATTTTTATACCTCATAAATGTTTTTTCATCCAAATGTTGTTTTCTATATATTTTTTGTTTCATTTATAATGTATTCACACACACACGGTGCAGGGTATAAAAACAAATTTGGTAAAACCAAAAAGTTTATAGGGTAAAGAGATCTCGATCACGATTTTCCCTGCAAATTCGTGCTCATGAAATTTGTATGGGAACACGGTTCTGTTAAACTCCTTCAAAAACGGGAAGGCGAAGGAAAATGAAAAAAAAAAAAAATGAAACTATAAATATAAATAAATCGGTACAAAAAACAACTTTAATTGTTAATAACTAGTTTTTTTTTTGTTTAAGCTTTTGTTTTTTTTTGTTTGTTTGTATTAACATTTTATTTTTTCAACTTCCTTTATCGACTCTCATTTATTGCTAAATTATGGCAGACCATTTCGCTCATTTACTGCAATAACGTCATAACTCGAAAATTTTGAATTTGTATAAAACTAGTTTAAAGTTATCAATTTACTCCCACCTTGAAGAAAAAATAACGCCATAATTTTTTCTCAAGAGGCGAGTATTGAAGATATTTATACTATTTTTTTACACAATATAAAGCATGTTATAATGAATGATTCAGCATCATTATCAAAAAATCATGTTTTTTGAGTTATGACGTTCTTGCACAAAATGAGCGATTCCATCTTCTTAAGGAAATTTTTAGGTTGAAATGAAAAATCATCAATTGTTCTTGAGTTATAGCTGAAAAACTAAGCTGACAAACATCAAGATAAGGAAACATGCATTAATTTGGTTTTACCAGAATATTTTTTTATACCTCCACCGGATAGGTACTAGAGTATTAAAATTGCTCGGGTTTGGTTTTGTTCGAGTACACGACTAACTTGATTTTGAGGTTTTTTATCTTACTCGATTAATCGAATAAGATTTTAAAATTACATCATTTAACTAATTGTTCCTTTTAAATATAAAAAACACACAATTAATACAAAATCAGGAGTTCCGAAATGTAATTTATCAAAATTAAAAATATACGTTATGTTAAAATAAAAAGGATCTTCTGGATTATTATACAATTCAGGTGTTTTACTTTATTATCTCTTTAAGAAAACATTAGGGATATAGCTCTTAGCATTTTTTTTGCAAATATCAAGAATAATATGGCATTGCAGTATATACCTTGGAAAAACATTAAGAAAAATTATAAAGGGTCCGCCAAATAACTTTTTTTTTTTTTGAAAATGCTATAAAAAAAAACTACTGAATATTTTCTCAAATTTCTTTTTTTATTTGAAAGTACAATCCTTCCGGTTAATAATGGAAAATAATTTCATTCCAATGGCTGGCCATGCAGTAGCCTACACTATCGGTCCAATTTTTAAGCACATTATCTATTGTGTGCAGCTGTATTTCACCAATGGCTTCACGAATATTGTCCTTTAAAGCGTCAATTGTCTCTGGCTTGTTGGCGTAACACTTATCTTTGACGCCACCCCACAAATAATAGTAAAACGGTGTCAAATCACAGTTCCGAGGTGGCCAAACGACATCAGCTCTGCGGCTGATAATGCGATCTTCAAAAACAGGGTGCAAAACATCGAGTGTAGCTTCGGCTGTGTGGCACGTAGCGCCGTCCTGTTGAAACCAAATGTTGCCAATATCCTCCTCTTCAATTTTTGTGAACAAAAATTCGTTCAACATGGCCCGATAACGATCGCCATTGACTGTAACAGCCACTCCTTGCTCATTACCATGATTTTCAAAGTAATGTCGCAATATTTCCCAGCGTTGTTCAAGCGTATACACAACCATATTCGTTCAGCAGAAGGATAAAACTAATTATCTGTCAAATCAGACATGAGCTAAGTGTTACCATTCACGAAATAAGCACTAGTTGAAAAGAAAAACGTTAGATGGCGGACCCTTTATTATATTTTCGCCGTCGCACAGTGGCGCCATTTGAGTTTTTTCGTTGCAAAAATCAAAGCATTTGAATCAAATGAGATTATCAAAAAATTTAAAAGTCATATGATAGATAATTGATCAACCTAGCAAATTTGAAATTTGTGGTAAGGTTAATTCGTAAGAAAAAAGGCATTTTTTGAATTTTTTGTGACGACACAGTTAAAATCTCTTCATTGAAACCAATAGGACATTAAAGCATGTCATTTGAAGAATGTTGTATAAAATTTTCACGAAGAAATATTAAAAAACACGGCAGCAATTATTCGGACGTGTCTAAAAAAAAAGTAGAATTGCGGTGCCCTCATAACTTGGTGCTGGGTCATCTGAAATCAAATAATTAAAGTTCATTCGTTAGATAAAAGTTTTCCCAGGTAACGCTGTGATGGTTTTTCGAAATTTTAATTTTTCACTTTTTTGGATCACTTTAAAGGGAAAAACGCGATTTTAGTGAGAAAAATCGGCTAATTTGTTCTCGTAAAATAAAAATTATTAACAAATTTCAGAAAACTCTCCAGTTACCTCGTAAATTATGTACAGAAATAGTGTTCAAAATTTCAAAAAGATCGGTGCAGCAGTTTTGAAGTTACTTTGAAAACGTGAGTTTTAGGAAAACGCTTTAAAGCTTTGAACACTTAAAAATCTGGTATTAAACGTTTATAAGCAAATTTTATCGGCTTACCTCACACTGAATCATCAATGCCAGGTCCATAAAGGATGTTGCTATCGTCCATGATGTCTAAAGCACCTTTTTGCTCCTGTCGACGAATACTGCCTTCTTTAGTTTGTCTCTCAGCTTCCTGCTCTGCTTTGCTTATACGCATGGAGTCGGTTGATAGCTCCCAGTCATGAGCACTTGATCCACTATTGATTCCCATGTCTTGCATGAAAGTTAGTAAAGCAAAAGAACCTTCATTGAAGACACTGGCTGCCAATAACCTGCAATTTCAACGATGGCAGAGGAATAGAAACGCACGTGTACGTCTGCTCGATAGAATATTTACTGCTACACTAAATTCTATACTCTACACTGACAAACTTGACATAAATTTACTCGTAACTTAGTCAATTTTGCTCCAATGCTTTTAACACAATATTCTTAACATATTAAGCATTTATTTAAAAAAATAAAAATATGCAAAAAAAAAAAATGTAAATACCTTAACCCCTCCTTAATAAATAGATCTATCAATAGAATCAAAATGAGAATGACGATCCGTTACCTAGTTTTCGAGATACTGTATCTGAAAGCGGACCAAATTAAATTAAAAGTCGCATAAAAACCGAACTATCCCTCGATTAAATTAAATAGGTATTACTGTACAATATTTTTAGCTTAATACAACTACAATTCCTTAATGAAACGCCAGATTTAATGTTACTCGAAAGACATTTTTATGAAAAACAAAACTAGGTTTTTTTGAATAACAAAAACTATTTGGAGATATTTTGTATATCAGTGTATATCATTTGATACCAAATTTGTCTATAGTTACTTTAAGTGAAACAAAATAAACTAAAAAAAAAAACGTAAAATGGGGTAAGTTTTTACCCCTCTTAATAACGCCTGAACATTTCATTGGGCAGCTACAAAAAAACACGGGTCTTTGTATTTTTATTTTCTACAACATGTCCGAAGTTCACTAAGATCTGTCGGTCCTGGTTGGGATAAATCATTTGTTAGTAAATACACAAGTTTGTATGGAAAATTTAGAGGTACCTTCTCATTTTTTTCACTCATAAATTTTAAATCGCTGGTGCAAATTATTATTTTCCATACCAAACATTTCCAGAAGATGTTCATTAATCTACGTTAAAATGAGGAGTCTCTATCGCGTTTACGGAATGACAAACTGATATATACCCTCATCACATATAATGATGGAGGGTATAAAAAGATAAAAGGTCATAAACAAAATGTTACGCATGAGAACGCCAAATCCTTTGGATGTTTTACTGGCCTAGTACTTTCGCCCGAATTTTGAATTTCTCATCCCCAAGACAATGATAACGAAAACGTTCCGCAGTTTTATTAATATTACTACTGAATAATTTCCGACTTTTTGCAAAACCTGTCTTTGCAATGCATATTTTCTAATAGATTTATGTATACTGAGTTTAAATCTGGCAATTTTTTTTTTCTCATTTGTAGTTTTTGAAATTTACCGGGTTTTATATTTACGTTATATACTCCTTTTTTTATATATATATTTTCTTCTTTTCTAAATACTTCATGATATTTTTAAAGGATTTGAAATTTTAATGCAAAAATGAGTTATGTGGAATGTTTAGTTTACGCATAGTGATAAAATTTAAAAAGTGTTTCTAACATGCAAAATTTTCAACTTCCTTGCATTACCGGTAAATTATTATTAACAAACAATGACATGATTATACTCAAATTAAAGAAAATTTTAAATTTCATATTTTGCTGTTCAATTTAAAAAAATTAAGTAAACTATAAAAAAGAAATGGGGTAAATGATGTAAATATGAAAACCGCTATATTTCAAAAACTGCAAATGGGGGGAAAAAGAAACTGTGACAGACTTGGATTCAGCGTACCGTCTATTAAATGTATTTCAAAGAGAGTTTCTGCAAAAAGTGAAAATTGTCGAGTAGTGTTATTTATGACTTCCAAATATTTACATTTAAACTGTTATAAATTAACAGTTTTGCGTCGATCAATTTACTTACTCTGTATCTTATTTTCAAAGTGGAGAAATTAAATACCGTTAATGGATTTTCTAATCTGTCTCCTATTTGAGATTAAATCCATTTTATAGAAAATTGTCATTTATTTTCAAAAAATTAAACCCAACTAAAGCTATCAACACCTATTAACGTCAAATAAATTTCTAATCCATATGAATTGATAAACAAAAACTAATATTATTATTGGCGTTATTACTTGACGTTATCACTGCAACCTGTCTATTATTAAGACAATGTTCTATAAAATAATTATCAAATAGGAACAAAGTTTAAACTTTATTTGTTTGAGTTATTATTTTAATTAAAAACTGATATATATTCATTAATATTACAATAAAAATTTATAGAAATAATTGGTCTAAAGATTGTGTTAAAAATTCTAAGACAATTTTCAGTCTAGATTAAGATTGTATATCGCAGCAATATCAAACTAATATTTTTTATTCCCATACTATCAAAAAAATAAAAGATGGTTGAAAATTATTGTTAAACGTCGATTTAAAATATTTAACTAACTTTCAGCAATTTTTTTGCTGACATTGCGTTTTCAGAAAAAATTTTAGTTAAACGCTTTTACCAAAAAACTAAATTTGAACTAATGTTTAACTAATTTACGCTGCTACCAAAATTGTACTGATAAACACATTAATAGCATGGAGAGCAAGTAAAAATACTAGATCTAATCAATCAATGTTAAAAACAGAGCGGTTTATTAAATTGCATTTTATACAAATTGTTATCTTACAAACAATGTTACAAAGTTATTTGTTTTTTTTTATAAATATTTTATCTGTTTAAGAAATTCTAGCCATTATGGCTTTTTTTGTTAATTAAGTCAACTTCTTTCTGTGAAATATAAATGGTAATTTTTTTTAAAAGTTTTAGCATCTTTGCTGACTTCTTTTGTGTTCATCATAATTCGTTTGATCAGAGCAGCAAAACTTTACTCAGCAAAGCCACTAACTTATTTATGGATGACTTTTACACAGAAAAACTTTCCTTAGCGAAGCCGGGGTTTAGACATACTGAAGGTGTTAGGTAGTTTCGCCTCTCTTGGTACCAAAACTACATTATTTCTTTGGTACCACTCTACCGCTGATTTGCTATTATGACAAAATGTTTCCGAATAAATGACTAATGCCGTTACTCAAAAAGCTCTCTTATGTACAAATCTAACATCGATTGGTACATAATACTGCCTGTTGTAATGTAAAAAGTATTAATTTTGCCGCAAGTGCAAATTGTTTGAAAAACTAAAAGTTTAGTTGGAAACTTTGTTTTTTTGGTTAAAATTTTTTTCGCAACATTTCCTCTTGCATCCGCTATGTAAATTTAATGCCCTGGAAGCTGGGAAAAGCCACCAGGGATGTTGGTTTCGTCTTCCATTATACAACAATCATATTTTGCTACAAAATTAGTACCCGATTTAAAAAAAACTGGTACAGTACTTTTCGTTTACAGTCACATCGCTTATAGTCCATTTAGCGATATAGTCCATTTTTACACTTTTACTGTCATCTAAAATCAAATTGCATACAAAATATTTAGGATATAGTCCATTCACGATATAATCACATTTGGCTTATATGCCACTAAGCTCTGGCTACTAAAAGTAAATTTATATGCAAATAATTTAAGTTATAGTCACAATACAGAAAATTTCTAATATAATTGTGAAATCTTGAATTTTTTTCGGTTTAAAATTATTTAAAAATTTAAGAGGCTAAAACGAAAATTGGAACAAGGAAACTGAGCTGAATCGTGTCAAACATCGTTTTTATATTCCAAATTTTCCACCTGTTATAATAATAAATAAATTGCATATAGTCACATTTTATGATGACTATATCACAATTTATTTATAGGCAACAAAATGGCATATAAAAAAACTAGCGATATAGTCACATTAGCGATATAGTCCACAACTTGTGTGCAACTAAGAGATGTGACTATAAGCGAAAAGTACTGTATGAAGCTTTATATAGTTTTATCTAATTTAATATGAACATTAGCATGTCCCTTAAAATAACGATTCGTCGATTTGCGTTCATTATACCCCTAATTTTATTGCAAATTGTTCTATATAGAAGAAATCGTTTTTTTTATTTTTTTTTTTGTGGAAAACATTAAATCACAAGATGGCCGCCAATGGCCCATTTTGAAAAAAATGTGTTTATTTTTTTATAAAAAAAACTTCTAAAATTCAAAATTTCGAACAAATTTACTTTTTATTTAAATTATTCATTTAATATAGTCAAAATTATTCAGATATGGAATTCTGACTGTATCGGATATCATTACCAAACTTTCGCCAGAAATCCAAAATGACCCACGAATTTAATAAAAATAAAAAAACGTCTTTTTTAAAATGAATTTTAAATTTTTTCATAATATGGTATGAAGGGTTAAATTAAAATTACAAAACATGTTGTTATTAAGTTCCTGCTGGGTCTATTAATAGAGAAGTTTTATTTGCAATATAACCACAAAAAATCTTACTTTACTACTTTCTAAGTTAAAGTTAAACTAATAAAGTTAAATAAACTCATTTCTTAATTAGAAGAAAACAGCTGGCATGCAAAATTGATACGATTACGAGTCGCTAGACGGAGCCATAGATACACCTGATGAATAGATTGGTATCTATGAAAATGAAAAAGACAGTGTCAACTATTGGTTCTAAATGGTTTTTTTTTTTAAGTTTTTTCTCTATATGTTGTAAAAAAGTAATTATCAATTTCTATTTGGGATTCGATAAAATGATCTTAAACCGAACAAAATTAATATTCGTTTAACCATATTTAGATCAAATAATGAGAAAAATCAATTTAAAAGATATTTTAAAATGCCTAATTTTCAGATGTCGATTGCAATTTTTATAATATAATAGTTGTTATTAAAGAAAAAAAAAATAAATTGGAAATATGATAATTCGAGTTTGTATTAGGAGCGACTCCTTTGCAGGACATTTTATAAAAAAAGCATTTTGTCAGAAATTTAACAAAATTTGATTGCTTTCATCAAAGTTTGCATAATTTTCGGAGAAACATCACTTACTTTTACTTTACTTTTATCAAAAAATATTTAACCCTTAGTGGCATGGACAAAAAAGACCCATGGAACTTAATTTTAATTATGACTACAAGATTGTAAAGCTTTTAAACTGAGAATATTAATTATTTTATGTAACTTGATCCGTTTAGGGTTTAATTTAACACTTTTGGCTAAAAAAAACGAGCCACTAGGAAAATTACAGAATAAAATCTTTCATAATTTTCGGAAAAATATCCCTTCAATTTGATAAGACTATAATTATATTTACTTTTATTCAAAAAATCTTTAACACTTTGTGGCTTCAATCATGGCTTGCAAATTATAAAGCTATTAAATGGATACAAAAAATGTCCACTTGATAAAAATTATTATTTTGTGTAACTTGATCCAGGGTTTATGTTTTCACTTCATCCCAAAAAAGACCCACTAGGAAATTTAACGAATAACATCATTCAGATTTTTATTCAATTCGGATATGCGATAGAGGGTACACAACTAACGAACAATCGCAATTCTTTACAGTCCGAATTTAATTTTTAAGGGTTATTTTTGACCCCACCATTTCAACCTTAAAAAGTGTTATTCTGTAAAATTCCTAGTCTTTTATGATGACGAGAGGAAACATTAGCCCTATATGGATCAAGTTACACAAAATAATAATTTTTATCAAGTGGATTTTTTTTGATCTAAAAAAAAGGCTTCATATTAATTTTTTGTAGTCATAATAAAAATTAAGTTCAATGGGTATTTTTTGTGCCCCGGCCATTAACGGTTAAATATTTTTTGAATAAAAGTAAATATAATTATACACACAGAGAACAGATTAGTTGTGAGAACCGAATTTGTTGCCAACAGAGTTCAGGTAGTTACACGTACTTTGACATTATTCGGTTAGAGCTTTCGACATTTGCAGTTATGTCTACCATACTGTTAAAGCATATTATTTACTCTCTACCGAATTTTTCATACTATTACTTTCGAGTTAAATAAAACACTTTTTCCAATATTATTTTTCTTTATGAATTTTTTTTTTATATACAAATTAACAATTTGTATATAAAAAATTAACAATTTGTATATAATGAATAAGGTTAAAAAATACCAAAAAGTATTTAAAAAACATATATTACCAACATAAATTCAGCGTGTCATTTTTAAATCTTCCAATCTTTGAAAACTGCATACTTCCTCATATTTCCTCCCAAATAGTCTTCCTTCTGATATTCCATGAGTTTATGAATAAAATCTTCAGGAAATCCTTCAAATAAGTTTGAGCTCTGAATTCAGATTTCACATGCAGCATTATTTAGATAGTAAACAAAAAAGACATTTTTTTTTTTAGAAAATTTAAATCATATTTATTTTCATAACTGTACTAACCTGAACAATACATTTCTTTCAAGCTCATGTTTTTTTTTCTTGTTGTATACGATTGTTGTATTTAAATTTGTTTTTTTTTTTTTGTAAACAACAAAAATTCAATATTTTTTAATAACATTTATTGAACATTTATTGATACAGTTTTAGTTTCCAGTACTAATTTATATATTTTGATACGTATGGTCTACCAATCATTACCACAATTATTATTTAAATTCAGTATTTTTTGATTTTATCAATTGTAGCAAAGTATTTTTTATATTTTCAACAGATTTCCAACTAATTTATCTTCTGTGTGTAGTCTTATCAAATTTAAGTGATATTTTTACGAAAAGTATGAAAGATGTTATTTTGTAAATTTCCTACTGGGTCTTCTTTGGCCCAAATTGTAAAAATTAATCCTGTATGGATCAAGTTACATAAAATAATTATTTTGATATAGTTAGATTTTTTTATAAATTCAAAAAATTTACAATCTCGTTGTCATAATTAAAATTAAATTTCATAGGTCTCTTTTGTACTCAGACAACTAAGGGTTAAACATTTTTTTAATAAAAGTAAATATAATTATAGTCTTAATAAACTAAAGTGATATTTGATGAAAACATTAAAATTTTGTTCAGTTTTTGACAAAAGAAGCTATTTTAATAAAATGTCCTGGAAAAGAGTCGCTCCAAATACAAATTCGAATTATAATTTTTCAATTTATTTTTTAATAACAATTATTATGATATAAAAAAAGCAATCGACATCTGCAAATTAGGTATTTTAAAATATCTTTAAAATTAATTTTAAAAAATAAGAGTACGATTTTGTTTTTCTTTGTAAATTTTATTTTTTTTTTACTCTTACTTCTTGTTGATGAACTAACTAATCTTTTTCATTGTTACTTTTTACACATTTTTTCAGTCTATTTTCAAAGCTCACTTGTTAAAAAAATATTTCATTTAAAGTACGTAAACGACCTAACAAATTAAAATACGTGCACTAGTTTGTCTGATCTCACTCCTTAATCTACATTTGTGTGAAAAATTGAGGGCGGTACCTCGATACCATCCAATCTTTTTCCAAGTTTCGTCACGGAATCTGTGATTGGTAAAAAATGGGTTAAATATACTTATTTAACTATAATTATGTATTATATTTTACATGACTCCTTAAAATATGCTTATATTTTTACTTTGATTGATATGATTAGTGAAATAAAAAAAAAATTATGTTTTCAATATGTTGTTAAACATGTTGATGCAACATATTAATTTTGAAGAAGTTAGAAGTTAGTTTTAAAGAAGTTATTATGCTGCGCCTCATTCACATTAAAATGTTAATATAGTAAAAAGTGAATTAATTTCAGTTCAGACATACAGTGGGTAGCTCTTTGGAGTACCTGCAAGTATACTTTTTGCACCTAAAGATTCAACAATTTCAATTTTACACTAGAATTAAAACAAATGTGCTTTATGTGCTGGTGGAATGGTCATTGGTCCTTACATCTTTTAACACGATGCTGGTCAGAACGTTACAGTCAATGGTGACCGCTATACAGCCATGATAACTGACTTTTTCGTTAATCAATTGAACAACTATGATGTGCAGGAGCTGTGGTTTCAAAAAGACGGTGCAACATGTCACACAGCTCATGCCACAATTCAATTATTGAGGGAAACGTTTGGTAACTGCATAGTTTCACGTTTCGAACCCTTGAATAGGCCTCCAAGATCATGCGATTTAACGCCGCTGGGCTATTTTCTGTATGGATATGTGAATTCGCTAGTCTACGCCGATATGCCCGAAACGATTGACCACTTTCAGGACAACATTCGCCGCGTTATTGCCAATATAAAGAACCAAATGTTGGAAAAAGTCATTGAAAATTTGAAATCTAGATTAAACTACACCCGTGGCGGTCATATGTCATATGTCAGACGTCATATTTAAATTATAATGCCAGAAGATTATCTTTCGAATAAAGTAAATTTCCTGTCAATTTAAAAAAATGATCTTTGTTTTATTCCTTTTCAAAGTTCTATACCTCTATAAAAAACACCCTTGAGTACCTGAATTTTTTAGAATCACAGTCTGCTAAATTTAGGTGACCTAAATTTTTGAAGAACTAAATTTGACTTGACAGTTATAGTTAAATTAACTAAGGAATTAGTTAAATTAACAGAATTTTTAAGCTCCGGATCTGACCAGAGGCATGTCCATTAGGCCGCGTCGATTTGTATGGAGGCAAAAAAATCGCTCAACGTTCAAGTAAAATCGTATTCTATGGATCAAAGTAAGAAACTTTGCCTAAGGAACCATACCTCTAAAACGAATTCTGATGTCCCGACTTTTGACCAGTAGGGTCAAATTTTGAAAAATTCCACTTTGACCCATTTAGAGTGCCCTAATCGAATCCAACCCAATCGAATATAATTTATGCATTCACCTGTTAGAGCGATTTCCGGTGAAGAAATAGAGACCCTAATCTTGGGAAGACTCCTCCTACTTTCTGAAATATCTTTATCCCGAGATTTGTACATTTTGCTATAAAAACATGGCTAAAAAGGCCCTCTTTCAACTTAAATTTTAACCCCTTAACGGTCACCTAGAATGATGATTTATGCATTAATCTGCTAGCGCGTCTCCCGGATCTTGGAGAGATTCCTCCTACTTTTTGAAATATCAAGTTATAAATTAGAGTTATGGTTATTTCGGCAAAGTTTCTTATTTTGATCCCTAGAATAAGATTTTCCTTGAACGTTGAGCGATTTTTAAATCGACCCGGCCTAATGTCCATACTTATTAATGGTAATATAAGTAGATAATAGGGAGTACTTAATAGGAACGGCATAACGATTTTTAGTGCATTTTGCACTATCTCGCTTAGTTGACGTGATATAGCATATTTGATGATTATTAAATAAAAAAATTGCGGAGAAACAAGAAAAAAATGGTTTAAAAACAATTGTGGTTGAATTTAACTGGGAAAATTTGTAAATTTGAGAATCACGAAATGCTTGATTTTAGGTCGAAAATTAGTTCAAATACGTTTGGAATTTGTTCTTAGTTCAATAACTCATTTAAACTACAACAGCAGAAAAAAATTTCTGAGCTGATTTGAAAAATTGACATGCTGGTTTCTTTTGTCAAAATTAAAAAAAAAAAAAAAACATAATTTTTGAGGAAATCGTCTAAAGATTACGGACATACATCCTGAACTTTGAATTTTGTATAAAAGCTACAAATCTCCTTAAAATATCGTAAAATTCGATTATTGTTCTAGGAATAAAGTATTGTTTGCGCTAATTTAAATTTTGATCGCAGCAAGAACGCCTTTTTCATAAAAACGCTATCAACCCTTTGAAAAACACACACTCAGGGAACTTCTGCTTTAAAAATATGTAGTTGTTTGGGTTGTAATACAGTTTCTTTATTTTGAATGTAAATGTCAGTCATTTGGAGAACAAATTAAAATATTTACTAACCTTGTAGTTCATTTAAAAAAACAACTCACATCAAATGACTGTTTTATGATTTTACATTCATTTTTGACAGAGTTTTTTTGTTATTTACAAAAGTAAAATAAAATAAATGTTTGATTATTTTTTACTACCATGTGGTTAATTTTTACTACATTTGTTAGTCATTTTTTTAACATTACAAAACAAATGACAATGTTAGTTGAATTTGTTGTAATGTAAGTCGTCCTTTCTTTAAGTGAAATTTCATTGCAGTGGTCTTTACCTACATATTATTCTAAGTGCACGATTGTTAAAATTTTTTCTTAATTTTGTTAAAAATATAAAAGACTTTAACAAATTAGCTACAAGGCTATGCAGCCTTTCCATAAATTAAGAATTTTGTTAGTAATGAATAAAAGCTGTAATTCGCCTTACAGTATTTCGAAAAATTATTATTGCTCTTGAAATTGAATCCATAATATTTGTGCCAATTTTCATTTAAATCTCAGCAAGAACTCGTATAGCTGACATATATAATTGTTTCGAATAAGCTAGAATCCTTTGAAAATCATTCAATTGCTATATATTTTTTTTTATTTTGTTAACATTATAAATGGTTTTTTTGGTAAAAGAATATTCCGAAATTCCATATATACTGAATTTTGTAAATTTTGAATAAAAGCTATAACTCTCCTTACAATGTTTTAAAAATTTGTTATTATTATTGAAATGGAATTAGTAATGCTTGTGCCAATTTTCATTTTAATCTCATCAAGGACGCGTACAGCTGTCATATATCCTATTTTGTAAAAAGGTAGCAGCATTTTAAAAACGATACGGTGTGTGTCAAATCGGTTTGGTAATGTAATATTTTATACAAAGTTTAAAACCACAAAAATTAAACTTTTAATGCATACAAATAAAAAAGAATTATATGTTTGAGATATTTCTTAAAAATTTGTGTTTCGTGAAAAAAAAATATTATTTAATACAGTTCTCTATTTTTAATGTAAATGTCAGTCATTTGTAGACAAAATTTAATTTTCTACTAACTAGTAGTTCATTTTAAAAAACAAACCACTTCAAATGACTGTTTTTGATTTTACATTAATTGTTTACAGTTGTTATTTGTTATTTAAAAAATAAAAAATGTAAATGTTTGTTTAATTTTTACTAACGTATGCGGTTAATTTTTACTATAAATAAGTGTCGATTCTATAAAAAAAAAATATGAAAATCGGGTAACATATTTTTTTTGAACATTTTAGACCTTTTGCCCAAATTTCTTTTTTGTCATAGATAATTCCAAATACTTTGATGAAAAATCAGACAATTCTAATAAAAACTAAGAAAGTTACAGATATTTTCGTTTTCATATAAGTAGAGGTTACACAAATATGAGAGAAACGAGACAATGAAAAGGATCTTTAAAAAAAATGTTTAAAAATTTCTAGTGAATACTAGGCACTAAACTTTTTTTTTAATGGTAAATAAGAGTCAATTCTTTATAAAAAAAATAGAAATGTGAAAATCGCTTTACTTGTTTTTTTTCTTAATATTTGATCAAAATTTGGTAATTTTTAAAATTGCATCTAAAAATAATATATCGAGGGCTTATATTCAATACCGTCTATCTACATTTTCAGGAAATTTTTTTTTTATGCCAAACTCATCTCTGACCCCATCTGCATGTACTGTAAAAATTTCAGTGGAAAAAAACTATTTTTAGTACTATATATCCTGTATTTTATCATTTGTCTATCTACAAAGATACTTATTTATGAATTTTATGACGGCAATACCGTCTATCTACATCATAAAATTTTGTCGTTTTATTTAATTTCAGGCTATTTCTCTGTTTGATATCTATTTATTCACTGTTCGTTTTTCGGGTACATACTTCTCTTGTCGAACGATCAATACCTACCATAATACGCTGTGTATGCGGTGGTGTGCCCTTTATGTTATTTTCTAGCTACAAATGAGTATGCAAATAAATGAATTCAAACGCAAAAACTCAAAAACACAAGCAAGAATGTACCAATTTGATACTGATTTGAAATTGACCACTTTACCTCGATTTAAAATCGAATGCCCAATTCACACGGTGATTTTGCAACGTCTGTTTTTCTTAATTTGCTTTAGCAGTTGCTTCCAAAAATCATTTGCATAATAATTTACTCCGATGGTTGCGGTTACCAAAACCGTAATCACTTTTTGTCGAATGCTTTGTCCAATTTTTCAATAGAAAAAAACAAAATCATATAACAAAAATACTTGCAGAAAGGACACACCCAGATGGAGTGTGACAGTGCCCATGCAAAGATAGAGGCTAAGTTGAAAAATCAAACCATATATTTGCAATACGACTACGTCAGGGTAACCAAAGATGCCCGCAAAACATTCAAAATCAAGAACAAAATTATTAAAATGCCATTTGATGCACTACATTTAAAGTATGATTTTTTAAGAACTATAAGGATACGAACCTTATTCGATTTTCCAGTATTAGACCTGGTCGAGCAAAAAATAATCCGACAGTATCCCAACTAAGATCTCTCTTATATTCCCCAAGTGGTACCATTAAGTTTAATGTGAATTTTGATCATAATTACACTGAACTACCTATTAGAATAAAGCAATATGAAGGTCACATAGAACCCAAACAATTGTATACTGGTCGACTACCAATTCAGCAAAACAAATGGAAACATTTACAGGAGTTAAAGGCGGTAATTCCAGAGGAGTATCACTACTTCTATGATAATCTTAGCCACGCGCAGTAAAAATTATAATAAAAAAATTATAAAAAACATTGTCTTTGAATTTAAACTGGTTAAACAATTCTTCTGAACACACCTACCCTCTATCTGACACCCTTTTTGAGACACCCATGCCAAAAACAAACAAAAACTAGTCAAAAACAACCCTTAGCTCCCTGAAGGGTTCAAATGTTAGAACAGGTCCTACTATTTTTCTATCCCCAACATTTCTTGTGAACATATCTACCCCCTATCTCTCACCTTTTTCGGGGTCCCCATACAAAAACCGTAATACAAACTTAATTTTAAAATAAGGCAATACCGTCTATCTACATATTATTTTCCTACACAATGATTTCATTTTTGAGGCAATACCGTCTTTCTATCATAGAAGCTAAAATAACGCGAATTTCAAGAAACTTTTTAGTTAGAACGTTTGTTAGACACATTCTGTTAATATTGTAGAAGACGAGTTCATCGAAATTGTTGCTTATTTGCGAATAAAACAGTTTTTTGGCTCTCCTGAAAAATTGTGTTTTTGTAGATAGACGGTATTGAATATAAGCCCTCGATATATTTCAAGACTTAATAATAAAAAACATAATACCTTTCTGAGGAAGTTTGTTTTTCTTACAAAATTAACTATTCTATACATTTTGATAAAAATTATGAAAGTTACAGATATTTTCGTCAGTCAAAAAAGTAGAAATTACAAATATTACTGAAATGAAAAATTAAAAAGAGCCTTCCAAAACAAAAATATTTAAAAATTTGTAGAGAAAAATCGGTACTAAACTTTTTTTGTATTGTAAATAAGAGTCTATTCTTTACAAAAAAAAAAAATATGAAAATCGGAGAACATACTTTTTTTTATTATTTTATCATACTTTGGTAATTTTTATAATTTAATTCTAAAATAAGATATTTTTCAATATTCATTAAATAAAAAACAATTTTTTTATATAAATAGAACATTTTTGGTCTTCAAAGTTTAGTAACGTCATGATGCTTATTAGGAACCACATGTTTGATTACTAAGAATACAATAATGGAGCAAAATTGATTATTAATAGGTTTTTTTGTGAAAGCTCTTCCTATTCTGGAGGCACTAGCTTTTTTAAAATTTCGGGTTCTGATGAACTATTTAGCCAGATCGAAATACTAGTATTAACCTAGCTAATATGTTTTATTTGCTTTATTTTTGTAAATTTACGGAGGTTGGAAGCTCGTTATAAATTAACAAAAAAAAAAAAAAAAATTAAAAATACTTTTAATTTTTTTTTAGAAAACATAGACAATTCTGAACACTTTGATGAAAAAATCAGACCATTCTGATAAAAATAGCAAAAGCTACAGACATTTTTGTTAGACAAAAAAGTAGAGATTGTAAAAATATGACTTCGGCAAAGAGTATATGCAATAGAGAGTATATGCAAATAGAGAAGTTACCGTACACAGCGTTTTTTATGCTTATCAACTGAACACGGACAAGGTAATGAAAACATTTTTTACACTAGAAAATAATAACAAAATGTTGATAAAAAATTTTAGCTAAAAACTCTCATTTTTATTTTGCATATATTTTGTTATGATCTATTAAAATTTAATATATTTTAATTTTATCTGACTTATTTTAAAATTCTTTAAAATTTAAGATAAATAAAAATTTTATTAAATTGTTATTAAAAAACTTGATAAAAATTAATTTAAACTTTTAAATTTCTACAACATGTTTTCATTTGCTCGGTGCGAGTTTACGAACAAATAAAAAGAGGCCAGATTGAGAGAGACTGAGGTGGACATAGACCCACATCTTTTGACACTTCCAAGAAATATTCTGTTAAGACAAGGTAAAACCAAAAAAAAAAAAATTTGGTTCTTTTGTAGTTCTCCTAAAGAGTTTAAAAATAAAATAAAAATTTTATAATCTGTTAACATACTTTTTTTTTGTATTCCATTAAACTTTTGATATTTTTAAATAGACAACATAAAAAGGTAGTACTTCTAAGTTTCACTAGATATATGTAATACAAAGTTTTTTCAAAAGCAATATTCTTTTTATTGCAAATATATTCAAAAATAAAGAACGAAAAAAAATCAAATACTTATCTTAAGAAAATAGTTTTTGACAATTTTTTTAATAAAACTTAAAAACTCACATATTGTTATTATAAATTAAGTTTCAAATTTAGCGAATTGAGCGATACGTTGTGACGATAGAATGCGCTGTATCAAAAAGGATACTTTTTTATAAGATTAAGTTATTTTAGTACGTATCCAAAAAAATCAATTCCATTAAAAACGAAGATACAATTTTGTTTTTGGTTTTTGTCCATGAGACAAAGCACTGCACGGCACCTGAAAACGATACTCATACCATTTTTTCGATTTTAGAATTTTTTACATAACTTGTTTTTTCTTGGAATTATCGTCAGTTGAACATTTTTATGACATTCGAGGCTTTTCCTGTTAATATAGTGTAATTCTGAGACTAGATTTGGATTCAGCGTATGGTTTAGTTCTAGTGTCAAATATTTTTCGACCTGAATCTTTAACAACAAAAAGTACTTACATGTAGGTACTTAGAAGAACACCCCACCCTGTATGCAGTTAATCCAATGTTTACTAGATTAACTTTTCAGTCAATGGCGGTAAAAATGATATAATAGATTTAACTATGATTTAGGCACGTAGCTAAGTTTTTAAATTTGACAAATTTAAAAACTTAATACAATTCGTTAGGAAGTAACAATGTTATTGATAAATTTAATATGAAATAATTTATTTTTGACTTAAATCAAACAGGAAATAGTTAGAAAACATCGCCTGCAAATGGGCGGCTATCATTAAAGTTGATTTTCGACAAAAAGCAATAAATAAAATCATTTCATAAGAGATTTCGAAGTCTTTGAATTAAAATATGATCAAAAAATTGTTTGAGACTATGCAAACTAAAAATTAAATATGTCTACACAGAAAAAACTAAAATTTAGTTTTAATTAAAATATTTGTTGATTCAGAAAAGTTAAACTGCATTCGGTCGTGTTGATGCAATTGTAGTAACAACTAAAATAATTTGTATCTATTATTTTCAATTACATATAGTTTTATTCACATCACCAAAATTAAAGAAACGCGTATTATTAACTTTAAACGATTTTTTTTTAATTTTGGCGACTTTTTATAATATTTGAATTTGTTTCAATGTTGTTATTATACGTTATAAAAACTGAAATTTTTTTTTATACCAAATTCATTTTCTATTAAACAGTTAATTGAAAGTAAGTTTGAAATCGAACAAAAGTTTAATTGAAACTTTTTTGACAATGATTTTTTCTGTCTATTTTGACATAATCTTTTAAAATGGAGATACCACTAAGATTATATACTTCGGATTTTCATGACGTTTTAAGATTTTTTTCAATCTAAAACTCTAAATTTAGTTTCAACGTTTTTTCCGTTTTTGTTATTCAATTGTGTAAGTTAATCAATTCCACAAAATCTTCATTTTCATTATATTATTTTATATTTTTGAATATAATTAAATATCCAAATGCTATGGAATTTGTTACAAATTTCGCTAAAGTCTAAAAGGATTAATAGATATTTAGGATTTTCATGACATTTTAAAATCAAAAACCGGATACAACTATAGCTTATTTTATATATATCAGTATCAGTTCAGATATAAATTTATACCTCTATATAAAATCGTATTAAATTGTATCGCGTCATTATTCGGATGTTATTTAATTATTATGCCCATTTCTCGGATAAAACTGTATTAAGACTCATATTAAATTTCGTATGATTATATAAAGCATCATATAAATTTTAATCGGGTTATTAGAAGTTGAAACTTTTTTACTTTTTTTTACATTTATCAAGTTTAAGCTAGCTTAGACGTATATTAGCACAATTTTATTTTTCGCGGTTTTCAAAAAGTTTTCCGCATAATCCTTTTTTTATTTAATTAAACTAAAAATTAATATTTACCTAAAAATTTAACGTAACTAGACAGTAACGATGCATATCCAACTTAAAGTACACAAACGTTTTCATATTTGACATGTTTCGCGGATTGTGATCAAACAGATTAAAGTGTTGTTTCGCGATATAGACATCAAAATTCGCAAAATAATGAACACAATAAGTAAAAAATGAAAAAATGCATTTAAGGAAATGCACTTTATGTGGGATTGCCCATTACGTGTAGGTAAAAATTTAGCAAACAAAAAAAAAAAAAAGCTGTTACTCTAGTGTGCAAAAAAAATATATATATAATCAAAATAAAAAATCGAAAAAGCCCCCCCCCCCCCCCCGAAACAAATTCCTAGCTACGTGCCTGCTATGATTATTTGTTTCTGTGTATGCAATGGCAAGGGGAATTATTGTTATTAACTGTATGTTTAAATTAAGTTGTCAACCTTAATATAAATAAAATATAAGTTTTTAAATATAATATAAACATTTGTTTTTACTACTTAACTATTGTTTTTTAATACAAAATAAAAAAAAAAAAAAACGATAGCAATTGTTAACCTGTTAAATAAAATAAAAAAAGCGTCGTCAATTAAGAGCTATTATTTAAAAGGGAAATAATTGCATTTAATAAATTAATTATATATGACAATATGTGAATATTTAAAATAATTAAAGGTCGATAACTAAACCAAATACAAAAAAAAAAAAAAAACAATATATCCGAAGAATGTCTTCTTATTTGTATAATAACACAGGCCTACAAAAAAAATTTTTTGTTTGGTGCCGCTAATTCTATGTTATAATTTGGTTAATTAGTCCGCAAGACGTCATGGTAAGCTGTCAAAATCGCGAAGCTACGTTCAGGTTTGTATCGATCGGTCATAACCTAAAAAATGTATTTTATTATACTTAATGTCATTATAGAGCAATTCCATATGAAAACGATCAAAATTGGCAAATTTTTGGACGACCCCTCTCCGATTTTAAAATAAATAGTCTCAATCGATTGCCCAGCAAAAAATAATGTACCTACATATTTTTTTTTTTTTATAGTGACTGGTTTAGTGGTGGTGAGCACCACTGTCATGTGACAAAATTGAAGAATTCTTCATAAGGGACCTCATTGAAAGTTGTTTAAAAACGTTCGCAAACGATCGCAACGAGTGATAGCTCGTTGGAAAGGTATTGAATCAGGCTTTAATTGAAAAATAAAATTTTCCTAATTTTTCTTGTTAAATAATTAAAAATAATTTAATTATAAAAAATATAAAAACAATGAGAACAAGGTGGTCTCTTAAATGCTCTTCTCCTGTCCAAACAAGGAGTCGGGGCCCATTTTTTTATTGCTGATTCTTAAAGCAAAAATTATGAGGAATCCAAAAAAAATAAAATTAGCCGGAAAATTTAGGACCTTCTGTGGAAAATCGGAAAATTTAATTTTCATGGGAAAATTTAATTTTCATGGGAAAAAAGGTAAATTTCTGAGAAAAATTAGGAAAATTTTATTTTTCAATTAAAGCCTGATTCAATACCTTTCCAACGAGCTATCACTCGTTGCGATCGCTTTAGTAGTTTTTTTTTTAAACAACTTTCAATGAGGTCCCTTATGAAGAATTCTTCAATTTTGTCACATGACAGTGGTGCACACCACTAAACCAGTCACTATAAAAAAAAAAAATATGTAGGTACATTATTTTTTGCTGGGCAATCGATTGAGACTATTTATTTTAAAATCGGAGAGGGGTCGTCCAAAAGGTGATCGCTTTCATATGGAATTGCTCTATAGTCAATTAATTTCTTTGATTAAATGATAATCAGGTGTTGTGTAAATAATCCAAATACATTTTGTTATATTTGTGGTGAATATGTAGTAAAAAAGTTTAGAAAACCTATAACAGATGCAGTGAAGAAGACATACGTTAATTACTTTAATATCCTTGCGAAATCTCGAAAACTACACGTAGCATTAAAAAAGTAAGTATCAATTTTTTATCAGGGTACCGAACGTACTTGAAATCTGTTTTATTTTTAGCGGCACCAAAATCATTGTAGGCCTGTGTAATATCTAAGTAAAATGTTAACCTGAAATTATTTTTTATAAAATAAATTATTGGCCCTTAATGTTTATAAACAATTATAGTTTTTAATAGTTAGAGTAAGTTCGGCTAATGTGAAATACCAATTTTATTTTTATAGCTTTCCGCCAATGTATCGACAATAAATTTGCAAAGTCGATGTTAATATATAACTTGATTAGTTGTCGAACTGTGTTGATGACAAAAATGATTAGCTTTATTGTAAAAAAAGTTATATATGAAAAAGTTTAGTTACCCAAAAAGTCTACATGCCGACATAGCTGATTAAAGTTGGACTAGTATTGAAGTTGTCTCAATTGTCCCTTAGCTAAAAATGCAATTGTATTCAAAATGCATTTATACACAAAATATATAAACTAAGGGGACATAGACAAAATGTAGACACTAGTCCTAGATTGATCAGATGTGATAAGAAATGCCTGAAATATAGCCAATCAAAGTTAGACTAGTATTGAAGTTGTCCCACTTAACTTCCAAAAACTCTAAGCTAATTTTCGGAGTATTTTTTTTTTTTCAGTTTTATCATTTTTCAAAAATAGCCGTTTTTTGGCACCTAAAAAGTGAATATTGGAAGTTGTAGTAAAGATTTTAAGCTACACTAATAAGTAATTATTTTAAAGTTCAAAATATTTCATAAGCTAAAAAAATGCATTTTAAAAATGGAATTGCATTAAAAATGTATCTATGTACAAAATATATAAATAAACAAGCGAAATGAGCTCTGGGTCGTTCAGATGCGATACGAAATGGCTAAGATATAGCTGATCAAAGATAGACTAATATCCGAAAGTTATCAGTACTAATCTTACTTTGATCAGCTATATCTCAGCCATTTCTTATCGTGTCTGAACGATCCAGTGCTTATTTTGTTTGTACTGGTGTCATCTTTTTGACTAGGTCCCATTAGTTTACATATTTCGAGTAAATATGTATATTAGGGTGGGGCGATTTGAACATCTTAATGGGTGCTTCGAGTTTCTGATTCTTGGGATTGTACTGAGCAAATAAGTCCACTAGACCATACGTCTACGATGAAAATCGAGCTTCCAGATTTTGACTTTTTAGTAACAATGTGTGGGTTGGACATATCTCAGGAAGTAGGAAGAGCTTATCCAAGATTATGGTGTCAAGCTCTTCTTTGAAAGATTCTCTAGCAGA
The DNA here is from genome assembly GCA_021234595.1 of Delia radicum. Lineage (NCBI taxonomy): Eukaryota > Metazoa > Arthropoda > Insecta > Diptera > Anthomyiidae > Delia > Delia radicum. The sequence goes on along the minus strand of CM037853.1, from coordinate 102,080,638 downwards.
TTAATGCATCAAATGTATCAATCATATTTGTGGGTGGGGTTTAAGAGGTTAAGTTCAAAATAGAGCTATTTTACCGTATTTTGTGAAAGTAACAATGTGTGGGATGGACATATCTCTGGAAGTAGGAGGAGCTTATCCAAGATTATGGTATCAATCTCTTCTTTGGAAGATTCATCAATCATATTTGTGGTTGGGGTTTAAGGGGTTAATTTCAAAATAGGGCTTTTTTGCCGTAAAGTCAAAATCTGGAAGCTCGATTTTCACCGTAGACGTATGGCATAGTGGATTTTTTTGCTCAGTACAATCCCAAGAAGTAGAAACGCGAAGCGCCCATTACGATTTTTTTCCTTCCATACTAACCCTAACGTATATATATATAGTACTCCAAAAGAAGACACTAGTAAAAACAAAATGAGCACTAGATCGTTCAGATACGATAAGAAATGGCTGAAATATATTTGATCAAAGTAAGACTAGTATTGAGCTTCTAAGTTTTATTATTTTTCTAAAATTTACCAAAAATAGATGTTTTTGGCAACTAAAAAGTGAATATTGGAAGTTGTAGTGAAGATTATAAATTACACTAGTTAATACGTAATTAATTTAAAATTCGAAATATTTTCTTAGCTAAAAAAATAAATTTAAAAATGCAATTGCATTTGAAATGCATTTAGACGAATAACATATATAAGAAATATGTTCTTCTACTACCATTTTTTTTTCGTTGCCTATTTTAAGCGATATGGGCCAAAATAAGTTAAGAGCTAATCTCAAAAACTAATCCGCAAAAATAAATAACTTTAGGCATAAATTATTCCTCTTACCAAGATATAACTTAAGTTCAAAAATTACCCTTTATGTGCTTTAAGTAAAAAAGATTTACCGATTTTAGTTTTTCGAAAAACGCGAAATTGTGTGAAAACTCATCTAAACTTCAACATATATTGATTAAACTTAAAGGCTTCTACTTAGTATATATAATCCTTATAACAAATTTCATTAGAATTCGTCCATACTTTTTAAAGTTAAGACGATGTCCTTTAAAAGTGTCCGTTTGGAATCCTGTATGTCTTTATACCAAAATTGGAGCTTTTTCAGTTTAAGCTTTAATCTTACTTTGACTTTAGTATCAACGGTTTTCCGTCTACATAAATATGTTTTCAAGATTTTTGAAAATTGTGTTCATTTCAAAATATATATTTTGTGAAATTTGACGAAATTTTAACTTAAACGCTTTTGCGCTTCAAAACCGTGCTATACACACAAAAAATTACGTTACAAAATATTTTGAAAATTTAGTTTTCTATTGAAATAGCTTAAATTCTTAACGTAAGTCACTCATTTGGCGCTCTTATGGGCAATTTAAAATACCCCGCAAATAGTTCATGAACTAAAAATATGCATTTTAAAAAAAATAGTACAAAAGTTGCCACTTATACCAACAAAAGGAGCCCTGAATTGCGCAGATGCAACACGAAATGACTGAGATATAGCTGAGTAAAAATAGACTAGTATTGGATTTGGCTTTGGAAAACAATAAAAAATTTCTGAAAAACAAAAAAATATGTTTTTAGGGGTTTTAAGATAAATATAATGAAAAATGGTTTCGCATATAAAAAGCTTTTGGTAAATTTAGTAATCCTTAGCGATAAAACGGAACTATGATGAAATTGGATTTTGATCTTTTGGCCTCTGAGAAGCACAGTTATAAATAAATAAAATTACATAGTAATAGTAAATAAAATTTAAAATTCTTAAATTAGATTTAAAAAAAAATACTGATAGGGTAATTTGGAATAGTATTCCACATTACTCGTCTGAAGGTATTGCTCATTAGCAGATATGCTTTTAAATTTTCGAAAAAATTATTAAAATTTACCAAATAAATTAAATTAACATTGAAAAAATCCATGCCCTCATATTCTTTTCGATACAACTGCAAAATATTAGCATATGTAACATTTTTGGTACCAAATAAATCTTTGAACACATGTACAAAAAGTCAAGCATTCCAAGTTTTACTTTTCAAATAATTAAAAACTAGCGGTTATGGTTAGTCTCAAAAATGTAAGCGTGATATTAATTTATATGAATATGCAATGGATTAACCAACAAACATTTCTCAAATAGTCCTTAGTTTCAAAAATAAAGGGGTGTTGCACATTACCCACCCACTCCAAATTACCCGCACTTACTCTAATATATACGAACAAACAATAGAACAAAATTGAATAGCATTTAAATATTTAATAGTAGTTTCACTCATACTCTTATTTAATTGCAACAATTGTTAAATTAATTTTGTTTTAATAATTTCAAAGTGAAATAAAATACATTATTACTAGCCATTCACTAAAAAAAAAACAAATTAGTAAAAATTTATGCTTAAACTACTAAAAATTAGTTAAAAATTACTTTGCACGAAAAAGTGCTAAAATTAGCAGATTTATTTTTTCTAAATATTAGTAAGATAAGAACAACAAAAATAAATCAGTTGAATCTACAAAAATTTTGTTATATTTGAGCTAAATTTTTGTTAGTTTAAAGTAACAAATTAATCTGCTGAAATCAGCAAAAAATTTGCTAAACATTAGTAGACAAACAAAAAAAACACAAAAAACATTTAGATGTCCAAAGTTTTTTTCAGCAAATAAAAATCTACCTTCTGAAATTAGCAGTCTCCAAATGTTTAGCAAATATTTCTGTTAATTGTAGCAAAATTTACATTACTACAAAGTTACAGCAAACATTATGTTGATATTACTGTTTTTGTTTGCTGTTTTTTATCTAGAAATAGAAAAGGTTTTTGCTGATTTTAGCAGAGTAAATTGTTATTTTCAGTTAGTTAGAATTCAACTAGAGTATAACAAAAATATTTGTAAATGTAATAGTTTTATTTCTGCTGTTCTTATCTATTTAGCAAACAAAATTGTAAGTTTTATCAGTTTTTTCTGCAACGTTATTTTTTACTAATATTTGGTAACTTTTTCAGCAATTTTTACATGGCTATTTCTGTGAGTGTATTAATCAAATTTTAGACTAATTAAATCATTAATTAATTTATATATTTACGCAAATATTTTTTCCTTTTGTCCTTGTCCCCTTCTTTTTATTGGTAATTCCTATATTATAGTAATCGAACAGAGTTTTCCGACGTTTTTATTTGATACAAAAAAATTTGTTGAGAACATTAATGTCAAACACAGGGCCACACAGTGGTTTCCAACACAAAAAATTGTAATAATTATGTATCTTCTAAACTACTGGTCCAATTGGGTACAAAGGTTTTTTACAAGAATTATAAAGGATGACTTAGTCTTACAGAAAATTATTTCTATAGTCACCCTGTTTTAACACATTCCTTGGTACTGGGTGTCAAAAATGACCATCTCGGGTATATAAAAGCTTTATTGGAGTTTAACTTTTACTGGGTCGATTTCACTGATTTTAGTCTTTTTGTAATTTAGGTTACGAGATAAAGAAAAAAACATGCATAATGTGACACAGTAGCTCCTTTAGTTTAAAAAATTTATTTGACTCTGAATTTCAAAATATTAATTTTTTCCCCATAAGAGTTATTCATTATAATAAATGTTAAACATTTTTTGTACAATCGACATGATGTTTCCTAAACTCGGATCGAAGTAGTTTTTCCTTAGCAGTTAATTTTAAATGTTAAACAAAATAAATAATATGGAATGCTTTTGTAAATTGTTTAAATTAAGAACGTCACAACTCAAAAAACATGATTTTTGAGTTAATGACGCAGAATTATTCGTAATATCACGTATCATATTGTGTAAAAAAGTCGTATTGATATCTTGTATACTCACCTTTTGAGATAAATTATCTCGTTATTTTTTTCTTCTAGGTGGAAGTAAATTGAAAACTTTCAACTCGTTTTCTACAAAATCTAATTCTTTGAGTTATGACGTTGTTGAAGTAAATGAGCGATATGTCCATTTTGACAAGTGGGAAAAATTTTCAAGTCTTGAAACGACCCCTTACATTTGGAAACAATTACACATTTTTTTGTTTTAATGTATCTTATGGTGTTTTCTTTTCTGATAAAAAAAACTGTCGCATTTTTAAAATGTTAATTTTTAAATTATGCCATAACTCCGCAGAAATGCGTTTTTTATGCCCAGAATAGAACACAAATATGCCACACTGTTTTTTTTTTCCATTTTCCAAACAACAATATTTTTTTTTGTTTTTTTTTTTTAAATAAAACAAAAGCGTAAAATATCAGCTGTTTTTTAGGGCAATATCTCACAATGTGATTTTTTTCAGGGTTAAAATTACAACTTTTTATAAATAACATACGAATTTTCATATCGAATCCTCATGTGCGATTTTTAAAATTAATTTATTATATGTCCTAAATAAATCATCCATTTTATTGATATTTCTGCTATAAAAAATTTTAAAGTCGTGGGATGCAAACAAAATACGCTAAAATGAAACCCACCTTTAGTATCTATTTATAATTTTTATCTAAATCAATTTTAGACTTTTGAGAATAACACAGTGCAACAGTGAAAAAAATGCACGGACTCTACAGTATAGGTTCGATTGTACTACCAAAGGTTAGTAAAACCCTGCACTCGGTTTGGCCAGTTTGACTACCAATTTTTTTATGGACCTCAAAAGATGTTGAAAATCAGTGCAACCCTCAAAAAAAGGCGTCCTCAGTTTTTGGCCAACAGCTATTTCATGACTTGATGATATTGCTTAACTATATTTGGCAATAATGTAGAGAAGAGTCTACTGGACAAATTTTACAAACATTTTATGTGTATAAAATCCTTTTTTCCTCCACTTTTTTGAATAAATATAGTAAAAAATTTATTTTTTTTTTGCTTTTTTCAGCATAACTTACAGGGACTCATAATTTTTCACTAACAATATATAACAAAATTGTAGCCATTGTAACTTTGAACAACTTTTGTGAACATATCAATACAATCTGAATGTGTTTAGGCATCAGAAATAGCTTAAAAAAACCACTTTATACCTTATAAATAGTCGTTTTTGATTAGACTACGCTTTTATTGCATTTTTGTTTATTTATATTTGTTACCCAGCAAAACCACACTCTACCAAATCATGGATAAAGTAATGTATCGCCATAGGGCTTCATGCATTATTTTACACGTTACTTCACTGATGAATTTTACAGGCGATGAGCCTCAAAGTAACTCATTACCTTGTAGGGGGTAAAGTAACTGGTTACTCATATGGTTACATGGTGGGAAAAAGTAATGTGTCCATAAATAGATTTTCATAAAAAAAATGCATGAAATTTTTTTTTTACAGATATTTATTTTTAATTAAATAAATAACTTTTTTTTTATTACATAAATAACTCGGTCATGCTGGGATTCGAAACTGGGGTCTCTGGTATTTAACAATTAGTTAGACGAGAACTCTACCAACTGAGCTATCGATACATACAATATTGTATTGCTTTAAATGTAGATGAGTTGTAGTGCTTCGTGTTTTCGTTCGTGATATCAAAATATACACCTTACCATTATGCTTATAAAAAATCACAAAGTAATGTGTCCATAAATAGGTTTTCAAAAATATATTTTAATAATTACTTTACGTTTATAATTCATGAATTATGCAATTGATGATCGGTAAGTCATTATTTTATGTTTTGAAGTAATGAAAATGTAATGAGGTCTCATTACAAGGTAATCCATGAGTGTTCAATTATCGGTAACTTATTACTTCTTGTTGGAAAATCATGATACAGGAAAGGAGTACACATTACAAGGTAATGTATTACTTTATCGCACCCATTACCAAAGTTTTGCTGGGTTATTGAAGAAAGTAAACAAAAATGCAATAAAAGTGTAGTCTAATCAAAAACGACTATTTATAAGGTACAAAGTGGTCTTTGTAAGCTATTTCGGATGCCTAGATACATTTTAAAAATTGATATGTTCACAAAATTCAATTATGGGAAACTTTGAACTTATTAATAAATTAGTTTCTGTAGTAAGACTTAAACATTTTTATAAATTATTTTTAACATTCTATCGTTTCTGTGCTCAATAGAGGAAAATAAAGAAATATTTTATATGAAATAATTATATGGTACAATATTTCATAAAGTTAAAACTAACTTAAAATTACGAAAAACTTTGGACAATTTATAGAAATTAATTTAATTTCAACTCCGTGTAGTAGATACATAGGTTCTTATAGAGCAGAAATGAAAGGCCAAATTTTATTGATGTTTATTACATCGCTTTTTGTTGTGATTTCCAAAAAGTAATGAAGTGACCAAAAAGTTTTCAATACTCTCTTAGTATTTTAGCGAATTTTGATTACAATTTGTTAAAGCTTGGATTAAAAATCTGTTCCTCGAACGAAAATTAAAATATGTTAATTTTTAAACTATTAAAATTGAAATTTATATAAAAAAATAAAAAAAAAAGTTAAAATTTTGCTTTTTGAAGCGATTCTTTTAAGCGCAATAATAACAAAATCCCAGCAGAAAATGAGAAGCAGTAAAAACATTTAAAAACATCTAAAAAAGCAGAAATAAATGAAAATAAAATTTGTTTGATTTTTTAGATCGCCTTTTGTTGTGATTTCCAAAAAGTAATGAAATGAGCAATAAGTTTTTTTAGCGAAGCTAAAATAATAGGTAAATCCCGAAGGTAAATCCCGAGAGGTAAATCCCGAAGGTAAATCCCGAGATGATATTGTCATAAGTGACATGTTTGCTGTTTTCTTTGGTTCAACTTATTGTAATGACCAATATGATACTTTGAATGATTATCCATTTCCAGTTACAGAACATCAATTAATAACTTTTCCTCTTATAACTACTGATGAAATTGTTAAAAATTTAAAAGAATTTAAAAACTCAACAACTTGTGGGCCTGATGGTGTTCCCAGATGCATCTTAATCAACTGTGCAGATGCTTTGGCGTATCCGTTGAGCATAATGTTTAATATCTCCATTAAAAATGGTTATTTCCCAAAATTATGGAAGGACTCTTTCTTAATTCCATTATTTAAATCTGGAAATAAGTCAAATGTTATTAATTATAGAGGAATAGCAAAACTCAGCGCGATTCCAAAGCTATTCGAAAAATGTTTAACTGATTCTCTGTGTCATCAAATTTCCTCTATAATATCTCCTCTTCAGCATGGTTTTCGTAAGGGGTGCTCTACAACAACTAATCTATTACAATTAACAACTTTGGTAAATCGTGGTTTCCTTAAAGGCGAAAACACTGATGTCATTTACACTGATTTCAGTAAAGCTTTTGATAAAGTTAACCATAATCTTTTACTCAAAAAACTAGATATGATGGGTTTCGCTGGAAATTGTTTAAGCTGGATAAAGTCATACTTAAAAGACAGAAATCAGAAGGTTAATTTTAATAACACAACGTCGAAAATATTATTGTAACATCTGGGGTTCCTCAAGGTAGCCATCTTGGACCAATTTTATTTTCTCTTTTTATTAACGATTTACCATCGGTAATAAAGTTTTCAAACGTTCTTATGTATGCTGATGACGTTAAAATTTTTCGTGGCTTTAATAAAAATTCCGATCAGATTTATCTACAGCAGGATTTAAATAGTTTTTACGAATGGTGCTGCTCTAATTTTATGGAACTAAATTTGAAAAAATGTAAACATATGCGCTTCTCTAGAAGGACAGAATCTTTTGGTCTTTACTCTTTGGGTGGTTTTCAGTTGGAATTAGTAGATAATATTCTAGATTTGGGTATTCTCTTAGACCCAAAATTGGATTTTAAACGTCATATTTTATTGACGATTAATAAAGCTCGTGGCACCTTAGCTTTTATAAAACGATGGGCTAAGGAATTTACAGATTCCAATGTAACAAAACAATTATACATCGCTCGTGAGACCAATTTTGGAATATGGATCTGTGATTTGGGATCCATTGTTCAAATTGGAAAAATTGAATCAGTGCAAAAACAATTTTTGCTGTTCTGCTTACGAAGCACCTACCCTAATACCATTAATAATCTACTTTCATATACGACCAGACTAAACCTCGTTAAGCTTCCCACTCTGAAAAGTAGAAAGACAATGCTAAACGTTACATTTTTATTAAATTTGATTAATGGTGATATATGCTCCGATTTCCTGTTAGAAAATTTTGTACTTTTCGTTCCTCCAAGATCAACACGTAATTATATTCCTTTATATACTCCATTCTATCGTCAAATGTATGCTGATGCTGATCCGTTTATAAGAATGTGTAATGATTTTAATAATCTTTATAATTTGTTAGATTTTTCTTCAAATGTTAATATTATTAAACGCAACATCATTTTGTTTTTAAATTCTACTATTTGAAAAAAAAATATTGTACTTATATTAATTTATAATTTTGTAATTATTATGTTAATAGTCTGTAAGGATTTATTCTGTAGACTTAAATAAATAAATAAAAAAAAAAAGAGTTCTCGAAATCGACGCTGTCAGGCGAGACATCTCAAACAAAAATTATGACATTTATCACTGCTATTCGAAGCTCCTCAGGCTTAAATATTCCTTGCAAAACTGCTTCCACGGAAGCAGTATTTTTCAGTTCAGTTTCAGCAAAATAATCATAGACGGATTAGTTATGAAATAAAGACATTTTAGATGCCAATCTAAGATTACATAAAACATATTAAACCTGAAAAAAAACTCCGTTTAAAATCTTTAATATTACTCATCCCTATTATCCTAATTTCATTTAAATAATAGAGAACCCTCTTAGGATACCTTACATGTAAGTGATAAAGTATTAATAAAATGGAAACTTTTGTATATCGCAGACTCATTAAATGTTTGTATCTTTGAACTTGATACAATTATAAACAAATTATTAACTGTGACGTTTGTAATAAAAAACTATAATAAATCATGATGTTTTGATAAATCAAACGATTTTAAAACTGTTATTTAGAACTTGGGAATTTTTTTATGATTATGCAGAAAAACATTTATAATTATTTCGGATGTTGAGGTTTCAAAACTAAATTACTTCGCAGGAATCAAGTAAAATTTAACAAAATACAAAAAAAAAATGATTTGTTGTAAACACTATAAACAGAAAAAATTATCAACCTAAAATATCTAATTAAAGATTTGATTTGAAAATAATTTGTTTCTAAACAAATATTTAATTGAATCAATTAATATTTTAATTGACTTTTAAATATATAAATACATATTTTATTTTAGATGTAATATTCAAATTATTTTTTCATACACTGTAGCTTAAATAGAAAATTTTCAGTAAAAAATACCAAATCAATTTGAAGTTTCCAAACAAAACAAGCACGCACACAAACATATCAGCATTAAAAAAAACACACATACCAACGTATCGTTCACAAATTTTTTTGTGAGTATCATATTTTTTTGTAGAATCTATTTCCCAATGGCACAAAAACGGATGCGGATCCGTTACGGACCCATTCCGGATCCGCAATAGAGTTAAAAAACGGAATCAGTGTAATCGCGATTTGACAGTGTAATCGCTAATTGAGTTTTTTTTAAGAAAAGGTCATTGTGTGGACAGGCTTTCGTGCGCTTATGTTTTCTTTCAAAATCGTGGGTTAGGCCATTAATTTATTTTTTTGTAAACAAACTTTTTTTAATATTCTATGAATTGTTTTTTATGTTTTTAATGTATTTTACTTTTATATGTTAATTTTAAATGAACTGACTGAATTGTTTTTACTTTACTATCAAATGACTGTGAATTTAATAATAATAATGAAAAAAAATTAAAACAAAAAATTCATCACAATATTAAATCTTTTTTATTAAAACCACGCAGTGGATTCCGTTTTATTAAAATACACGGGTCCGCAACGGATCCTAATATGATGTCCGTAACGAGTCCGTAACGGATCCAAAAAACGGACATAAAATCCGTTTTTGGATCCGTTTTTTTAAAGAATTTCGCCCGCTTGCGGATCCAAAACTGATCCGTAACGGATTCCGCTACGGATCCGTTTTATGAAAACAAACGGGTCCGAAACGGATCCTAATATGATGTCCGTAACGAGTCCGTAACGGATCTAAAAAACGGACATAAAATCCGTTTTTGAATCCGTTTTTTCGAGAGGAATTTCTCCCGCTTGCGGATCCGTAACGGATCAGTTACGGATTCCGTTACGGATAGAAAATACGAAGATGCGGATCCGTTACGGATCCGAAACGGATCCGTTTGGCACACTGGGTTATAACTTCTTTTTCTTTTTATTTTTCAATAAAAGTTATATTTGATAGTATCAATGCCGTCATAGGTGCAAAATCAATAAAAATATTAATTGATTCTATAAATTTTTTAATTGAAACCCGTTTTTAGTGTTTTCTGTGTAGTTATTAACGGTTCCCGTAAGAGTATTACAGGGGGGTCTTCTAATAGTTCCGACGAAATGTTTTTTTTTTTTTTTTGTTTTTTAATTTCACAATAATTAAAGTAATTTTCTAATAATTCTATTATTTAAAAAAATGTAATTGACTTACACAGGTCGACAAAACTTTTTTTTTTGAGCTTAATGTATAAATTATGATGCTAGACATTAAAAAACACAAAAATATCCGTTCCTAGTTTTTAAAGTTTGCTTTTGCTGTTTAACGTCGATATGTAAGTTTTCGAGGTTCTACGATCCGCAAGCAGTTGCTAGAACTTACATCAAAAGCAAACTTTGGTAAAAAAAATTTTTCCTTTTTTAGTAACATAAAAGAAACCGAAATTTGACATTTTTAGAAGTCAGAATCAAAAATTTAGACTACAGGTGTAATGGAACCATTTTTTTTTTGACTCCATTGGTTAGATAAAAAAATCTATGGCTCAAATATTAAATCTTTTCTTACTCATTACAAAGTAATGTATAAAATAAAAAGTATTGTTTAAATCAAAAATTACCCCATATCACATTTTTTGGTTTATTTCATTCTTTTCAAAATAATTATACATTCCTGTTACGGCTTTTAAATCAGAGCGAAAGGGAAAATCAGAACGTTTTCCCCTATTTTTTCTTCGTTTTAATTCGTGTAAAAAAGCCTGGTCGGAAGTAAAACGAATGCCCTTTTTTCTTATAAATTACAATTTAGGGTCAAAAATGGTGCTTAATATTAAAAATTTAAAACTTTTTTTTACTTATTTCTGATTTTATTGTATTTTTGGTTGTATTGTTTATACTCTAAAAAACTGTTTTAAAAAAAAACATTTTTTTGTTTTGATATTCTAGAAAACACTCAAACATATTGAAAACAATGTTAGAAGCATTTCTTAAAAGCAGTTTACTTACCATATGTTTTTTATTTTCCATAAAACCATATGTTTTTGGCATTTCGATAATAATTTGGAAACAAATTCGAGTTTTCGAAAGCTTTTAGGATTAGAGAACACCAAATTTCAATTTCGTGTGATTTCACAAATTTGTTCTAAAGTAGGGACAAGAGCGATAGACAAATTTGGTGTCAAATGAAAGCTTTTTCAAAGACACATTTACTGGTGTATAAATTATATCTAAAGACTGAAGACTAAAGACTTTCAAGTATTTCTGATATTTAAAAAATTGTACTTTGAGTAAAATCTGGCGTTATGTTGAAGAATTATAATTGGTTTCAGCCAGGAATTATGTATATTATAGCTTTTTTAATTTAATTGATCTGATCTATTTTCGATATTTAAATTGGTTGGGACTTCAAGCGACTTTTCCCAAAGATCCTTTTTTCCCTATATTTCAAATAATTTAAAAATAGGCAATATAGTTATCTTAATCTAGTTAATCTTCTTCGTACAAATAAATATCGTTTTCGAAAATTAAAGACAAGTTTTCATACAAAACACATTTAATTTTGAATCTCTCTTTTTCATCCTTAAACTTAAGATTGGGCAGCTAAAAAACATACGCGTCTCTTTTTCTGCTTCTCTACAACATATTGAAAGTTAATTCAAATCCGTGAGATACCTCTCGGGTCGGGATACCTGCCCTTGTTATAGGCATATGTTTAAATTCGCCAGTAGCAAAAAAATATTCTTTTACAGTTATCTCGAAAGTTTGAGGGTATATTGCAACTTCTCAAACCGGTTTTATAATACACTCTGCTGGACTTACAAACTACACTAGGTCACTTGAAAAGTGATTGATATAATTTTTAACGCAGTGTTATTTTTTGTCCTCTACAAAATATCCAAGATGCCTTATTAGTATAATTTTTTGGCCTGCAGAAAAAACTTAATGCTATTTTTTCTGTCTGTACTTACCATATTTATCTAGGCTTTCATATTTTTGTATTAAAAGCTTTTCTATTTTAATAAATATATTTTTAGTATTTAGTGTAATTAAATCTCAGACTCAATTAAAATTATTTTATATATTTAGTAGTGCACTCAAAATAATATGTAAGTAGAAATAACTAAAAAACTGTTTTTGAAATATTTTAAATACGATAAATAAAAAACTCCAAGGTTTCCATGGAACTTTTTAATTTTTGAATGTAAATTTTAAATATATATCAAGGAAATAATTTATGTTTGTTAAAAACAAAGAAGCCAGTCTCTGCAGAGATCTAAATGGATTAATTTTAATAAAACTGTCACAGTGTAACTTATTAGTTTTTTTTTTTTACCATTTTGTATAATACAAAATATCATACTTCGATAGTCCAGATATCGTTTGCCGTTATATTCCATTTCTTTCCCTGTGTTTAGTGCGCCAACTCCATTTCCATAAAGTTCGAATTTGTACCAATGTTCGATTCCATATCGGAGTGTTTTAATGTGTATTGCACACATAAATTGTTAAAACAAAATTAAGTCACACTACGGCTGTTTTATAAAAAAAGGATCATTCGAAAAAGGATTTTTCCTGTACACAAAAAAAAAAAATATTCTGAAATTCCTCCAAGTTAATAAGTCTATACATTACCTTAAGGCTCATCGCCAGATACGTACATTATTTTTGAAACTATTTGGTAATGTGTAGTTTTGCTGGGTACTCCAAAGTTTTAAAAATTTCGTCAATTTTGTTTTATCTTAGTTAGTTTTTTCAAAAGAAAAAATTTAAAGTACCTGGTGCTCAAAAAAAATTGTATATTTTTCTATATTGAATAAACATCAATTTTACTGGCGTTATATTTTGAGTGTTCCACTTATTAATTATCATTAATAATTGCTAAAGATTTTAAAGTTAATTGATTTTTAATTACGCTGTAATAATATTGATAAATTTACTAAATAGAAAATTTGTAATGACTTTGCGAATTTATCGTCTTTTCTAAACTATCCCAGCAGAAACATGGTAATGATTACTTATTATTCTATATATTACTTTGTCATGAATACTTATTACCTTCTACATTACTTTAAACAATAAAATAATGCATAAACAATAAAAAACTTATAATGTATTACTTTCAAAATAGGGAAATCCTCCCCCGCAGCAAAATTGAAAAAAGGAGAAAAGAGGAAAACAGGAGAAAGAATGAAATAAGAACAATAAAAAACATTTGATATGCTTAATTAGATGAAACTTGAAATGTTTTCAATTGGCAATCAATATATTATGACCAAATGATATAATTCTTACTACCATGGAACCAGAAATATGCTCGATTTCCTCACCATAAATAATGCCCTAAAGAGCGAAAAATATGCTTTTAAAAACATATTTTTCTTTAAAAATCCGTATTTTAAAGCTTATTTTATAGTACAGTTGAACTACACTTAGAATACTATGTAGGTAAAGACCACTGCAATTGTAGTTGAAAACAAATGAAATTTCACTTAAAGAAAGGACGACTTACATTACAGTAAATTCAACTAATATTGTCATTTGTTTTTTAATGTTCAAAAAATGACTAACAATTGTAGTAAAAATTAACCACATGGTAGTACAAAATAAACAAACATTTATTTTTCTTTATTTTTTTTAATTACAAAAAACAACTGTAAAAAATGAATGCAAAATCATAAAACAGTCATTGAATGTGGGTTGTTTTTTTAAATGAACTACAAGGTTAGTAAATATTTTAATTTGTTCTACAAATGACCGACATTTACATTATAAATAAAGAAACTGTATTACAACACAAACAACTACATATTTTGGAAAAAAACATTGGATTTTCAAAAAAAAAACGAAAAATATGATTAAAAAAATGGTTTTTGATCCTGATGCTGTTCGATTTTGACATCTGTTGGTTTGAAATTATAAAAAGTGCAAGTGAATAAAAAAGAAAAGTAAAAAAATTTTATCTTTGGTAGAAAATTGGAAATATTTCAAGTATTTATAAATAAATTTAATTAAATAAACTTTTCAAATCATGACATATATGAAATCTTAATCCTCCATAGATTTGTGTAAAATAAATGCAGTATTTTGAATTGTAATTTTTAAAGTGAAATGTCTTGAATTATTAAAAAAAATTAAAAATTTTCGAACTTCCTTGTTGAAACTTCAAATATATTTTTTACGGCAAGTTTTTCATATTTTGGCTGATTTCGGTGGGGTTAAGAGCTACGAGGGCGGATCAAGAAGTCCGTGACTTTTCGAACTTCCCTCGCAGTTATATGAAATGGTACACTGCTGCCATCATCTACCACAAGTTAAAAGACTACTGTCAAATTTTGAGCAAGTTCCGTCATTTACTTTGCGTTTAACAGCTGTTTAAAACATACAACCTCGTGGATTTTTCTTTAAATGAAAAAAAGTGAATTTCGAGGGCTCATTAATCATCAAACCAAGGAAAATCTTGATAAATACTATGGGGACTCTGCACCATCGATTTCAATGGAAAAAAATGGTTTACTGACTTTCTTTGAACGTTCTTGACGGCCAATTGAGGTCAATACACCTGAAAATATCAAAAAAAATCCACGATATGGTGTTGGCCGATCGAAGAGTAAAAGTGCGTGATGGTGTTGACCGATCGAATAGTAAAAGTGCGTGAGATTGTTGATGCTATAGGCATTTCATATTTCTGTGTGGTTTCGATTTTAAATGATCAGTTGGGTTTAAGAAAACTGTCTGCAAGATGGGTGCCGCGTTTGCTCTCAATTGACCAAAAACGTAATCGTGTGACAACTTCAACTTGCGGCGTTTTGCAACTGTGGATGAAACATGGATCCATTACAACACTTCGGAGACCAAGCAGCACTCTAAACAATGGGTTTCTCCGGGTGAACCGGCTCCGCAGAAGGTAAGTTTGTCGGCCAATAAGGTGATGGTCACAGTTTTTTGGGATGCACGCGGGATAATCCACATCGTTTACCTTTAAAAGGTAAAATGCACGGGTGCACACCTGTGCAGTCTCAACGGCAAAATTCCATGAATAGGGCTACGAATTGGTACCTCATCCGCCATATTCTCCGGACTATTTTCCCCCAGTAACTATTTCCTATTTCCAAACCTAAAGAAATGACTCGGTGGAAAGAGATTTAGTTCCAACGATGAAATTATTGATCAATCAAATGCCTATTTTATGGACCTCAAAAAATCCTATTTTTTTGGAAGGGATACAAAAATTGGAGAAACGTTGGACTAAATGTATTGAGCTAAAAGGAGATTATGTTAAAAAATTATTTTTATTTTTTTGCAAAAAAATACTGTGTTTCATTCAAAAAGTCACGGACTTATTGATCCGCCCTCGTATGGATTCATTCCATATAAAACCATAAAAAAATCGAATTTTTGTTCTCGATCCCCTTCAATTTTAACCAAACTTGGTACCGATTGTAAGTGTCATGTAAATATGACACAGTTCGAATTTTATGTTGGTAGCACTTACGGTTGTGGAAATATCGCATTTTAAAATTTGAAAAAAAATCGAAAATTTAACGAAGTAGTCGTATAAAATCTCTTATATATTTTTAAAAGTTAAAGCTACGTGATTTATTGATTTTAAAACTACTGTTACGTGCTTTTAATGAAATTAGAAAAAAATAATTTTTTGAACGTAAAATGCTTTTTTAAAGTCCGTTTATCAACCCGCAGTATTTCAAAAAAAATTCTTTAAAACAAAAATAAAAATTACAAATTATTCTCTTATATTTCGTTGCCAAATCCGTTTACGCATTTTCATTTTACGGAATCCAAAGTGATGAATAAAAATCTGAAAATCGCTACAAAATTTAGTGGAAAAAAAGATTAACATTAAAAAATATTTCATTCAAAAAATAAATATCAAAGTTTTGCAAATGAAGTTGCACATAATTGCCCATATCTTTTTAAGCAGCGAGAGTCATGGATACCTCTAAGTTATTCACTGTATGAAGGCAAAATGTATTTTTCCAAAATCCGTGGTTCAAACCCCCGTATTTCAAATTAAAGGTATTTTTAACTTATTGGCCGTCTTCATATAAGAAATTTTTTTGGATGAAAATATTCTTCCGACTAATTAAGTTAAATTTATTTTCTCAGCGCTAATTGTATTAAAAAAATAAAAATAAACTGAATGATTCCATAAACAAACATAATAAATTAAACAAAATTGTGAGAAACTTAATTTTTAATATGTTCCCTAAGTGGACGTTTGATATATTTTCTTATTTTTTCCTTGTTTTAGAATTTTTTAAATGGTTTAATCATCACTTTAACTGTTGTCGTTTATTTTCGACAATTTTCCAACATGTTTCACAACAAACAACATATCTTTTTATTACCGCAATTAAAAAAGTTAGCATTACATATGCTAAAAACATTTAAGCAGCTTTAAATGATTCACAAAATGAAGGTAATTTTTTTTTATTTAAATACAAATTTTCGTTGATTTTAATTAATTTTTAACCATTTTATATACTTTTATAGAGTTTTTTAATTTAGGTCCACTTTAGGGTACATGTCCCCCTAATGTGGACCTTTTGAGTTGTTTTGAAAATTGTTATATAACTTTTTTAAATTAGCTGCCACAAGAAAATGATCTAAAACCGAAATATGCCCAAGGAGTTGTTCTATAAGCGGATGTATTTGTATTTGAAATATTCCACTTAGATTTTTTAATAAAACCCAAATATCAGCTGTAGGGCCACATTAGAATACATTCCCTTATATGTTTTTTAATTGGCAAACAATTTCTATCGATCAATTAATTACCTTTCCACTAAAATGCATTTACTGCGTGTTTGTAAACGTGATATATTTATAAAAATTCTATCTAATAGAGTTTGAAATTAAAAAACACTTAGTTTAATAACTGAAATCTTAAATTTTAAAGTGAGGTCCAAGGTTTGAAATTAGACTAAAAATAATTTTATCAAAGATTAACGTTTTTTATTTATATTTCTAATATACATTAGGCAGGATGGAATTAGAATTTTGATGGAATTTCACTAGCGGAAGAGTTAGACAAGTTCTGGATAGTTTAATTCCAAAATTCTAATCGGTGGTGCATGTGAGGCTACTAGGCTGCGATTCTCTCTGCTCACCATAGTGACAAAATGATTTTCGTGAACAAAATTTTGATTTTGAAAAAAATGTTTACTTTGCTCGAAAATGTTTAGATTAAAAGCGCAGTTAGATAGTGAAATCCGGTTTAGCTGAAAATAATTTTTATATCCATTTACAACTTATTTACCCCTGATGTAAGCGAAATTCTTCTAAAAACCTAGTTCGATCCACCCTAATATATATGTATATATATATTAGGCCGGGTCGATTTGTATGGAGGCAAAAAAATTGCTCAAATTTCAAGGAAAATCGTATTGTAGTGATCAAAATAAGAAACTTTGCCGAAGGAACCATACCTCTAAAACGAATTCTGATGTCCCGACTTTTGACCGTAGGGTCAAATTTTGAAAAAGCCCACTTTGCTATTTCAGAAAGTAGGAGGAATCTCTCCAAGATTATGGGAGATACTTCTTCTCCGGGAGACGCGCTAGCAGATTAATGCATAAATCATCATTCTAGGGGTTAAAATTTAAGTTAAAAGAGGGCCTTTTTAGCCGTGTTTTTTTTAGCAAAATGTATAAATCTCGGGATAGAGATATTTCAGAAAGTAGGAGGAGTCTTTCCAAGATTAGGGTCTCTATTTCTTCTCCGGAAGAAATATAGTTTAAATATATTCGATTGGGTTGGATTCGATTGGGGCACTCTAAATGGGTCAAAGTGGGATTTTTCAAAATTTCACCCTACGGGTCAAAAGTCGGGACATCAGAATTCGTTTTAGAAGTATGGTTCTTTCGGCAAAGTTTCTTATTTTGATCGCTAGAATACGATTTTCCTTGAACGTTGAGCGATTTTTAAAGCGACCCGCCCTAATATATATATATATATATCAGAGTGATAAAAATTTCCATTTTCAAAACAACTATTTGTTCTAATTTTAGGAATCTATTTAGATTATAATAGTTTAAGTACGAGTTGTTTTTTCCATGATGTAAATTTTTATTAGCGTTATTAAAATCTGACAGAGTAATTGTACTAACGATACAGTTATCAAACATTATTAGTCTACCATAAATATTTAACTAGGAAATAAAAATATTTGTTGGCCAAAAATGCGATTAAAAACCTGAATGATTATAATGTCTTCTTAACTTTTGATTGAATGAGCAAAATTTTAAAATATTTATAAAGATTTTATTTAATACAAGTACTTATTAAGTATTTTTGCTTATTTCCATACATATTCAAATAAACATAAACTTTGAAACATAATTTCCATATAAATGAAAACCTAAAACAATAAAAAAGTTTTTTTTTTTTTTGTTTAATGTCTGCACCTAATTATTTCCAGTCCAATGAATTTTATAAAGTTTTTTTTTTATTTTTTTATTATTTTCTTTGTAATTTACTTAACACTTAATAACTGCCAAATGATATTTCTTAAATGTGTATTTATATATTTTTAAAGTATTAAACTGTCCTTGTAAATGATTAAAATGGGGTTTAACCCATTTTGCACTATCGCTAAAGCAATACTTACTTTCAAGGTCGGATCATTTTGGATAGGAGAAAAATATAATAACGCAATAAAAATCATACTTTGAAATTATATCTTTATAAAAAGTTGTAAAAGTTTTAAAAACTATTGCTTCAGGGAAGCCATATATTTAATTAAAAAATACATATTTAAAATTTTTTTATAGCACTTTTTTGAAAAATTTTTTAATATGCACTGTGCAACGGCAGTGTTTCCAAAAGCACTTTTTTGAGCAAATACCATTTCAAACCACAATTATTAAGCGAATTATTTTTTTGTAATCTGTATATCTATATATATGTATAAGGTGGCGCAAAAGTAATCCTCCTATCAGAAAATGCTATACATAATAAATACATAATAAAAAAAAAAACATCGGAAGGTTATTTTTGCGCCTCCTTATATGTATAAAACTCATTTTCTGTTTGTTTGTTCTCTACACAAATTTGCAATTCTCAAAGAATTTTCCTCAAATTTGGTATCAATAATCCTCGGACCGCAACTTAGATCGCAGTATAGTTTTCATCGACTACGCCCGCTTCTACTCCTACTTTTGACAAAAAATGTAAAATTACAAAAAAAAATTCACCTTTTTCAATTTTTTCGTTTTTTTTCAAATACAAACTTCTAAGAAAGTTTTAACGGATTTCTTTGAAATTACTCAAATATATTCTACGTTTCCCGAGGAAGGCCTCAGTAAAAGTTTTATTACCATACAACACTTCAATACCGACTTTTGGTCAAAAACGTCGAAATCAAAAAATTCCACTATTTTTAATAAAGCTTATGTTTTAATTTGAAAACATTTAATCCAATCAAAACATTTTTGGAAAAACCATTTCCTTTTTAAGAATTTTTCCCCCCGTATAATATACCTACTGATATTTTCGTCTTTATGATTTTATTTTTTTAAAAATTTATTTTTCCTTACCGTTTTTGGCAATAACAAGTCCATTAAAAAAAAAAAAAAAAATGTTTTAAGGATAAACTTTTTCGAAACCATGCACAAAAATCAATATGAGATATCTTTATTGATAAAGCACATTGATTTATAGTCGTGAATTGCTACTGAAAGCATCATTTTGTATTCAACATCTTTAAAGATAAAATAATTTTTAATTTTGTAAAACATTTCAAGCCTTATTAATTTTGCGCAAAAGCCAATTAAAAACCATGCCTCCGAAAAAATGATCTCATTTAGGTGGTACCACAGCACAAGCTGTGAAAGCTCGCCCTAGACGAACGTCTGAGACATTGGAGCAGACCCAACAACGTCTTGAGTCGCAAAGAGCAAGACAATCTGAAGACAGGGCTGCCGAATCTTCTCAGCAAAGCGTCTTGAGTATCACGTGGGAGACAGGCTAACTCAAGGAGTGCCGAAAGACCTCAACATACTCAGCAACGTCTCAATGACCAACAGGTAAGACAGGCTGAGTTGAGAGCCACCGAAACGCCAACACAAAGGCAACATAGACTTGAACAAGACCGACTGCAACATGCGCAAACAAGGCACAGAAACAATCACTTAAGGTAGCGGGTATTAACCAAGAGTATTCATCTTTCTCACATGTACATTTTGACCTAGTACAAAAGTGACTCAACTCAAAATTTTTCATTTTTCAGAAATCGAAAAAAAATATTTGCAACTTTATAATTCAAACATAAAGAAAGATATAACTGTTTTTTTAGCAACAGTTAACAACAACAAAATATATATATATATATATTCCCGTCGTTCCTATAAGGAGCATAGGGCCTCAACAAACTTCTTCCATTCCAATCTGTCCATCGCAATATTTTTTACTTCGCTCCAGCTTTTGCGCATTCTTCCTGATTCGATGTCAATTTGTCTTCTCCATGTGTGAGCTGGTCGACCTATTCTGCGGCTTCCCTGGGGGTTCCACTCAATAGCATTTCTGGCTATATCGGTGGGCGGCTTGCGGAGTGTGTGGCCGATCCAGTTCCACTTTCTTCTCTGTATTTCTACATTCATTGGGATTTGGTGTGTTGCATGCCACAGATTATCGTTTGATATGGTTCGTGGCCAGAAGATTCTTAGAATTCTTCGAAGACATTTGTTGACGAAAACTTGAAGAGATTGAATGTCTCGGGAGGCAGCATTCCAAGTTTCACAACCATATAACAATGTTGATTTGACATTGGAATTAAATATTTTAATTTTAACACGACGTGATATTGAAGATGATTTCCACACCTTAGTGAGCTGACCAAATGATTGTGCTGACCAAATGATTAGTGAGCTGACCAAATGATTGTGTGGCTTTTTTTATTCGGCTAGATATGTCAGATCCACCTTTTTGATTTATAATAGCTCCAAGGTAGCAGAAACTTTCAACTTCTTCCAAGGTTTCATTATTAATAAGAAAGGGGTTTAAGTTTTCGGAATTAATCCGCATAACCTTGGTCTTTTTTATATTGATCTTAAGCCCAGCCTTTGCTGATATGTCGGTAAGCCGCTTCAACTTCGTAGCCATATCAATATAACTATGAGGAAGAAGGCATATGTCATCTGCATATTAAATGTCTTCTAATCTTTCATGCAGCCCCCATGCGATGCCTCGATTATCCACTATTGCATGGTGCATCACGCTGTCTAACACTATGTTGAAGAGTAGTGGAGACATAACGCACCCTTGGCGAACTCCATTACCAACATCAATTTTACGGCTTAGTACTCCATCGTGTAAATCTCGGCAGCTAGCCCCAGCATATAGACTCTTTATCAGTTGAATGAATTTACGGGGAACGCCTTTACATTCAAGCGCATTCCAGATGAAATTATGGGCCAGAGTGTCAAATGCCTTCTCAAAATCAATAAAGATAAGGTACAGAGGAGACCTCCATTCAACTGACTGCTCTACAATTACTCTTAGTGAGTTGATGTGGTCAACACACGACTTGTTGGGGCAAAACCCAGCCTGTTGTTTTCTCATAACTGGCATTAGCTTATCCGCTATCCTCTTGGTTATAATGTGTGCTAAGACTTTATTGAGCATACTTAGTAAAGTGATACCCCGCCAGTTGTTGCAGTTAGTTAAATACACCAAAATACACTGATATTTTTTTTTTATAAATAAACAAGTATATTGTGCATAGTTTAAGTATATAAAACCGAAAAATTAAAGTTTTGAGTTGATTCACTTTTGAACTGGGTGTGCGATATATGCCCCTGACTATAAAACCAAAAACATTGTGTATCCTAATGCTTTACAATAAAGTCGGCACACATTCGATTGAAAAACATAAACTAGAACCTTATTTCATAAATTTCAAATGGAATCTGTAATTTCAAGTTTAATTAATTCTGCTAAACACAACAGAGTTAAGTCGTCTATTTTCTAGCTTAAAATTTTTTCTGCATTCAAAAATCACAGTTGACCCGGGAAATACCGGGCACTTCAGCTAGTTTGAGTTGTATAATTTCGCACAAACCTGTCTGGCAGGATTTTTGAGTTTTTAGTTTTAAATATTTTTAAATTTTTTGTAAATGTCAAGCAAAACTCGTTTTTGAGTCTTTCACTCGAAGAACAATCTAAATTTCGGGGAACTTAAATGATGTTCACCTCGAACTAAAGGTGCTTTAATCCCTTAAAGCCTTTGACAATATTTTTGTTTTCTATTTATTTCTGTCTTTTATGATCAATTTAATTTTCAAAAATTGACATTTAATTTATCTATTATTATCCTAATGTGGTACACTCATACAAATAAGTCTGTCAAAATAGCAGAAAAAGTTACTAAAAAATAGTTAAAACTAACGTTGCAGAAAAAAGCTGTAAAATTAGCAGAATATTTTTGCTAAATATTAGCAAAATAAAAACAGCAACAAAAACTGTAATCTCTACTAAATTTTAGTGAAACTCTTAGTTGTTTGCATGAAAACTAAGCGTAGTAGGTTTTACAGCTTTTTTCTGTTATTATTTTAAGTATATTTAGCAAAAATATTCTGATAATTAAACTGCTTTTCCTGCAACGTAATTTGTAACTAATTTGTAGTAACTTTTTTTGCTATTTTAGAGACTTATTTGTATGCTACCAAATATTACACACAAAAAAAAAAATATAATTTTGTTAAATTAAAAAATGTTTATAATTGTCTCAAAAATAAACTAAAAAAATGGTTATGAGGATCGCTTAAGGATTAAAATACATTTAGTTTAAGGTATTTATAAGTATATACTCATAAAAAAAGTTAGTTCAAAAGTTTGTTAAACGTGTTCCCACTCAATTGAACTAATTTTTTCTGTTGATATCGTTTAAATCTGTTATTTAAGCTCTCGTAAATAAAAACATGTTTACACTTGTACATCTGTCAGAAACACAATGTCTAGAAGAAAGCAATACAAAATTTTGCCGGCTAAAATATTTAATTATTAATTAAATATTAAATATTATAATTACAATAATAAGGTTAGTTTTAAAATAAAAAATATATTTATAAATATGAATATTATTAAATATTATTTTTCTTTCCTTTAATATTTTCATACATGGCACTAATAAAGAAACACACAGACAAGAATGATCGAGAAAATAAAGACGGTGTTTGTTTTTCAAATGTATATCCGTTTTTTCTGTAAGAAGACGAGCGCCGAACAAAAAAAAAAATGTGCCAGTTGAAAATATAATTAAATTGCTATGATATGAATATGATAAAATATTGTTTTTATTTTCTTTTAGCCTTTAAATATTTTCAAACAATTGACATTAATACACTCAAAACAAAAAGTTAGTAGAAAAGTTAGTAAAACGTCTTGTAAATCCCTTTTTTTTGTGAAATTTAATGTTCAGTTTCACCAACCGACTGAAATTCTTAATAACCGAATTTAAATCGAAGTAACCAAATTTCAGTTGATAAAAAGCTAATTTTTTCTCTGTAGAAAAATAAAATGTCAATTCTTGAAAAGTAAATTGATACTAAGAGAAAGAAGTTTATATTCAGGAAAAAAACTAAAAAACTATAAAAATTTGTTTTTTGACATTTAAAAAAATATTTAAAACTAAAAATTTAAAAATCAGGCCTGAAATTTTGTAACTTAAAATACAAACATAGAATTTTTAAAATATGTTAAGAATTGAGGTCTAAAATGTTATTTGCTCAAAAAAGTGCTTTTGGAAACATTGTGCGGTGTCATAAAGGTTATATGCTGATTTGGTTAGGGACGTATGTGAAAAGCTTTTCAGTAAGAAAACTTTGTTACGATGTATGTATATACTTTTTTGTAAAATTAAACTATCCGATCACGAAATTTCCTAACTTGTAAAAAAGTTAATATCCAGAAAATTACTTCAATTTCTTTTGCAATGTGAAAAATTTGCAATTTTCTTCCAAATCCAGATTTACCAGTGTTGCCTTATTACAATTTTGAAAAAACTCCAATGTTTTTACGAATGCTCATAAATTGTGAAAATCCAATAGATCAAATTGTGTATTACAGTTTGATAGATATTTTCTTTAGCAATAAATAAAAATTAAAATTTATAACAAATCTTAGCCCGTTAAGTAAATACAAAATGTGAAGAATTTCTGAAAACGCTTATTAAGATACCATCTACACTAAGAGATTATGTAGGTAAACACGACAGTAAATGTATTTAAAAACATATGAAATTTCACTTGAAGAAAGGTCGACTAACATTTCTTTAAATTCAACTAACATTAGTCATTTGTTTTTACTGTTCAAAAAATTACTAACAATTGTAGTAACAATTAACCACATATGTTAGTAAAAAAATAAAAAAACACTTATTTTTTTTAAATAACAGAAAACGACTGCAAAAATGAATGTAAAATCATAAAGCAGTCATTTAATGTGGTTTGTTTTTTTAAATGAACTACAAGGGTAGTAAAAAATTAAATTTGTTCTACAAATGACTGATATTTACATTAAAAATAAAGAAACTCTAATACAACCCAAACAACTATGTATATATTTTTAAAGCAGAAGTTCCCTGAGTGTATCGATGAGTGGCATAAAACGAGTTAAGTAAAATTTATCTTATCTTGTAGGTATAAAATTTTGACATTTTTTTCTAAATAGGTTATGGAATTATTTACTTTGCATATTGTTTAAGTTACATATTTTTATGATTCATTTACGAGCATATTAAATATATGTATGGATTGCATATAACTCCAAAGCAGTTAGCACAAGTTAGTGATTACTATACATATGCGGTATTCTATATCATTTGACCATGTTCGAGTACGTATAGTTTTTATAAATTAAATTTGTGTAATTTCTTTAAGATGATGTTATAATATAAAAATAAGTGTTATAGTAACATACTCGCAGTAGTTTAAAAGTAACTAATTGTTAGTTTTCGAGTTTTTTGAAATTTTTTATTTTGTTTTTGATAGTAAAATTAAAAGAAAATCTTTTATTTTTACGCATTTTGAGGTAATTTTTTAATAGTTAAAAATGAATGAAAAAACTTTAGTTTAAAAAAAAAAAGTGAGTAGACCGATTTTTAACTATATGTTTAGTAGTTTTAAAGTACATATTTCTTTGATTTTAACTACAAAATATTGTGAGTGCATACACTCACAAAATTTTAACAGCAACTGATAGTAGTTTATTAAAAAAGTAATCAGTAAACTTTTTCCTAATTAATATACATTTAAACTACAAAGAAATATTTTTTTTTAACTTATTTTACCAGTGAGTAAAAACAAACTACTAATAAATGCTGTTTCTCTGTGCCAGTTATTGTGTTCATTTAAAATTTTATTTTTACAAAAAATTCTTTATTTGAATCAAAAAGTTAATGATAGTAAAAATTAAAGAAAAGTGTTTTTTTTTTAACAACTTGTACGAATTTGCAAGTTCTTTAAATTTATTATTTTATTTTTGGTAGTATAAATTACAAAAAAATCGTTTATTTTTACAGAATTTAAGTTAATTTTTATTAGTTAAAAATAAATGAAAAATACATTTGATTTAAAAGAAAAGTGAGTAGACCGGATGTAACGATTCTGTTTTCGGGACTCTATGAGGCAGCAAAATTTGCTACCTATATTTCCGGCCGTGCTTAGGTAGATTTGGGATGAAGATCTTGCTACTTGCCGATATATGAAAATCGTTCCAAAAAATATTAAAATTTTGTAACTTATATATTGAATTCAATTACCCAAATAGACTTTATGTCTAGATATAATAAACAAAAAAAATAAAAACAAAGACATCAATGTAAAGTAAAGTTCAGAAGAAAAGTTAGATGTTTTATTCCTGTTCAGGTCTATCCACCCGATATTTGCTTTCCTTCGAAATTCTTTTAAGATATCCCATTACTTTCCTTATTCTAACTGTCTAAATATTTCGTGGAATTATTAAATAACGAAATTTATAACCCCATATTGGGCAAAATTCTTCGTCATTATTATTAAAATTAAAATTCATAATGTGTTATAAACATGATGAAATTATATATTAAATTAGCAATAAAAAAATGTACTACCCAGGAAAACTTTGGTAATTGTTGCGATAAAGTAATGCGTTACCTTGTAATGTATACTTCTTACCTGTATCATTATTTTCGAAGAAAAAGTAATGAGTTACCAATAATGGGTTACATAATGCTTTACTTTGTAATGAATACTATTTACCTTAATCATTATTTCAGTAGTTGGACACTCATTGGTTACCTTGTAATGATACATCATTACCCTTTCCATTTTTTAAAAACATGACTTACGGATCATCAATTACATAAGGCATGAAACATAAACGTAAAGTAATATTATTTTTTCGAAAATCTATATTAAGACGCGTTACTTTGTCATTTTTTGTAATCATGACGGTAAGGTATATATTTTTAACATAACAAACTAAAACTCGAAGCCCAACAATTCATTTACATTATTATGTGAGGATATCTCAGTTGGTAGAGTGCTCGCCTAACAACCAGAGACCCCAGGTTCGAATGTCAGCGAGACCACATTATTACGAACGAAAACACGAAGTACAACAATTCATTTACATTTTAAGCAATCAAATATTATATGTATCGACAGCTCAGATGGTAGAGTTTTCGCCTATCTAATTGTTAACTACCAGAGATCCCAGGTTCGAATCTCAGCGAGACCACGTTATTTTTTATTAAAAAAAAATATTTGTAATAATTTTTTTTTATAAATTTTGAAAATCTATTTATAGACACATTACTTTGAGCAACCCAGTAACCATATAAGTAACCAGTTACTTTACCCCTACTAGGTAATGCGACCACCCAATTCTTTTTGCCTCATCGCCTGTAAAATTCATCAGTGAATTAAGGCGTGTATAACACGTACGAACCTATTGTTCAGAGATGTGGTATTATTATTTCTGATTCATATTTATAAATTTCATTATATATATATTTTTTTTTAATTGAATAATATTAGTAAACGTTTTGGAATTGACACAAAATTGAAAAATTATTTTTGCAAATTATTCGTTATTAACACAAAATTAGAAAAACTACTTAAAGAAAAATTTTGTATGCTTAATAAAAAAATTAAATTATGGTTCTTATTCCAAAACGTTTCGCTCTATTCAAAAGTATGCATTGTTCAAAATTTGAGTGTAACAAAATAAAAAAAAAAATGAAATTAACAAAAAAACAAACTTGACCTGTAAAATCCTTCGTTGTCGCCAGGCCTGTTGTCAGCTGAATCTGGCGTTTTAACGTACAAATATAGCTCAAATTAAGATTTTGTTACAGTGAAGTGAAGGTTAAAATAACCAAAATCGAACCACTTTGTTTTCCAAATAAAAAAAATTTAGAAGATAGCTTTTGAATTTTTTTTATTTGATTATATAGTATATAAAAAAACGTAAAAAAAATAATCAGAAGTCGATTGGTAAGCAAAACTTCTTACGAACTTCTTTTCGAATTTGTCCCATTAGTTTTTGCACGAGCCTTTCATCCACTTTTCTGGCTGCCAAATTCCATTTAGATTTGAACTTTTCTTCCTGTCTTCTTTCAAGTTCCTTTTATAATTGACCAATATTCTTCTATTGGGCGTAGTTCTGGACATTTTGGTGGATTGTTTTATTTTTGTATAATTTGTTGTTTTACCATTCCATTGTGTCTTCTGCATAATGACAACTGGTTAGGTCAGGCCAAAATAACGGTTTTGTAGTGTGAGATCTTACAAATGGTAACGGCCGCTTTTTTAAGCATTCTTCTCTATAAATTTCAACATATATTGTACCAGTTGTAAAGAAAGGATTTGAGTTGCTCCCACAAGAACAAATTGCTTGCCAAACCTGGTACTTTTTTGGAAATTTGAACTTAATTTTCTGTTTACATTAATCACCACGACAACATGCTGTGTAAAATGCAATGTCCCGGAAGTTTGCAAAGCAATTATATTTTGTTAATTGTGTTTCGTAAAGACATCGACTGCGTGTTTTTACTGATATATTTTGTTTTGCATTCCTGTCTGGACATACCTGAACTTTATAACATTTGAGTCCATTACTCTTGTTAACATTCTGAACAAAATTTTGCGATTTATTGATTTTACTTGCGACTGCTCGAGTTAAAATGGTAGGATCGTTTTTAAACATTCTATTACCTTTTCCGCTGCTTTTTGATCCCTTTGGCCATACTTAACAAAACTTACAAGCTTTCTTTCAATCGACAACCGTTCATTAGAGATTTTAATAACTTTTCCTACCGTGGAATATATTTATTTAATATTTTTTTCTATCAAACATATGGAAACGCTTTCATTTTTATTATATTCGTGCAGAATAAGTTTCCTTCGATTAAGCTCTGAAGCCATTTTTTTACAAAACTATATCAAATAGCTGACCCGACAAACGTTGTTTTGCCTTCAAATTTTATTTGCATTGAAAGTCTGGTTTTTCAGCCATCTTTTATTTTTTGTACCCATATCCAAGCAATGCTGTATGCACCGCGACCAATGTAGGTCTTTTGTGTAACAAAGCAAAAATTTTTGATATTCACACAATTTATATGAAAATGACTAATGTTCAGAAAAATCACACTATCTCGACCAAACGAAAATATTTTTAAACAATTTTCCTCATCCTCATTGCATGTTCTACAAAACGTATTTAGCCATTTTTTATTTTATGCAGCCGTTCTCGAGTTATGGAGTGACAATCAAAATATACACTTTTTTTTATATATAAATTTCAAAAATCTTTTTTATTGAAATAAAATGAGAAGATAATAGCCTACTAAAATCATATATTTTATTTTTATTAGCCAAGTAGTTTTGAAAAAACATTTTGGTTATTTCAACCTTTATAATATTATTGCAATATTTTGTATTTGACCAAACAATATGCGCTGTCCAACTCAATATAACGATAAATATTATTTCCAAATTAATTACGATCCTGTTGCTAAGGTTTCCACCTTCAAGGGAATCTTATTAATATAGTTAACTGTCAACTGCGGCGTTGACCATTATAAATGTTTTGCGGTTCTGAAGGTATCGATTATTAAGATGAAGATTATAGTTGCCGTTTAAAATCTTTACATCCGTAATTTGATTTCCGTATCCGAAATTAATTTTAGCCGACTTCCAATTAATCCATAAGGATAGCAATTACTCAATTTTACGCCAATTTTCAATCCGAAGGCTGTTAACTTGAACAACGCTGTAATAAGACGTATTTCGTATCGACAATTTCTCGGTAAAAGAGATGAGGTTAGACTACACTTTAAAAAAAATCTACATTCACCACAAATAAACTCACCTTGTCTTCTCTTAGACTTTATTCACTTAAACAACCAATTAAATCTTTGGTTTTACAAAACTACTACTGAATCCGCGTATACAAAATTATCAATTCCCAACGTTATTTTAATATCCTGCTGGTATTTGTTCTATTTGCCTTTTTATCCGTCTTGATTTCAAAGTTTGTTATTCAAATGCCGTATTCATTATAAAAATTATGAATGAACATTTTTGAAATATTTTCGACAAAAATTTTCTTTATGTTACTATTATTTCAAATTAATTTCAATAAGTTTCTAAATTCTACAGTACAAACAGTAGGGTGGGGCGATTAGTATGGAAGGAAAAAAAATCTTAATGGGCGCTTAGCGTTTCTGATTCTTGGGATTGTACTGAGCAAAAAAGTCCACTAGACCATACGTCTACGGTGAAAATCGAGCTTCCAGATTTTGACTTTACGGCAAAAAAAACCCTATTTTGAAATTAAAAATTAACCCCTTAAACCTCACCTAAAAATATGATTGATGCATTAATCCGCTAGAGATAATACCATAATCCATAATCTTGGATAAGCTCTTCCTACTTCCTGAGATATGTCCTTCCCACACATTGTTACTTTCACAAAATACGGCAAAAAAGCCCTATTTTGAAATTAAAAATTAACCCCTTAAACCCCACCCACAAATATGATTGATGCATTAATCTGCTAGAGAATCTTCCAAAGAAGAGATTGATACCATAATCTTGGATAAGCTCCTCCTACTTCCTGCACATTGTTACTTTCACAAAATACGGCTAAAAAGTCAAAATCTGGAAGCTCGATTTTCACCGTAGACGTATGGTCTAGTGAACTTTTTTGCTCAGTACAATCCCAAGAATCAGAAACGCGAAGCGCCCATTAAGATGTTCAAATCGCCCCACCCTAACAAACAGTCTATGCAAAAATAGCAAAATCAGCGCTCACACGTTTTTTTTAACTATATGTTTAGTAGTTTTAAAATACATATGTCTTTGATTTTAACTACAAAATATTGTGAGTATAAGTATACTTATACTTATTTTTATTTACATTTTGTTAAATTTCAATGTTATTTGATTTTACACACCTTTTTCTCCAAAAATTTTAAGATACCCACTACGTGAGTATTCATTTCAATAATATTTTTCATGTTACTAAAATTATTACAGATTCTATCTTCAATTATAAAACCGCAAAAAGTACCAAAAACATAATTTAAGCTAATGCATAAAACAATTTATAATAAAGCTGATATATACACTCACAAAAATTGGTTTCTCTAAAACTACATAATTTATACTATCAATGGCGTATCCATGATTTTGTTTCGACATTTTGTCGCAAAAAGCTAACTTAAATTTTTATTTTTTTATGTTTCACCTATGGTTCAACTTGAAAAGTAGCTAAAGAACTTTTTTTGTAGTTACACTTAAAATAAAAAGTTAGTAAAAATGTTTGCAAAAACTACCCGGTTAAAAAAAAATTATATGAAGCTTTATGTAGTCATATCGATTTCTATGCTACGGTATATCTTAATCTTATTAAATTTCATCCGAAATATGGGACCATATATTGTTTCTTTTTGTATGGGTTTACATCTAATGTGATGCAATTGGATAAAGGCCAGTAAAGTTTTATCCAAATTATGGCCATATTGAATTTGATTAGATTGTCCCGTGTATAAAAGTTCATTTGCAATCATATATTATTTTATATTATATTATACAACAGCATATAGTTTTATATAGCTTAATATGGATATATGTGATGACGGGTATGATCATAGAAAATTTTATCTTGGATTTGGTTTTTAAAAATTTTTGATATTTTCTCACACATATTAACACCTAAGATAAATAATTAAATGTTAAATATACGAGTAGATAAGAAAAAAATATTTTTTTACAATTTTTGTTTTATTTTATTATCTTTTTTGTGGACTTTAAAATTTTGAAAAAATAAATTATCATTTTTATTTTTAATGCAGAAAAAATTAAAACGTAAATACTTCGTAAGAAATAATTATATGTGCATTAAAAAAATTCATATTTATTCGATTTGATTAACACTATATAAACCACCCAGTTTCTTAAAGTGTCAGTATCAATATTTTCCCATTTCTAGTGTATAGCTTTGACTTTGAGAAGACCTTGGGGAAAAGGATCTCACAGAGGTCTTTAATGGGTCTTTGTTCTGTAATTATGTCTGGCCATTCCTATACCGGTATAATGTGATCATTAAAAATGTTTTTTTTTTTTTGTGAAACGAGCGACATGGATCAGTGCTTTGCCTGGTTGGAACGTGCAATTATCTCCACATAGTTCGGCCTCAAAGTCTATTGAATTGTTCTAGAACAAGACAGAATATGTATTCGCATTCATTTTAGTAGTTACGAAGCATATTCAGGACTTTCATTTTAAAAGATTTGAAATCGTACGGTTTCGTAGATTTTCCTATATATAACTATATATATTTGATTTTTTGTAAGCTGGAAAGTAATGCCATTATGTGCTAGCGAGTTATTTATGCTTTTATCTGTAAAGTATAACATGTTGAGATGTCTCAGATGGTAGAACGGTTGACTGACAACATGTTTGTGTTTTATAGTTCATAGTTCATTTCGTTCTTTTCCATTTATTGAACTAGTTTGCTCTCTTAGATTATACGTTAGTTCGACAAATTTGTTTAATTATTCATATTGTTCTATTGTTGGTCAATGGTTTGTTTAAAAAATCTGTACAGTAGAAGCAAAAATTTCAAATGAACGGTTTAAATTAAACTAGGTCACTTTTAATCGTTCACTTGAGGTTTTCGCTCGTAACTACTGTGCAGATTTGTTAAACAAACCATTGAACAATATAACAATATGAATATTTAAAAAAATGTGTCAAAAAAACATATGAACTAAAAGAACGAGCTAAGCTAGTTCAAGAAATGAAAATCAGCAAAATTAACTATGAACTAGTAAGCTCCATGTTGGAAAAAAAATTTCAATAAAAAAAATATTTTTTTTTATTAAATTTCGCTATTTTAAATTTATTATTAGACTCATTACTTTTGCCCATACTAGTAAGCATATTGGTAACCACATATTTTGGATTTTTTGTAAGGTGGTTTGTAATGCTATATCAATATTTTGCTCTACATCCCCATACGCAGGGATGTAGCTATAAGTGGTTATAAAAGTACATATTAAATAATGGCAAGTACTTTAATTTTACATTAAAAATCTCTTTACCTTTCTATGGGGAAGTCGCGCAAAATAATGATATATCGTTACGAACCAACTTACGAAAAATTAGAAATGTATGGTTTACCTATGCGCTTACCAGTATGGACAAAAATAATGAGTCTAAAACTAAATATCAAAATTTAATAAAAAAAAGTATTAATTTATTGAATTTTTTTTAATAAAATGAGCTCACTTGGGGTTCGAACCCGGGACTCCAGGTTGTCAGTTTACCGCACTACCATCTGCTCTATCCCGACATGTTATACTTAATAGATAAAAACATAAATGGTTTTCTTGTTCAAAATGTCATTACTTTAAAGCTTACCAAAAACCAAAAATATGCAGTTATATACAGTAAAACCCGGTTAAGACGAACTCCGAAGGACCAAACAAATTAGTTCGTCCTAAGCGAGGTTCGTATTAAGCGGGGGTTTTTTTTAACGATAAAAAATATGTATTTATTAAAACAAAAACAAGATTATTCAGATTTGTACATAAATAAAAGATAAAATTGGCATTTCATGCATTCACAATTAAAAATTCAATTAAAATTCTTAATTTTTTAAAAAAAAAATCTGTTATTTTTTTCTGAATGATTGAATTAACGATTTCATTCGTTATAAGCTTTTCTATTACCAAAATTCGGCACACGATTTTGTTCGAATATATTTTTTTATGTTTATTAAGCTATTGTGGACCGTTTGTATATTATTTCGACTTCTTATCACTTGACAAATTTTCAACATCAGGAGGATATTTCTCCAATATTTCATCATCTGATAATGTATGTGACGTCAAAACATTAGAAAGTCATCCACGGATGTCAAATTCATATTAGTTCTATCCCATAAAACGGATAAAGAGTGTTCTTACACACTTACTTCTTCTAATATTAAAAATTATTATTCAAATCCACAATGACGAAAACAATTTCCAATTGTACTTTGTGTGACATTACTCCAAGCATTTTTCAAAGTGTATAACTCCTCCAATACGTTAATATAAAATTTTTGTTTAAGTTCGATAGCAGCTATATATTTTCTTAAAATATTAGTTCTGTATTGATGTTTGCGATTTTTTATTTTCCCTTGATCGCAAGGTTGCAAAACGCTTGTTGTATTCGGTGGTAAAAAAACAGTTATATTGATTCTAGTTTGACAGAGGGATGCGCAGTACAATGATCCATACTTTTTAGCCACATATGAAATAATTCTGATGTCATCCATGCCTTTTTGTTAGCTTCATATTGCAAAGGAAGTTTATTAACATTTTTTAAACATCGAGGTTTCTTGAATTTGCCGATGACAAAACGTGAAAGTTTATCGGAACCATCAGCATTATATCCAACTAAAACAGTTAATCTTTCCTTTTAGTTTTTTTCTCCAAAACATTTATCCCCTTCAAATGGCAGCGATAAAACAAACCAAACTCGTCATAGTTATAAATGTCACTGATGGAATATTTGTTCAAAATTGAAGGCAATGTTACTGTTGTCCAAGTGGTGGTCATTTCAGGTAACACACTGCTTGCTCTCCACTAATTTTTTTGAAAACGATATCGTGTCTAACTTTAAAACGATCTAGACAGCCGTTTGTAGCTTTAAACTCTATGTTGAGATCCGCAGCTAATTTATCTGTCTTTTCCATCATTAAAGAACCCGAAACTGGCGTGTTTTCCGATCTCACTTGGCGGCGAAACCACAACAGTAAAGGTCTTTCCAACACATCATTTTTTGAGCCACGAATTCTTTTAATTGTTGATTTCTGACTTTTTTTATAAAAATTTTTAATTTTATGTCTGTCTTTTATTATTGTGGATAATGTTGATTTAGCTATATTGTATTCTTTACAAATATCGACTTGTGATTTGATGTTGTCATCAATTTTCCTTAATACTTTAATTTTTTCATGAATAGTAAATGATTTTTTTTTATTGTTAGACATTTTGAAAAAATTCACTCAACTGACTTTTTCTTATATTTCTATTTTTTTAACGTAACAGCTGATTAGCAAAGTTGCCCAAATATGAAAAAACTGAGAAAATTTAATTTTTTTTGGGAGTTCATACTAACCACGGTAATTTGTAAGGAAACGAGTTTTTGGGACTGCTTGAAACAGTTCGTAATAACCGAGGGTTCGTATTAACCGAGTTCGTATTAAAAGATGTATTTTATATTAAAATTGTTGCCAAAACGTCGGGACTTTTAAATTAGTTCGTATTAACCGAGGGTTCGTCTTAACCGAGTTAGTATTAAGCGAGTTTTACTGTATGTACATACTAGAGTTGAAAAAATAATGAGTCTAAAAATAGATTTTTAAAAAATTATCAGATCATTATCATTATGTATTTAAAATAATGATATAAATAATTACTTATGGTAATGCATTATGTTTTTTATTGAAATAATGGGAAAATTAACTTATTAGTAAGTCATTATTAATTGTATTACAGTAATGTGTAGAGTAAGCTTTGTCATTACCGGTAGTCCAAAAAATATCGATATCTGATTACCGTTTCTACAATGGGACTGAGAATATAAATTGAACATTTAGTATAAATTGATACTTTAGAGTAAAGAGAGATGTTTTATAAAACATGATTTAGAGATATTTAGCCGGATACATTTCAATATATTTTAAAACAAAAAAATAAAACTTTCCATTCATAAAATTGATTACAATATAAACATCAATTACAAATTAATAATTTTATTATTCACTAAAGGCTTTATATTTATATACATATCGAGCGCTAACCTCCAAAAAGACGTAAGTGCCAAAATCATAATTTAACATGTGATGCTTTTTTTTACATATTTTTTGGAATTTTTCTTTATAGGGATACAAAAAACCGAATATCTCTTAAACCATTTCGGCGATTTTTTAAAATTGATTATTTGCTGCAAATAATTTAAAATATTACTTTATAGGAAAAAAAAGGGTTTTTAACACTTAGTTTTGTAAAAAACTGGAGCTAAGAGCATTTTGAAATTCATGATGCAACTATTAGTTTCGTGTGCTTTTGTAGGTTTTGCGGTAGAAACAACTTTAATATAATACAAACAATTTGCACAAAATAAAAAGGACTCAAATGAAAATGTTTCTTAAAAACTACACTCAAAAAAAAATTTAAGTAAAAAAAACTGTTAAAGGGGTTATAATTCAGTTGAACTAATTTAAAACAGTTATTTGGCTAAAGTTATTAATTATTTTATTTCCCCACAAAAGCTAATTTAACCATATTTTAACTAGTTTTTCAACGTAATATTTAGTAATTCGTGATTCTCAAATTAACAAAATTTCCAGTTAACTTAAATTTTCAAAAAAATATTTTTTTGAGTCTATGTTATTAGTCTCACTTGTAGATATTTTTTAATAATCATAAATCACATCTCGGAAGTTAAGCGAGATTGAGCAAAATGGAACAAAAATCATTACTCCGTATGTATTAAGTAGTCTTTATTAATCCCTCACAGAGAAGAGACTCGTTGTGACAACCGAATTTGTCACCAACCGAATTTAGGTAGGCACATGTACTATTACATTATTTAGTTGAATCTATCGTCATTTTTAGTTATGTCTACCATATTACGACAGCATATTCAGTACACTCGACCGAAATTTTTATAAACTATACTTCTGTTTTATTAAATTTTTATACATATAAAAAAATTAATAATGTTGAAAAATACAAAAACAAAAACATAATTTACCATGCTAAATATACCGTCTTCAAATTTTTAGCTGCAAGTTCTCTTATTTTCCTTTGAAAAAAGTCTTCTTACTGAGATTCCAGGAGTACATTAATGAATATCATTGAGCTCTGAATTTTGTTCCACTTGCAGACGATATTTAATTCCATACGGGTTTTCTGTACATATTGTTTCAACTAAAATAGCAATTTGTTAAATAAGTTTTGGGACTTTAGCACATTTAATTACTATAAATGCAATTAATGTTTATCCCGATGAAAATAAATTTAAATAACAAATATGCAGGTGCTTGTGCAAATTTAAATGTAACTGACACTAATAGAAAACATATGATTTTCTATTGTTGATTTACTTGAAAAAACGTCACTACATTGCTAGTTCTGTCAAAAAAACAGAGTAATATTTGGAAGATGACAAAGCCAATTGTGACAATATTTTGTTGTTGTTTTTGTTTTTTCTTTGATATTTTAAATTTTGAATCTCGCTCCTAGACGAGGACAAGAAATTCTCATTGAGTTTGTGATTTAACATAACAAATATCTCTAGAAATTCGAATAACAAAGTCCCCTGAAGATTTCCTTAGGCAGGAATGAAATCCGGATAGGGACACGCCTACATCAGATTGTTTCACAATTTGTTAAATAAGTTTTGGGACTTTAGCACATTTAATTACTATAAAATAAAGAAGACCAACATTTTTGTAAGAATACTATAATTATGTTTATTTTTATATTGGTACTAACCTGAACAATATTTTCTTCAAATTTCTTGATTTTTTTAGTTTTTCCCCATGTTGATTAACATTATTGTTATTAGTTTTTTTTTTTTTGTTAATATTAAAATAAATATTGAAAATCTTCTCGTAGTAAACATTGGTAGTTCCAAGTACTAATATTTAATTACTGTAGCAGTTGGGTCTACCGATCATTACCACAATTACTTTTTCAATTCAGTATTGTTGGTTGGTTTTAGCAATTAATGAAATATTGCAGAACACATTTGGTTATATTACAAAATTATTGAATTAGAGAATATTTTTACTGCTCCAATTAAGAAAATTCTGTAATCGGTGTAAAATTTCTTATTGAGCAAGTGATTTTCTATATTTTCAACCGATTTCCAACTAATTTTATTTCTGTGTGTCCGGTAATAAATATGGACCTTCTTCTGGTCAGATCTGGAGTGACGTTTTTAGCAGAAATTTTCTATTGATTTAGCTAAAAAACGCTGTTGATTTAGCTAATTTCTTAGCTAATTTTCTTAGTTTTGCCAATGCGTTTAACAGTCTGGTTAGTTATGATTTAGTTAGTTATGATAATTAACTTTTTTAGCTAAAATTTAGTTTACCTAAATGTAGCAGAACATGAATATAAACTTCATTAAAAATTGTGCTGGCGCAAATTCAGGTACTTTATACTCAACAAACTCTATTTGAAGAAATACCCTTATACTTTAAAATATTAATACGTATACTTATTTCTTTTTGTTCTTTTTATATTTTTCTGACCTTATCGCAAACAAAAACTTTTTAATGTATTTATACAAAATGAACCTATAAATTACTAAATTGTTATTTAAATGCATTTATTAATTTCCTGTTCTTTCATCGATTTTACTGTCCTTTATCTTTGACCATTAAATATATATTTTTAAAAAATTTCCCAATAATAACTGGTTATAATTATAAATAATCAAGGAGTTTGAAAAAAAATCCCAGTCAGAATATTTAAAACATGTTTTTGATTAAAATATGTTTATGAACACTAAACTTTTAGTATTCGTCTAATTGTAATTAGTTAACTATTTAAACGTCACACTTCATTGACAATTTCTTAAGAAAAAAATCCCCCTGAACAAATACAACAAATACTATGCAGGTTCAAAATATACGTCACAATTTATCAATGAACGTTTTATAAACTGGCTTAACATGACAAAGTTATCGTAACACAGATATGTTAAGTTAACACCGGAAAAGTAGAAATTCACCATAACACCTGTTATCAGCAATGAGATTAACAAGAAATACAAATACACAGACATACCATAACAGTTTATTTGTTTTGTAAATATATTTGAAATCAGAGATGCCAACTATAAAGTAACTTAAATTTATAGGCTTAAACGATGTGATTTTGTTTAATATTTATAAAGTGTTTATTCCTATCTGTGTATGAGTTTATTGTTAAATTTGTAGTTTTTATAGCGATTTTGTTAAAGTATTTCGAATGAGTTTCAACAACAGGTGTACACTTAGAAAAAAGTCTGTAATGGCTAATGGAAATTTTGTAGTATTATTAGTTTTTTATTTTTACACACATCGAGATTATTTTAATGTTATTTTTAAGTTAAAGCAAATCATATAAGCTAAGATGGCACTCGTATTTCGATCTGGCTAAAGATCTTATGAGAACCCGAAGTTTTAGAAAAGCTAGAGCTTCCAGAATAGGCAGAACTTTAACAAAAATCATATTTATCATCAGTTTTGCTAAATTCTTGTCTTCTCAGTAGTCAAACATGTGTAGAGGGTCTTTTCCTAACCAGCATCATGACGTCACTAAAAAAAAATAAATATTTATTAGTTTTATTAGTTTTTTGTTTTTATATAGATAGAAATTATTTTAATGTTATTTTTAATTTATAACGCGCTTTCAACCTCCGTATATTAACAAAAATAAAGCTTGATACTAGCAGGGACCGAAAATAACAGTTATTTTCAAATTTTTAAACAAAAAAAGCAACTAGAAGTAAATGTCGGAAAACTGTTTCAAGTATACCATTTTGATCCTTATGAACTAGTCTATAATAAAATGCATTGCTTTAGCAAAAATAAAAGTTATTTTTTAATTTTTATTTTTTCAGGCAAAAATAAAAGTCATTTTTTTGATTATTATGTTTTTGAGCAAAAATAAAAGTTACTTTTTGATTTTTATTTTTTTGAGCAACAAAAAAAGTTATTTTTTGATTTTTATTTTTTCGAGCAAAAATAAAAGTTATTTTTGATATTTATTTCAATTTCTTGAGTTTAAATTATAAATTTTTATTTTTATAATAAATAACGTTTGAACGATTTCGAGTTTTATAATCAGTAAAACTAATTTTTAATATGACGATTTTTTTGAAGAATTCTTGTTTTAAAAATGACAATTTTAGTTTCCAAAAATAGGCAGCACTGCTCGTACAAATATAGATGTTCATCTTGTAGTTAGATACTTACAAAATGTTAATACAGTTATCACAAATAATAGCATTACAAAATATTTGCTTTATATCTATCATCACTGAAAAATCATAATAACAAAGCTAATAACTGCAATTTTTTTTATAACTTCATCAAAGTACGCAAAAAAAACCAAAAAATGACTTTTATACTTGCTCGAAAAAATAAAAATCAAAAAATAACTTTTATTTTTGCTCGAAAAAATAAAAATCAAAAAAACCTTTTATTTTTGCTCGAAAAAATAAAAATCAAAAAATAACTTTTATTTTTGCTCGAAAAAATAAAAATCAAAAAATAACTTTTATTTTTGCTCGAAAAAATAAAAATCAAAAAATAACTTTTATTTTTGCTCGAAAAAATAAAAATCAAAAAAACCTTTTATGTTTGCTCGAAAAAATAAAAATCAAAAAATAACTTTTACTTTTGCTCCAAGAAATAAAAATCAAAAAATAACTTTTATTTTTGCCCGAAAAAATAAAAATCAAAAAATGATTTTTATTTTTTCGAGCAAAAAATAACTGTTATCATCTGACTTTTATGGTGTTTTCTTTTCTGGAAAAAAGTGTTGCCTTCTTAATGTGCAACGTTTTTCAAATTTTGCCCTAGCCCCACTAAAATTAAGCATTTTTACAATCAGAATAGAACACAATTTCATCACATATTACATTTTTTTAAACAAATCTGTTTTTTTGTGTTGTTAACGTTCGGGTTCGAATCCCAGCAAACTTTAAAAAGAATTTAATGTTTTTTTTTAATAATTAATTTTTGTTTTTTTAATTATTTAAAAAATTTGGATTTAGCTCCATACATTTTTTTCAATTAAATTTTTTTTTATAATTTTGTTTGTAAGCGAATTTCAGATTAAAAAAATTATTAAATACTTACAAAAAGAAAAAGTATAAAAAAATAGCAAAAACAAATTAAAAAAAATCGTAAATTAAATTTAACAAAAAAAAAAAATATAAAAAAATGTGATACCAATATGGGTTCGAACTCGGGATCTTCTGTATCAGAAGCCAGCACACTACCACTCTGCTACCAAGGTGAGAGTTTTCTCGGGATCTTCTGTATCAGAAGCCAGCACACTACCACTCTGCTACCAAGGTGAGAGTTTTCTGGCCAAAAACTTTGCAATATATACACATGAGATTAATAAGCCAAAAAAAAAACAAGGCAACATCCAACCCTGTAAGTTTTTTGAGGGCAGAAAATGTTGAATTTTTTGCCTTTTATAAGGCAACACTTTTAGAAACAAACACGGTACCCTCTTAGAGTGTTCACCTCATTTTAGAAAAGAACACGAATAAGGAAATTTAAGGCAAAGTGCAAAAAAAATATGACATTTTTGTCAGAAAAGAAAACGCTATTAGACTATCAAAATGCTAAACTTATAAAAAAAATTGTTCTCACACTCTCATAAAAATTCTAAAATTTTATCCAACCGAATCGATTCGGTTGCTGTAACCTCGTAATTCGGTTGTCACAACCGAATTCAATTGTTACAACCGAATTCGGTTGTCACAACCCCCAATTAGGTTACAACAACTGAATTCAGTTGTGACAACCGCATTTACGAGGTTGCAGCAATCGAATCTATTCGGTTGGATTTAATTCTGCTGAGACAACCGAATTGGTTATGTGAGTGCAGCTATGAAAAAAGAAATTTAGTAAAAAGTTTTACTTATTGTCGCAACTTGCTGAAATCGGCAATGAAAATTAGTAAAATATTTTGTAATTTGTAATAAGAAAATAGAAGAAATTTTTACAAAAAAAAAAAAATTATAAATAAAAATCTATTCTTTAATATAAAAATATTTTCAAAATGTTTTTTGAAGAAATTGTATGTTAAGCATATCAAATCATATATCACAATATACTATTCTGAAATTTATATATGACATTACATGGTTGATAAAATTAATGAGATTTTATATAAAATTGTATATAACCCAATACATAATTATATATAACACAAAATGTAAAGCGTTTTCTGTCATTTGAAACATAATTATTAGATAATAACAATTTGTGAAAATTTTCTAAGTCAGTTTAAGTATATATTCAAAATTAATTATATTTTCTGTGCGCCCGGTAGGCTAGTTGGAAGCGCGCTGGCTTATCAGTGCGGGGGTCGTGGGTTCGATTCCCACCAGAGGCACTGGTCTGTTTTCGCTACAACGCGCCGAAAGCCATAGTAGCTAGTGCTCGGTTAGGGTAATAGTATATAATTTGAAATTATAAAAAAAAAAATTATATTTCCTAAGGAATTGCAGTAATTTTTCGTCTTCCAAATATTTAAAACTCGTAATTTCGACAATTTTTTGCTTATTTCTTAATAAATATTTTACGGCACTGGCTTCATTAATTTTTAGGTCCATGAACAATTCTGGCTCAAACACTATTTTGGCTTTCAAACGTTGCCGAGCATTTGACAACACTATATTTACGGCAATCGAACATATACATAGATTTATTCGTTAAATTTGTTAAAAATATTAACTTATTCGATATAAAATTAATGTATTTTTGTAAAATATAGTATTTAGTTAAGCATTTGCAAAAAAAAAAAATTGTTAACCCTAAAATGCCCACAGTACGTGAAAGAATGAAAAAAAATCTCAAAGTTCGTAGCATATAAAGTATTTTAAATTAACCTCTACATTTTTTTTTTTTAAATTTGAAAAAAATTGTTGGAATGTATGCGTTTGACACTATTGTACTAACTTGGTTTTAAAAATGTCAAACAATTTTGTTTTAAAAAAGTGGACTTTAAAGTAAATAAGCATTTTGAAAATTAACATAGTAAGGAGGATTTTTTTTTGTAATTTAAGCAACCCGTATCCAACGCTCTCTTATAAAAACCTGAACTGGTCTTAAGCGAATTTCAAATAAAATTCTTTAACAGTGGTACTTTTAATTAACAAATTTTCATGATTTTAAGCAATATTTATTAAATTTTAAAGTTAATTTATGTTGTTTAATGTATTCCCTGCGAAAGTTTTGCATAATTAACACAAAACTTTGTTTATATATACTAAAAATTATGCATAAAAAAACCATTGAAAAACGGTTTCTCTTAAAACCAGTTGGCATATAAAATTTAAGAGATGTTTAGTTCTTTTTTGGTCTTTATGTTCTTTGATTTAAGTAAATGTACCAACTGAATGCCTCGCTCGAATAAGGGTATTAGTGACAACTTTTTAAAAAATTATTTTTTTTCTACTTATAATACGACATTTTGGCATGGTTGTTAAAACCAACCCTGCATTTTAGCCATAAATACATCATCTTGTAAAGAAATATTGCATTTTCATGCGTTTTTCGATACGAATTTTTCGGTTCCTAAAACTTACTAAATTGAAGCATTGAAAGGTTTTTTATGTTTTGTACAAGAGTAATTACAATACAGTAGACTCGCGGTAACGTGAACTATTAAAACCTGAGCGTGTTCACGTTTGCGAAGCTGTTCATGTTTACGAAGGTGTTATTGTTTACATCTTAAAAATAAAATAGACTTATATTTAACTCAAATTCATATATTTTTTTATTAATTCGTATTCATTAATTCATATTCATATTTGCTTTGCTAAGCTAGTCACGCTTGATCCTCTTTTTTTTCTATTACATCCACTTTTTCCTTTAAAGATAAAAAATTTGGTAGTTTTTGCGTCATTTTTCACGACACACTTTATATTAAACTAAAAACAAAATAAGCAAATCAACAGCGCGCGTTACACAAAATGCCAGAATATATTTATAAGCAATCATTTACGGGAATTCCCA
This sequence comes from Delia radicum, assembly GCA_021234595.1. Classification (NCBI taxonomy): domain Eukaryota; kingdom Metazoa; phylum Arthropoda; class Insecta; order Diptera; family Anthomyiidae; genus Delia; species Delia radicum. Next base: position 102,037,010 of record CM037853.1, on the reverse strand, counting down.
ATTTTTAAAAAAGTAGTGATTGCTTAAAATTGCTCAAAAGAAAACAACGTTTTCTATGTTCCATTAATTTTACATTTGTTCACGTTATAGGGTTGTCTTACTGTGTTCACGCTACAGAGTAGTCAGTGTAAAAAAATATGTTCATGCTAGCCGGTGTTCACGTAAGGCGGTGTTTTTGTTATCGCGAGTCTACTGTAGTTTAACTAGTTAATCTCCCTTGAAATCGCAAATAATTCATTAATATATTTAAAAATTAGTAACAGAATATTCAAAAATTGGTTCAATTTTGTCACATTTACATTTCACATTTCTACATGGATAAAATTGGACTTAAATTATCAAACTGTGATTAAAAACAATAAAAAATTAAGTTTTTGAGAGTTTCCGTCGTTTTTCCCTTCTGTAAATTTCTGAAAAGGGCTTATACGCCCTTACTCGAGCGAGGAATTCAATTAACAAATTAAAACTGTCTGTTTATCTATTACGAACGAAAATAAATTTTCGTTAAAATAACGAAAATATTTTAAACCTGACTTGGGGAGATAAAATATATGTTACGTATTTACTATCTTTTAATTGCAAGATATTTGGATTATTATGCATCTATTTGTATTTAATTGTATCAAATGAAATGTAATTGAATGTCATCAGATCGGGACAAAACTGGGATAAAATTGGATACATTTTTATAAAATTGTATGTAATTAAATCTAATAACATTGGGATTTAAAAAGAATTCAGTTAAAATAAATGTTCGCCACTGGCTGCAAACTTTATTGCCTTGTTACGCTACTCCAAGAAAATTTTTCATTTAAAAAAGTTTAGCAATTTGCTTCATCATAACATTTATGAAACCTTTCATGCAAAGCTATGAAACTTCTTCATGTGAAACATTTCATAGATATCATGAAGCCTGTCATCAATTTGAGCTTTTCATCATATTTATGAAGTATTACATAGGACGAAAATCACAAATTTATTTCATCATATTTATGAAGTGTTACATCGGACGAAGATCAATAAAGTTTTTCTTCATATTTGTGAAAAACTTTTCCTTTGAGTGTGTAATAATTATTTCAAAAATAATGTGGTTTACTTTTTAGTTCACTAATGAAATTTTAATGATAAAACGTGAAAAAATGCATTTTAAGAAGCTGCGCTTCATGCGAGAGGTTTTCTGCATTAAATAGGCGGATGCAGACATTTTGAATTAATAAATAAACATTGCACGGTTTTTTGTTAAACAAAAAACCACATGATCTTGAACTTGAATAATCTTGCTCACATCATAATTTATGATAAAAGATCGTAAAATAAACTTTTGGTTTTAATATTTTAAAATTTAAAAGTAAAATTTTATTTAATTTTATTTTTATTTTCCTTTGGCGTTTTCTTATTCACGTCCGTTTCATATTTATAACCCATGTATAAAGTTACACTTTGTAACTCTAGAAAATATAAACTAATCAAGTTATTTTAATTTTGACTGCTGATAATAATTGTTGTGCTGGTTAAATATCTTATTTACAAAAACCCGAAACTATAAGAACTATGTCTCGCAAATGATTTCTTTTTCAAAAACCATATTATTCTTCGAGTTTCATATTTATAAGCTAGTTATAGGGCTTTTTACAGAAAAAGCACATTTTTCAATTTTTAGTAGTCAATTTTATCAAAATTCATTTTTATTAGCTAAAATAATATTTTATGCTTAGAACTGATTAGCCCCTTACTGCAGGAAACTACAGATCTTAATGAAAGGTGTATATTTTGATAGTAATTGGAAAATAAATGAACGCCAAGTTAGGAATTTTGAGATATTTTCAGATCACTTAATAATCAAAAATATAGCTAATATATAAAATCCAAAATATGTGTGTTGGAAAGCTTATCATTTTTATTTAATTTATAATTAGTTTGTTTAACAACTTTTTGATTATCACTGCCTATAAATTGTAATTATTTAAAAATTATAAATAAATTCGGAATCACCGTTTTTTTTTTAATTTTTTCCATTTTCTCTCCACAATGAAAGGTCCATTTCCAAATTTACCATTGTTTTGAACATATAACCTGTTGCATATTACAGTAGAGAGGTCTCTTTACTGTATTTAAAAAATGAGTCTACGCTACTTACATCAGCCGCTGCATTCATTCAAATTATTCGTTACACATATGTAACACCATGCAGTAAATGGTTAAGTTTTGAAATAAGTTTCAGTCCATATTTAACCAATCTGTTTTAATGGTGCCTCTCATTGGCGTAAACCTTACGAACTAATATACGCCAAAGATATTCTATGGGGTTAGCTCTGGTGAGCAGCAGGCGAGTCAAGAAGTGGAATGTTTCTTTCACGAAACCACATTTTAGTTTCGTTACTGGTATAAATTATTGCATTGTCTTGCATGAAAATTCGGTTCCATTGGGGTGTTCTCGTCCGAAAATATGATCTTGATTGATAGAATGGATTTATTTAAGAAAAAAGGATTTCGTAATTTTTTAACACCGTATTCCAATTTGTGGTCATGTTTAACTCCGCGTCAAAGTTTAAACTTTAACTATTTATTTTACCACTAAAGGGCTATACAATTTACTAAAACTTTTTACTGGGAAACCCCCATATCTACCCAGGCAGAAAAACACAATCGGCACAGTGCTGGCAAAGCGTCGGGGACTGTCGGTTATCCGTTCGCAGAACGTGGGAATAACAATCTTGACAATATTGTACTGGTACCTGATTGATAACATTGGCCAACCGCTGGGTTGAACTAGATTGCCACCATTGGCATAACGTTGGTATGGTTATTAACAAAAATTTAGTGTTTCTAAAAAGCTTAAATTAAATTAATTTTGAGAAATTTGTATAATAAAACACATTTAAAAACAGCGATACAGTTCGTTCTTAGTCTCATACATCATATTTAAATGTGTGAAAGATAATAAAATATTGAAAACAATAATGCTTCCAATCTAAAATAGTATTTTCCGAGTGCAATATTAGTTGTACCTTTGGTAATTTTTATCACTCTGGGTTTTACAAAAATATCAGTAGTTTGCCAGTACTATTTTTTTGCTACGGTTGGCAATTTCTACCTGGGTAGCTACTGAGTTTAAACAAGAAAGTCGAACAGAATTTTTGCTTGGTAATAAATAGGTTAAAGACACATTAGTAAAAAATGGGTTCAAATTTATTAAAATGTAAAAATTAAAATTTTGTTTTCAGTATAGGAAAATTAACCGCGTTTTCGTGTAACCGATGTATTAGATTTGAGCTAACCGTTTTGCAAACACCAAAATTAGGTAAAAAACATATTTTTTTGGACAATTAGGTAACCGGCGAGACCTTTTAAACATTTCCACATCTTTTAAAATAGAAGAGAATTGAAAGAACGTATTTAAAGTTTGTTTCTTAAGTCTTTCGTTTTCTTTAACAGCAGTAACAAGAAAATTTTATCATAAACAAACTGCTTTAACAATGTGTAAAAAATAAAATTTTTATAAATTTCAAAATTCTGCTAATTATAAAAATAAAACAATTTATTGAAGTTTGAGGTCATACTCTATATTTCTTTACACCTATCCCTCGATTTACACGATACTTTTTTTACACGATTTTTTTATTTCTCGTGTAAATCGAGGAATATGGAAATTACCTCGAATTACATGATTTTTTTTTTTGATTATTTATTTAAAAAACTTTTGTATACATATTCACGTTAGTAAAAAATTAATATACAAGTTAACTTCTTATTTTTTACTTCTTTAATTGATTTTTTAAAATATCGGAATAAAACACTCAAGTTGACAATAAAATTAAAAAGGGAATTATCCATTTATGCACGTGCATACAAAATATATCAAATCAAAATCAAAATATCAAAAATATACAAATATATAAATCAGTCAGTGTTTACCACACAAGTCTGCTAGTTTTAGTTTTTTTGTGAAAAAAAAAATATTATAACATTTATATAAATAAATCGGATTATATATGGGTCAATTTAAAAAAAAAACGCATTTTTTGTGTCCCCGCACTTTACACTACTATTTTAGGTAAAAAAAAAAACAAAAAATGTGAGAGTGATCAGCGAGGAATATGTAACAAAAAATCGTAATTCTCAAAATTGTTTGTTTGTGTTTTTGTTTATTCAGAATGGTGTTTTGTTTCTCCCTCTTACTCCTTCCATACAAAAGCATGTGTCCTCCGTTAGAATTTTTAGTAAACAAAATAAAATAAAATCAAGAAAAAAGTAAATATGCTACATTTAATAACAGTTTTCGAATTATTGCGTTTCTTTCTTGTGTTTTGATTTGTTATAGTCCTCAAAACTTAATTAGTGCGAATTTGGCGTTGCAAAGCTAGGTTGTCCCCACAATTTGCATTGAGCGTCACTTTTTTATAATTCAAGTAATATTACTAGTTTTCAATTTGCATTTAAATGAAGTAAATAACGTAAGGAAAGTACAAAGTTTAATTATTACAAAAGTGAAAAAGCGAAAAAAAATCTATTAAAAAAAGTGTACATTTGCGTAGTTTTTGTGAACACCATGGTAAGGGCGCGATAAAATTTCATGAGCGTCACGTTAATTTTTTTAAAAGTGAATATATTATATGTAAAAAATTGAAGTTGACAATCATTGTTTACATGGTTTCAACTCATTTTTTTATAATTTGTGAATTTGAAAAATAAATTGCCTACGAAAAAAAAACCAAAATAGGCAAACATTTCATGAGCATTACTTTTGATATATATTGCTTCATAGCTTAAAATGCTTAATTTTGATATTATTTTTTAATTTTCAAGAGTAAAACAACAAAATTAGCGGCGGCTGAAAGAGCACGGAGATATCGAGAGAAAATAAAGGTCGATAAAGTGCGTAATGACGAATATAAAAGAAAGAAGAAAGAAAGGTATAATCGTGGTATATTTGAGTTTAATTTTTATTGTTACTCACTAATTCTGTTTATGAATAGCAACGAGAAACGGAACTGCCACAAACTTAATTCGAAAGTGGTAAAAATGAATGAGAATGAAAAAAAAACAAAGCCGCTTGTCATTTTATGAAGTTTATACAGATTCAGAATAAGAATTAGAATGAAAATTTATAAATTAAATTAAATTAAGTTAAGTTATTGTTTTGCGTCAAATATTTACATATGTGTATAAGTTTCTTCAATAATTACTTCCTTTTTCCATTTTTGTTAAAGACATCAAAGAATATGTACATGTTTAGTTTTGTATGAAAATTTTTGTTTTTTGAAGAATTTTTGTTTTTTTTTTAATTACTTTTTGTAAAAGAATAAACTTTTTTCCGTTAAACTTTAAATTTGGCATTATTTCTGGTTTACGTGCAACAAAATCTCTTGATCGTCACAAAATATCTTGAGCGTCACACTTAGTTTTTTTCCCTTAAAACGCTTATAATTGCAGTTTTTTTTAAATACATTGTTACAAGCCTATTACTTTGCAAGGAACCTTTAAGTTTAAGTCTTTTTTTAACAAAAATTTACATATTTTCATATTAAAATTTTTAAGTAACTAGTCACTTTAAAAAAAAAATGAAAAATCAAGGTGAAACGTGATTTTGTGTTTGTAATCGAAAAGGTGATTTTCGCAAAAGTCAATCTTGAGAAACAAAAGAACATCGTAGTAAGCTTGAATTTCAAATATTTTTGCATTTTTAGCGATTTTTTATACATATTTGGTGTGTGACGCTCAAGATAGAAATCATAGTAAACCTAAAAAAAAAATCAAAAAATATTGATTTTTTTGAGAGCCTAAAAGTACCACCGGATTCTTCATCAATTTCTACATAAATTGGCAACTCTTACAGGCGAATTGAAAAAACTTTAAAAATAAGCAAAAAAAAAAAAAAATTGTTGTGTACGTTTTTTTTTGAAATTGACCCATATATATAACTTTTATAACTCGATCGATATTTTAAAAAAATAAATATGCTGAAAATAATTGTAAAGAAGCAGATAAAAAGAAAAATTATATCTTTAGAAACCAAAATTAAAATTTTGGATTGTCTCCGCAAAGGAGAAAAATTATCAAGAGTTTCTAAAAAATATACCATTCATGAAGCCACACTTAGATCTATAAAAAGAATGAAAACGCTATCAGGAAAAGTTTAGCAGTTGGGTATGATGTATCTAAGCGTACAACTTCGTACGTTCGGGACACTATAATTGAAAAAATGGAGAAGGCATTAATGATTTGGATTGACCCAAAAGCGAATTCCAATTGACACTAATGTAATTATAAATAAGGCATTTCGGATTTACGAAAAAATTAAGGATGAGCTACCATCAACATCCTCAGCAGCAAAAAAATCTTTTACAGCTAGTCATGGTTGGTTTGAAAATTAAAACAAATGCATTCTTTACATAATTTAAAACTAAAAGGGGAACAAGCATCTGCTGATGTTGATGCTGAAGAAGAATATCCAGAAAAGTTCGCCGACATTATTTCATATACATCTGATCAAGTCTTCAATGCTAATGAGTCGGGTTTATTTTGGAAAAAAAAATGCCTGAGAGAACTTTATTGCCAAAAGGTATTATATATTGAAATCATTGGTTTTAAATAAATAAGACGATTGAAGACGAGTAAGAAATATTTGCGCTGATAACTAAAATTATTTGTGAAGGCCTTGAATTAGGAAATCACTTTGTCCAACATGACCAAAATGTTGAAAGAGCTTTAACGTTCCAGAGATATATTTCTCATGTCCTGGCACAATATCGGGAGGTAAATAAAGAATTGAACAATATTACGTCACAAGTTCTTATAACAAAATATATTTCCAAATCTCTGCGGCTGAAGTTATCTCCAACATCGAAACAGAAACTTTTGAAATACTATCGAGTGATGAGAGTGATTTGTCACCAACCAGAAAGATAAGATTAGTTGGCACTATTATTTTGAAATTAACTGATCTCTTTTAATGAACTGAATTAATATTTTTTATTAATAAATAGTAGACTCATTTTATTGATTTTTTGCTTAATTTATAGTAACTGGTTTTATGGATTTTTGATGTTATTCCAGGCTTCATAATTTATTTTTTGGTTCTATGAATTTTATAACTACATTTTGTTTGTAAAATAACTCATTTTGTTAGTTTTATTTACGTTTTTTGCATTAAAACAAATAAATATATATATTAAAAAACTATTTCATATATATCATTTGCCTTTTTTCGATTTACACGATTTTCCATACAAACTTTTTTGAATTCGATTTACACGATTTTTTCTGGAACATATCTATCGTGTAAATCGAGGGATAGGTGTATTATGATATTGCCCTAACAAATAATCTATAGAGTTTTTGTTTTCCAATTTATTAATTGACCACAATCAGGAATGTGTTGATAGATCTATTTCGGGAATTTTCTAGGTTCCCATCATCAGAACACGTTTTGAAAGAAGTGACAATCCCATGCAAAACATCAAACATTCATATAAACTAGTTTTCTCACTAAATGAGAACTAATATATGAGCTCGAAGTTAAAGGTTGAAAAAACACAATTTTTATTTTTAATAAAAATTATATCAAACTTGTATAAAAAAAGTTGTATATCATCTTTAGTTTTTCTTTTAACCGCTTAACTTGAGATCCAAATCTTCTTAAAAAGTATTGTATCAGTTGGATTACATTCCTTGCAATATGTAGTATTAAATTTTATTTTATTAACTTTGTTTAAAATAATTCTTTAATCTTTTTTATTCCACATCAAAACCACAAATACATTGATACTTTAAAAATACGTTACTTTTTTTCATTAAGTGGTGAATATAATTTACTTGAAATGTAAACTTACATTATTAACAGTCAATGTTAACTTGTCTGTTTGTTTGTTTTTTTTTTTTTTTCTTTTGATTAACTTTTAACTAAAGTTTAGTATAGTTTTTTTCATAGCTTGGCTCAAAAACTTAAGCGCACACTGGGATTTTAAACAAAAACGTCTTGCATCTGTTGCGATTCATTCAAGCGAGCTTTTCATTTCGTTGTGATAACTTTATAAAATAACACACGCTCGCGCGCGATCGTTGTAATAAAATTGCAGTCATATTTTTTTATTAACTTTTTTTGTAAAAAAAAAAAAAAAAACGAAAATTAAATTAAATTAAAAACAAAATAGCATAAATAAAAGTTTTAAAAAAAATGTAAAAATATAATTTATAAGAAATATAGTACATAAATAAATTATTTTTTATTTTATTTATTAAAAAAAAAATTAAACGGAAATCAAGTGTTCTTTTTAATTAAGTGAAAATTAACAAATTTTTGCCAAAGGATATTATTTTAATATTGAATAAAAATACAAAAATAAATAGTATAACAATAATATAAAACAGAATGTATAAATATGAAAATGAATAGTTGAAAAACAAATCATATTATCGAAAAAGTTTGTGAAAATATTTACGAAAATTACGAAGCAAAAGAAAAATATTGAGCAATTTTTTTGTAAAAAATTATTCATGTTGTTATGCGTGCATTATTGGTTTATTTAAATTCAAGTGTCTCCTCAAAAACGAACAAATCGGTTAACACTAAAAATTCTTTAACTTTATAGTAAAAAAAAAAATAAAAAAAGTTTTCTTGCATTGTTTCCTATTAATTTGGATTATCTTTTATTGGATTATTAACTTAAGGAAAAAGTAAGTTTTGAAATAAAAATTATATATTTATATAAATATTTTTTTTTTAATTTAAAATTTAAATATTAAAAGAACTTAAATATTTTGGTCAGAATTATATATTATTTAAATATATTTTTTTTTTATTTTTTTTATGTATTTTTTTATATTTTATTATAATTTTTACATAACTTTTTTTAATATTTTATTTTTAATTTTTTATTCTTTACAAATTATTTTAAATGTTTTTTATATTTTTATAAATTTTTTTTTTTAATTTTTGTTTTTAATTAAATTTTTTACACTCAGAAATAAGAGTTAGTAGAAAAATTTGTATACGACTTTAAAGCGAACAAATTTGCTATTCTCAAATTACTGAATTTTGTACTAATTTCTTTTAAGCAGTTACCAAATTAGAACAAACTTTTGCTTATATGAAATAATTTTTATTAAACAGTTAAAATTAAAAGATTAAAAGACTACACTTTTATATAAAAGTTAGTAGAAAAATTAGTAACATGTTTGTTTTTCAATTTACAGTTTTTGTTGTAGTTTTTAGTACAAAATCAGAATTTGCAAAAATTTTTAGTAATTTTATTTTTTCATAGTTGATACATATAAAAAAAAATCTTAAAGTATAATAAATAAAAATAAATAAACTAAACTAGTTTTTAATAGAAAAATTTACTGATTTCAGAAAATCGATTTTTATTTTTTCATATATAAAAAAATTTAAAGGATAGTTTTTAAAGTAGTTAATTTTTCTTTAAAATTACAACATTTACTGAAAGTTTTAAAGAGTTTTTATTTGGTCGAAAATCGGTAAATTACACACTCAAATAAAAAAGTTAGTAAAGTCAGCAAAAAATTTTGCTGAGTCAGCAAAATTTTCGTCAGGAGGATGCTTGCAAAAAAATTGCTAATGTCAGCAAACACTTTTGCTGAAAATCAGCGATCTGATATTTAGCAACAAAATTAGTAGATTCAGTTTTGCTAACACTTAGTAGATTAGAAATTAAAAAACCCGTGCTAAAAATTAATTAAATTTTTGCTGATTATTAGCAGACTGAAAAAAAAAACTCAAAAAATTTGTAGAAAATTTTTATTTAGTTAATTTATTTTGCTGAAAATCATAAAACATATTTTTGTGATTCTTTTTAAAATAATATACAATACGTTACAATATATAAAAATTTTCATACTCCCACATTGACGACATGAATTAATGTAATATCTGCAAATATATAGAAATAATTATGTATAACATAAACAAAATTATCTTTCAATTACTTATATCAATGGTTGTCTCAATGATGCTATCTTTTAAAGGAACACTAATGCCGCAGAGAATTATAGAAACGAAACGAAAAAATAACAAAATGTAACATATTCAACATTTTTTTGCAATAAGAAAAAGGAAACATAAAAATCTTTCTGTCTACCTGCTGTATATTTGTTTGCAACTTGGCCATTCAATTTGACTACAAATACACATTTAATCTTTTCTAAATTTAAATATTTTATTTTGTCAATTACTTTCACAAGCTGAGGAAAATACAAAATTTAAGTTGTTTCAATCCACAATTTTGTTTTATGTATGAAAACCAGATACCAAATCTTCCATGGTTGATTTTTTTATGTGTCTTACTAGAGTTGTACTTTTTAGCATAATTTTCCTCTTCGCTACTAAATCTTGATATCTAATTCATTCTGCGTATAACTTTTAATTTGGTTGTCGTTTACACTATTGATGTGCTAAATTGCCACAATTTTTTTTTAGCAAAATAAATTAGTAAAACATTAGTAAAATATTAGTAAAATATTAGTAAAACATTAGTTCAAAACAGTTAAGTGCTGACTAAGTATAACTAAAATTTTAGTTTAAAACATAATTTTAGCAAAAATTTGCTGAAAAATAGTATACCAGATTTACAAGATATTTTACTAACTTTTTTAATAACTTATTTTTTGAGTACATGAATGCAGTCTTTTTATAATGTTTAGTAATTTTTGTTGCTATGTTAAGAAAATTTAACAAAAATGTAAAAGTCGTTACTAACTTTTTTTTATAATATTATTGTACTATAACTTAGCAGAAAAGTGTTGCTAAGATTATCAAAAAAAAAGTACAGCAAGACTTAAAACTATTGCTCTCGAAAACCGAAATTTTAAGGCAAACATTTTAACAGAAGAACTAATCCTATATAAAAATTAAGATCTGTAATACATATGAGGCCTTAACTTTTACCCATTATTTCATTTCACACTCAACTAAAAATATCTGTAAAAGTTAAAGTAAAACCTTTAAATATAACGCAAAAGTTAACTTATTTTAGGCCAGCAGATTTGCTGAGCAAAACGTGTCTATAATTTTTGGTAATGTAAAAGTAATAGGCAAACTTGTAAATGTTACTAAACTTTAATAAAAAGTCAATTTTCTAAATTTATTAAAATTTAATGCGTAAAACTAGTAATTTTTAATTTATTATATTATATAATTGCTCAGGCGTTTTCTTTATATTTTAGATTATAAACTAACTTGTATAAAAAACTTTGCTCTTAAATATACTTAAATATAAAAGTCTGTAAACTTTTCAAAATTAACTATTTTTAACAAAGCAGACAGATTAGCTAATTTTATAAAAATGAGTCTGTAATTATTAGTAAAGTAAAAGTAGTAGGATATTTACATTACTCGCGGTTTGTTTTGTGCGAGTAAACGAGTAACTCAATTTTGAGGTTTTGCACTTACTCGATTAATCGAGTAAACTTTTTAATTTACTTGGGTAACTCGAACAATTTTAAGTTTTTCCCACAAATTTTTCGTTAAAAGTTCACAATAACACACAAAATAAATACAGGTTGGAGATTTTTTTTTATCAATGTTAAATATAAAAGTTTGTTAATATGTATTAGACCGACTCACCTTGTGTGAATTCACAAAAACGTGGTTTTTGTCCACCCCTCTAAAAGTACCTTGGTTTATTTTAGGGTGATTCCCAAAATTTTTTGTGTCTATCATTAAAATCCAGTGAGCTGGACCTTTTTCAAACTACGTCTTTGTAAGACGCGTCCAACGCTACCCTATGGGGAATGGGACCAATCCTGCGTGGATCGGTCCCTTCGTGCCAGAGACCGGTCCTCTGCTTAACCCTTCCCTATGTAAACAACTGGTAGCTTTAACATGGGCTTTAAACGACATAGTGGCATGCCACAGGACTAACCAAAGATTGGCATACCACAAGACTGTCGTAAAAGGGGTATGTCGGAGGACTAACCAAAATGGACTAACCACTATCCTGAAAGGAACATGTCGTAAAAATTGTAGTAAAAATTAAACATATATATTTTTTAATGGGTTTAAACTATTTTTAATAACTTGAATTATTAATAAAATTGCAAAAAATATTATGAATTATTTTTTTTTTAATGTTTTAAATAATCATATTGCCGGAACTCTTCGCTAAACCCCTGGGAACCGTTGTTTTAGCAACTCGGGTTTAAAAATATTTTTCCTAAAATCAGCAACGAAAATTTGTACAAAGTTCTGTAATCTGTAAATAAAGAACAAAAAATAATTTCAATAAAAAATGATTTTGTAGTGTCCAATAGGCTAATCGACATTAAAACTAAATTAAAATACCCCTTAATTCAAATAAGAATAAACTTTTTTATCTTAAGTTTTACACAAAATGTATTTTATTCAAATTAAGTGAAGGGTGCCTTTCTATTTGACATCAAAAATTCTCATCAATTTTTGTGTATTATTACTATTGTTTCAATAGAATACAATTTAAGCATTTTATTAATTTTAAGCTTTAAAATATTAATTATGATTTAATTTAATTTTATTTCCAAGCCCTCATTAAATATAAAATTAAAATACAAAATAAATTTCAGCAAAAAAATTTTAAATTTTATTTACAATAAATTGATGATGCATCAAGTAAATTTGTTTGCTTTTAAATCAAAAACTAAAAACACAAACAGTCTATAAAATTTTTTTGCAATAATTGTACGCTTATTTAGCATAAAATTATAGATTTCATAACGACATTCTATATACAACACTTATTAACATACTTACAACTTAATAATTAAAAAAAAAAAGAAAAAATAAATACATTTTGTAAATAAAAAGTTAAATATACACTCAAACAAAAAAGCTAGTAGCGAAATTAGTAAAACTTTTTATATATTAATTTACAAATATTGTACAACTTTTTAGTATAAACTCATTTTTTAGTTAGACATTTTCGTATTCTCGATTTACAATTCTCAAATTTAGTGAAAATTTCTACTTGATTTTTTAAATTGAGAACAATTTTTTTTTTAGTTTTGAACATTTTTATATATTCTAAACTATAAAGAATATGTCAATGAAATATAAAAATAAATTTTTGCTGAAAAAAAGTTAACTAATTTTTAGTCAAAATATTGGCTAATTTTATCAAAATTTCTTTAAGGGTTTACTAAAATTTTACAAAATTGAAGTAAAGTTCATTAAGTTTTCTTACCACTTTCATTTCACTAGTCATATTTGAAATAGTTAATTTTTCGGTAAAATTGCATACTTTTCAGTAACTTTTACGGACTTTTTTATTTGAGTGTATGTGTAAGAAAAGAGAGCTAGAGCAATGATATTTTGATTGAAAAATCAGCATTTTTTAATTATTGTGAACCTTTAAAGTTGTTTGGCCAGTGTGTACCTTGCACAAAAACTGCAAAGACCAAATTTTTATACTGCATTCATTTTAAAACTTTTTTTGCAGAATTTTCAGACTTGTTAGGGACATTTCAAACATAATGAGCACAAAAAACGACATTTTCATTCTAACTTTTTTTTCTTCAAAATTAAATATGGTTCGCGTTTAATGGTTACTCAAACCTGGGGTTTTTTAAAAGTATGTAAGAGATATACAGTATTTAAATTATCATAACTTTTAACTTTAAATATCCGGGGATGTGTCCTGTAACCTACATGTGCTATCCTGTTCTACATGCTTATCGGTTTGAACAGGACACCATCGGTTTGGAACCAGTTATTTTTTAGCTCCTAAAAAGCACCTTGGAGTGCAGGAGCGGGAGCGGCATATATGAAAACCCTTTTCTTTCTAATTTTAGGACCCCTAACAATAGTCTGGAAGTCAAAATAGAAATATATCCACAAACAAAAAGTCGGCAGCGAAAGTCTACCCAAACGAATCCAACTAAATTATTCGTTAGTTTGATTTTTTGGTCAATTTTTCAATTAAGAAAAGGTAATTAGGTACTCTATAAAAAATATACTAACATTTAAAAAAAAAAATTATTTCAACTGTAAGTCTTGTTTATTAGATTATAATTAACGAAATAAATTAAATAAATAGAAAAAAGTAATAAAGAGAAATAAAACTACAAAATAAAATTAAATATGATAAACATAAATAAAAGTTCTTTATGTTTGTCTGAGTTGTAATTTAAGTGAACAGCCAGCCTTCTTGCTTGTGTTGCAGTTTACTGAATTGTTAGAATTTAATTTCAGAGACATTTGATTGAAAACAATTATGCCAAAATTTATATCCAAAGATATTGGGGACGATGATGACTGCCGTGGATTTTAAAACGAAAATAACTCATGTTGTTATGGCAATCAATTAACATCACCGATTTTCTGTGGATGGTTGATATATATATATATATACCAGATCAAACCTGGAGTTTCTTGTGGGTGGTGTATTAAAATGAGTGTATTAAATTTAGTGCTGCCCTCCCTCTTGCACTGATCCCCGAAAGATTTTTTTAAGGTTCTCTGATAGTTATTAACAATTTATTTCTAATAGTACCATTTAATTGTGATCTCAATTCTGACAACTCAAAATGAAAAAGAAAATATTTTTTTTTACAAAAAATAAGAACACCAATAGAAACTTTTTTTGTATGATTTTATGGATTGCTCAAAGTGATAATAATTTATTAAGGAACAAGTCTCGATAGTGTTATAAATTCTGAAAATAATTAATATGGGGAAAAATGCAAAGTCTCAAATTACCCCACCTTCCCCTACTATGTGAATATAATCAGAAAATACTTTCTAAACTAGATGCCAGTCATTGGTGCAGTAAAAGGTAATAGTCATTTTAACTGTAATTGTTGTCTAATTTAAATTTATTTTCATCGGGACAAACATTAATTGCATTTATAGTAATTAAATGTGCTAAAGTCCCAAAACTTATTTAACAAATTGTGAAAAGCAATCTGATGTAGGCGTGTCCCTATCCGGATCTCATTCCTGCCTAAGGAAATCTTCAGGGGACTTTGTTATTAGAATTTCTAGAGATATTTGTTATGTTAAATCACAAACTCAATGAGAATTTCTTGTCCTCGTCTAGGAGCGAGATTCAAAATTTAAAATATCAAAGAAAAAACAAAAACAACAACAAAAAATTGTCACAATTGGCTTTGTCATCTTCCAAATACTACTCTGTTTTTTTGACAGACCTAGCAATGTAGTGACGTTTATTCAAGTAAATCAACAATAGAAAATCATATGTTTTCTATTAGTGTCAGTTACATTTAAATTTGCACAAGCACCTGCATATTTGTTATTTAAATTTATTTTCATCGGGACAAACATTAATTGCATTTATAGTAATTAAATGTGCTAAAGTCCCAAAACTTATTTAACAAATTGTGAAAAGCAATCTGATGTAGGCGTGTCCCTATCCGGATCTCATTCCTGCCTAAGGAAATCTTCAGGGGACTTTGTTATTAGAATTTCTAGAGATATTTGTTATGTTAAATCACAAACTCAATGAGAATTTCTTGTCCTCGTCTAGGAGCGAGATTCAAAATTTAAAATATCAAAGAAAAAACAAAAACAACAACAAAAAATTGTCACAATTGGCTTTGTCATCTTCCAAATACTACTCTGTTTTTTTGACAGACCTAGCAATGTAGTGACGTTTATTCAAGTAAATCAACAATAGAAAATCATATGTTTTCTATTAGTGTCAGTTACATTTAAATTTGCACAAGCACCTGCATATTTGTTATTTAAATTTATTTTCATCGGGACAAACATTAATTGCATTTATAGTAATTAAATGTGCTAAAGTCCCAAAACTTATTTAACAAATTGTGAAAAGCAATCTGATGTAGGCGTGTCCCTATCCGGATCTCATTCCTGCCTAAGGAAATCTTCAGGGGACTTTGTTATTAGAATTTCTAGAGATATTTGTTATGTTAAATCACATCATTTTACTATATGGAAATATAAAATAACTATTTTTGAGAGTCATTAAAATAACTTGCCAAAAATACCATATTTAATAACAGTGTAATTTTTCTCCTTAATTCCCTGCGTGTATGTATACGTTTTTATTATAGTGGCTAGTGTGTTTCAAAATCGCATGTGAGTCCCAAAGTAAATTCACAAACTAAGGTACCTAAAATTATGAAAGTGAGCATCGATCATAATATCTTGGCAACATTTCAACATCTTACCGCAACTGGAAGGTGGCAAATATCCAAAGAACTAGGGAATAACGGAACATATTTTAGTCTAGTGGAGGAACACACTTCATATCAATATTGAGCCAGCTCCAGGTGGAATTTCGAAACGCATCACCTAAACAATATTTCTATGAAACGGGTTTATAAATACACTGTGAAAGTCGAAAAATGAACTTCGATGAATCCTTTTCGAACTATTAGGGGGGAGTCCCCTGAGTGCGAAAGTACATTTGGAAGTGTTAGATTGGCTCCAGTTTTTGAGAAATCGGTATATATCCATTTTTCATGGCTATAGCTAAATCTGCGCTATTTAAAAAAAAATTATTCGACTGTATTAATTTTTTTTTGCCTTCTTAGCTTTCTTTTACGGAATGTTTTGACTTTTTTTTTTCAAAATTTCACGTAATTTAAACCATTAATGTCGATCAAAAGTAAAGATTTTTGACCATTTTTAGCCATTTTTTCAGGTTTTTAGGTCGTCTTACCAAAATTTTCCTAACATAGGCCTCAAGTTAAGCTTCAAAATCAAAATCCTTGTTATTTTCTTCTTTCGTTGTGAATTTTTAAGCCTATTTAGCAGCAAAGTTTCAAATCTGGTCGAAGAAAATTTTTTTAAATAGCGCAGACTTAGCTATATCCGTGAAAAATGGATATATAACGATTTCTCAAAAACTGGAGCCAATCTGACACTTCCAAATGTACTTTCGCACTCAGGGGACGCCACCCTAATAGTTCGAAAAGGATTCAATGAAGTTAATTTTTGCGGGTCAAACACTATCACAATGATATTAACGAGAGCGTTTCATTGGACGAAAAACAATGAAGCTTTCATCATATATATGAACATTTTCATAATTAACATGAAGCTTTTCTATGAAGATCATAATTAGATATAGTATCATTGAATTTTTATATCAATTTTGATCTAATTTAATCCAATAATATATTTGGATTGCTTATTTTATATGAGCTACTTCAAAAAAATTCGACACCTGTTGAAACTGACTTTATTTATTTAGGTTTTTTTTTGAATTGAGAGGAACGATGGACAAGGTTGGGTGGCCTATACTTAAGAGCTATGACATGTAAAGTTTCACGTTGAAACGTCTTCACCAAAACAATTTATGCCCACTTAAAAGTCGAAAAATTAAAAAAAAATTACTTGAAACTTCCAAGAGTTCAAAGAGCTTTTGCTTCGTACAATGTAATTGAATTTTGAAGACAGCATTCAAAAAATGGTGTAGTTTTGGTGTCACTTTGATGGATAAGAACATAACAAGCTTATATGGAATTGGAGTAAATTTTTTGAAAATGTATGTTTTTGAGTCATTCACAATTAGATATAAAATTGGCTAGCGTATTACGTGAACTGAGTTTCTTTTTAAAAAGCAATTATAAGTCAAAAAGGCATTTTAAAATTTTTAAACCCAAAAATGTTATGAAATTTTTAAAAATTTTGCAAAATTTAATTGCTACACTCACAATATTTTTTTCGTAGAGCCTACTGAATATACACATTAAATTAATTGTAAGTCAGTTTAAAAAAAGAATACTTACTTTTCGTTTAAAACAATTGTTTTTTTTTTAGTTTGTTTCCAACTCTTAAAAAATTCTAATTGACAAAATCGGTAAAAATAATAGATTTTTTTTCGTTTATTTCAATAAAGCAACTTTTTCTTTTAAATAGAAAATTTTAACTGAATATTTTTACCGAAAGTCCTTTTTTTTATTTATTGAATAACAGATAGAAAAGTTAAAAAATATATTTCTTTGGTAATTTAATTTTATAGGAAAGTTCTTGTGAGTGTATACTTGGAAAAAAAATATAACATATCTTGAGAAAAACTTCACGACGTACTAAATTGATAAAGTGAAAAAAAAGTTAAATTTTTTTCAATCCTGCAGTAGCAGTTCTTTCCAAACACATTTCGCTTTGTGCCAACTAAAGCTCTATAACAATTCCGCCAAAACGTAGATAAAGTAAAAGATTTTAATGAGCTTTATACTAAAATTGAAAAGGCAACAACAAATCTAAAGGACTTTAAATTTTATGGAGAAAACTAAATTTTCATAACATCAAAAAGCATCCTAATATAAAATTTTTAGTTTTGCATATTTAAAAGTATTTAATATGAATTTGTACAAACAAGTAACCCTAAACCCAGCTAAATATCATTAAGCCTTCATAAAATGCGTGTTTTGTAAAAATAATCGCCTTTTTATTTTTCAGTTCTAATTTATAACAACAAAATTGTTTCAGTGTATTTTTATATTTTTTTTTTGTGGTGTAATATATATTTAGAAATGTTGATACGTACTACAAAATCTATAAATTGATTAATCAATAATTGAAATTTTAATATTTTTAATTTGCTTGAAACTTAAAACCGCCATCATTTTTTGCACCGTTAAGATAAGCGACTAATGCGACAGGATTAAGCTTGCTTAAACATCGGCTAATGTATACACATGAGGTTATTTATGTCACACAAAAAAAAAATTAGAAAAATATTTTACCTCAAAGTGTCGAAAATTTTTGAAACTTTTCAGACATACTTAATATGAGCGTAACTTATAAACTAAAAATATGTTCATTGTGTATTAGAACAAGTTCAAGCGCCTTGAAATTAAAAAAAAAAATAATAATTAACTTGTTTTTTAAAATATATTTACTAGATTTAAGCAAAATTTATAATTAATTTAAGTCCTAAATATTGTAATTTTACGAAAGTTTTTTAAGACAAAATTGATTAAATTTTAATACAAATTTACTTAATTGAAGTAAATTGTTTTAATTAAAATGATTTGAGTAAAAATTTGTTTGGAGCCAAATCTTTCCCGAATTTCTTAAAATTGAGTTCAAATTATTTAATAGTTGGTAAACTTTTTTTGGGTGTTAAAAACTTTTATTTCTATGAGTGTATGGTTTGTATATCAGGTTAATAAATTTATTTGTATAATAAAAATCTAATTTTTTTTTGTAAGAACACATTATGTTAAATGTAATTATTTTTCAATATATGTCCAGTTCCGGGAAATTCGAAAAAATTCGCGCTGCTCATTTATTAATTAGTTATTTATTTCCAATATTTCGTCTCCAAATTGGGTGACTTCTTCAGGGAACAAATATTACTATTTGAAAAAACTAGTCTTAATAATTAAAAAATTTATATACTTATAATAAATTTTTTTAAAAAAGGCGGGAAATCAAAAAAAATATTTTCTGTCAATATGAAAAAATAAAAATATCCCAGAAAACAAAAATAATTATAATAATATTTAAAATCTTAACTAGTATATTGAAATACATCTGTTTAATAATATATGTATTTCAATATACTAGTTAAGATTTTAAATATTATTATAACTATTTTTATTTTTTCATATTTACAGAAAATATTTTTTTTTGATTTCCCGCCTTTTTTTAAAAAAATTTATTATAAGTATATAAATTTTTTAATTATTAAGACTAGTTTTTTCAAATAGTAATATTTGTTTCCTGAAGAAGTCACCCAATTTGGAGACGAAATATTGGAAATAAATAATTAATTAATAAATGAGCAGCGCGAATTTTTTCGAATTTCCCGGAACTGGACATATATTGAAAAATAATTACATTTAACATAATGTGTTCTTACAAAAAAAATTAGATTTTTATTATACAAATAAATTTATTAACCTGATATACAAACCATACACTCATAGAAATAAAAATTTTAACACCCAAAAAAAGCTTACCAAGTATTAAATAATTTGAACTAAATTTTAAGAAATTCGTAATATTTCAAATTGTAATATTTGTTCCCTGAAGAAGTCAACCAATGTGGAGGCGAAATATTGGAAATAAATAATTAATAAATAAATGATCTTAAGCTCGTTTAAACTAAAAAGAATAAAATAAAAGAAGATCGAAGAAAACTTTACATTAATAAAAATTTTCTATATTTTTTTTTTAAAGTGCAACAAAATTAAAAAATAAAATTGCTTCACAGCAGCCTTCAAACTTTTTAGGGAAATCTTGAAAATCACCTATTTTCATCATAACAACCTACATTATTTAAAAGAGTTACTCAAATAAAAGTAAATAGTTTAAAAAATATATTAAATCATGCATTCTAATTACGAAATATTGAACAGAGCTTTAAAACAAATACAAACAATTTGTAGATGCAGCTTTCCAAATAATCAACTTTTTTGCTGTTTGCCGATTGAAAAACGATTTGACTAAAATCGAACTAGTTTATATAAAGTAACTGATCATTGAATATTAGCAGATATTTAGTATGTTTTTTTACTTTTTTTGCAAATAAAATGCGTTAAATAGCCATTTCGATTTTTTTTTTTATATTTATATCATTGCACACTTCTATTTTATATTTATTATGTAGTTTTTGCTCAAATAAACACACACACTCACAAATGAGTCATTCCATGTCAAACCGAACAATATTTTACATTACGATTTCTGTTTACTATAAAACTTGACAGACGTTATTTCCAAAAAAAATAAAAAAGTAATTTTTGTTTAAAAATTAAAAATGTTCCTAAATGTCGAAATTTTAATTGATGTATTTTAAAAACTAGTAGACTTATTTTATTGGTCTTGTAAAATTGGTTTAATGTCTGTTTTTGATTTTAACTTTCGTTTGTATTTTTACCACTTTTGACCCTAACTAAAAATTGAAATAATATATCAGCGTCATCACACACTTCTACTTAAGGGGCTTACCAGCTTTAGAAATCAATAAAAACTACAAGATTTAAGCAATTATAAAAAAGTAAATAAATGTTTTATTCAAAAACTTATTTCTGCGATAGAAAAACACACTATTAGATATTATTCTAAAAACTATAGTTTAGAATTCGGACCATCATGGCAACCCTGGTGATCATTTAATTATAGACCCATTTTTTTAAAGGCACAAACGGGCGATTATGCAGCCTTGGGTACTCATCTGAGAAATTTTATGTTGTTTTGTTTCACACACTACTAAATTCTTTAGTCCCTAACGTAGCCGTATTAAAAAATTTGCGATTTGCATTAAAATGGGTAAACTTAAAAATTAAAAAAAAAATCCAAAAAAAAAATCATTGTTCACGGTTTTTTATTTTTCAACAAATTGGATCTATACATGAACACACATGCTTCATACATGTACACATGCATACATACAAATTCATATGTGTTAATTAACCATTTTAATTCTCTAACGGGTAAGGCTTCCTCAGGGCAGTCGTCATAAAATTTACCACAAATGCGTCAAATGAGCGTTTTATACTTAGAAATTAATATATTTCGATAGAAAACTAAATTTGCTAAATATTTTGGGAAGAAATTTTTTGTGTGCCGTCCACGGTTTGGAAACGAGAAAGCTTCAAAATTCAAATTTCGTAAAATTTCAAAAAATAATTATTTTTGAAAAAACTTAGTTTTCACAAACCTAAAAAACCAATTTAAGTTGACTAAAAGCTCTTTATAATAAAATATAAGTAAGATTGAAACTTTATCTTTAATAATTAGTCCTTACTTTAGTCCAAAGACTCACAGGATTTTATCAGGATTCCTCTAAAGGATATCGTCTTAACTTATAAACTAAAAGACGGATTTTTATGAAATTTTGCAGAAAGAAGACATTAAGTATTAATAGCAAAGCGTTGAAGTTTGAACAATATAAATTGAGGTAATTTGATACTTTTTCGCCTAATTTCGCTTTTCCAAAAAGCGAAAATTGTCACGTCTCGACTTGGGCATGGAGATGCCACTACCTGTCCCACCACACTGGCAACTTTTCAATCTGTGCACGGCTATGGCTCGTCGGGCTTGGGCGGGTGTTCGTTTGTGGGAACCTGGCAGTAGTCGCAGTTATAAATTTGTACCAGTGTACGAAAATAAAAATTAAATGTGTAGAAGCCCGAAAACGTCCAAGTCATTTCCGCTTGATAGACCTAGCTGACATTGTCTATCGATTCCCCTCCCTCGGATCAAAAATCCTTACCATGGTAACCCTTTAACACACCTTTGGTTACCCCTAACTTCAACATTCCACGACCAAATACCTACCTTCCTCTTTTCATACTTTACTCAGTCATACTTCCAAAAGATTGACTCGATATCATATATTTTCATAAATTTTACACGGGTTTATTCTCTTATTAAAAATTCATACAATCTTAGATTTAGCTTACGGACGAATTTATCCTATCATAAGAATACTGAAATACTTCAAACATTCTGATAAATGGTGAAACTTACTGCTTAAAGTTCGAAATTTTAGCCTGAGTTCGCAAAAAAAACCGAGCTACCCTTGTTCAAAATTCAACGAAAACCTACCTACTATAGCGCTATGGTTGGTGGACTAGGGTATAAAAATTCATACGTGTGGCTAATCTAAAATTTCGAAGTTATTCTGGCAATTTGCCATACAATTGATTATAAAAAAAAATGGTAAATTTGATTAATTATACGAAAAGTTCATAAGTTTGACTGAATTCTTTTCTTTTTTTTTTTTTTTTTTGTTAAGCTTATAATGATTTTTCAAAGTTCATGTGTTAATAGGGGTTAAAAATAAGATATTATAATATATTTGCTACCATTAATTTTTTTCAGTGTACCATAACTAGTCTTTACAAAGTTTCTTTTTCATTAGATTTTATTTCTTTCAAAACAAGTTGCACCCAAAAATTAAGTAAACGACCCGGTTATTGTGCCTACATAACCAAACAGGACAATGTATAAAATACGAGCTAATTTTTCCGACAAATAAAGTTAACATCCGATTCAAATAGGTAATATACGCGGCAAAAAACCATGCACCAACCATTACGTATACTATTTAGTCACGATTCCCGCGAATTCTGCCTTTAAATAACCGATAAAATTTAACTTGAAATCCCAGTTAGGGAATTTAGGATATTGCCTATCCAAACGGGTGGCAACGCCTTTATTTTTACAAAAAAAATAAATTTATCTTGTTTTCCACGATCCGATGGACTTATGGTCCTTTTAGTACGATTAAATCTACGAAAAATCAACTAAACCGCCCGAAAGACAATAACTTACAACGATATCAGTAACCCGATACGATCATCCGGTTACTGACGGGTTAATAAACGAATCCGTTAATCACTACCCTTTAATCTCTTTACCGGCCACGAAATGTAACTGACTTGATTTTAAATTAAACGATAGTTTTTTTTAGCAATAAAGTAAATAATCACTACCTAACTATTACTACACTACTTATCTGAACACTGCTGCTGATTGCAATTGATGACTCCCCACAATAGTTTCAGCGGCTCAACAGTGGAACACTAGCTTCTTCATGAACTGCTGCTGCCCGTTCCCGTTGGATATTATGGGCAGCTTGACCTTGCAGCTTGTCGGCTGTTGTTGAAGACTTTACTTGTAGTCGATGGTTAACTGGTGTATCGCTGTGGTCACAGCAATGTTACCTGCTCCGTTCTTTCACTAGTTAAGATGACTTAAAGCGCCCCCAGATTTGACACTCTTTTGTTTTTATTTTGGTGTTTTTTTTTTTCTTTCACATCTGACAGGTTGTTGTAATGTTACCACCCCGGTTGCATGTTTTTCACCAGGGATGAGTAGAAGGGTACGCTTATTTGTAGTTGCGTGATAAACCACAACTTTTACACTGAAGTTGGGTACTTTATAAAAAAATTAAAATAAATTAAATATTTTCTGGCCTTTTCTGGTTGTTTGTGGCTGACTGCCCGTTTAAAAAGTTGCTTTGGCCTTAGTGGGTGTATTAGTATGAATCCAAATGTAGTTTTAGATTAGGATCTTGCCATTTATAAAAGATGTTGTAGGAATGATACCAAGGGATGGTTTATAGATACACGTTTTGCCACGGTTGTTGTTTTTTTTTCTTAAATTTTTAATTCCGGTTGGCTTATACCAACGATTTGGCCCAGTATGAAAATTGTTGGAATATGATTTCAGCAACTTTTACTCACGTTTTGACCACGATTCCAATTTAGGTGAATTATACCTGTTTGGATGAAATTTATACTGGGTGCCGGCGTTTTCCAGGTTGACTATTTTTAGCAATATGACCCTGTTTCTACTGATGGTGGTGAATTTACTGCTGGCGATTTGTCTGCTTCTGCGGTGTGACGATGTTTATGGCTTTGTACCTGACGGTGTTGGTGTGTTGGCACTGGACGATCGCAGCTGAGGATGTCTTACCAGATACTGGAGGTTGACAATAAAATTCGTATCTGGATATTTCCTTATGGCGTTGTGGATCACCCGGGCGCTGTTATAAAAATAAAATAATGGCCAGTAGTGGTTTTCCGAAGGCAAATTTCTATGGCAGAAAATGGCGGCTCTGTCTATTACTATTTTTTTTTTCCCAATCAGCAAATAGTGGTGGCCCGCAGACGCTTTAAAAATTTGTGTAAAATTACGTTAGGCTTTTCTACTTTAGGTTTTGTGTTGATATTTTCTTACCTGGGTGACGTGGATGTATGGATGTTGCTCGTTTTTTGCTGATTTAATTTTTGTCCTCTATAAAATCACGTCCTCTCACCATGGCCACCACCGGAAAAAGACCGAGCATCCATCTTGGCCTTACCAGTGTTGCCAAAAATCATATCAAAAGTCATATTGAACTGCAGCCAACTTCGTTGCAGTTAAAATTGCAGAAATTGTGCAGGGTTGCATTTATTTAAAGTGCAACACTGTAAAAACTGCCTTGCCAATTCAATAATCTGCTTTTACCTAAGTTTTTGTATAAACCCGAAAGCGAAACGCTACACATCCTCTTTCGTCGGTATTTTCTGTTTATCATATTAGCAAATGGAATTTGCTAATATGATAAAGGAAATTCGCAAATCCTCCTTAAGCCTTTAGGTCCTTTGCGTGAAATACTCCTAAAAGTTTACCCTGCAAATTCTCAATCTCATACAAATTATTTCCTACCAATCTGGCAATCCTGCATTTAATAAATTTCTTGCATAGCTTAGCTGATACTTGTTTGGAGAAATCCGACAGTTGGAAGTTTCTTCGGAACACTTCCTGTCCAACCTTAAAACGTGTAGTTCTGCATCTTTGGTTATACCGCTTTGCGTTGTTCTCATAACTATTGTGCAGACTCTTTCTGATATTATCTCTAACGATTTCTAAAAATTCGTGACGGTTCTCAAAACGATTCTCGGGATCTTCAATTAAATTTAGCTTTCTTGCAAGTTTATAAGTTGATGCATGCGTGATCATATTAGTTCCAAATAGCGCAAAATAAGGAGTCATACCGATCGATGCATGTACAGATGAGCGTAACGCGCACTCAATTTCGCATAGGTGTAAATCCCATTCTTTGTGATTTTGGTCTAGATATGATCGTATCGCGGCCAAGATTGATTGGTTTACGCGTTCCGAAGCGTTAGCCTGCGGTGCGTACACTCCAGTTTTAAAATGTGTAATTCCAAAGTTGTTCATTAATTCTGCGAAATCTTTACCAACGAATTGCGCCCCATTATCGGAGACAAGCGTTTCAGGACAACCGAATTTATAAAAGACCTCTCGAATGAGAAAATCGATGACGTTTTTCGAATTAGCCTTGGCCATGGCTTTTAGTAAAACAAACTTGGTACTATAATCGAGAACAATGAAAATGTAACTATTTCCGCGCTTGGAACGAGTATACGGACCCAAAAAATCTATAAAAATTCGTTGAAACGGTTTTGTTGAGTCGGCTTCTTTGCCCATTGGTGGCTTAAGTATCATATTTGCAGGTTTGCATTCTTTGCAAACGTCACACCGGTTTATGTATTCGCGAACCTGAATATTTAAATGCGGCCAGTATAGGTACTCTCTGATCCTACGTATAGTCTTGGCTATACCGCCGTGTGCTGCGTTTGGAGGCTTATGAGCATTTTCAATAATTTTCTCGGTAAGTGCCACAGGAACCCAGAGTTTCCATGCATGGTCTTCGCTCAATATATCGCCTTTATAAAAGTTAGAACGCTTATAAACTAAATTGTCTACAACTCGAATATCTGGCAGATTGGATTTTTCATTCTCTATAGTTTTGATGAGCTCTTTATAGTCTTCCGATTCAAACTCTTGAGACGACAGATCTACCAACGATTTTATCTCTATAGCATCTAAGGCGTACCGGGATAATGCATCTGGTACCACGTTCTGAGATCCTTTTCGGTGTTTAATTTCGAACGCGAATGCCTGAAGCTGAAGGCTCCATCGTGCCAAGCGACCGCTTAAATCACGCTGTGACATTAACCATTTAAGACTTGAATGGTCCGTAATTACCACAAACTGCATCAACTCGATATAAGGACGAAAGCGCTTAACCGCCGACACAACGGCCAGGCATTCACGTTCTGTTACCGAGTAGTTTCTCTGCGCTGACGTGAGCTTCTTTGAGAAATAGGCAATTGGGTGTTCGCCCCCGCTCTCATCCTCCTGAAACAAGACTGCTCCAATTCCCACGTCAGACGCGTCACACTGCACGAAAAATGTTCTACTAAAATCTGGATGCGTTAGAATCGGACTTGAACTCAAACAAACCTTTAATCTATCGAAAGCCTCTTTAGCCTCATCAGTAAATTCAAATTTCTTCCCTTTTTTTAAAACGTCGCAGATAGGAGCTGTTATGGTGGCATAATCGTTAATGAACCGCCGGTACCATCCGGTGGTTCCCATGAAGCTTCTGACCTGCTTCGGTGTCGTCGGATATTTAAAATTAACGATTGCTTGAATCTTCTCGGGATCTGGTCGAATCTTGCCTTCCCCGACGATGTAACCTAAATATTTGAGTTCTCGACAACAGAATTTAGACTTTGAGACGTTAATGGTTAATCCGGCCCCTTCAAGACAAATCGCAACTTCCTTCAATAACTCGATATGTTCGGCGAAATTGGAAGAAACCACTAGCAAGTCATCCAAGTAGACAAAAACTTTCTCGCGAAGGCGACCTGGAATGACTTTGTCCATTAACCGGCATAACCTCTGGGCAGCATTACACAGCCCAAAAGGCATGACAGTAAAATGGTACAAAGGCCTCCCAGGTACCGTGAACGCAGTCTTTTCCCTACTTGGAACTGCTAGTGGTATCTGCCAAAACGCGTCCTTTAAATCGATGCTCGAGATAAAATGTGTATCCCCTAAACGGCTCAGAAGTCCCTCTATATGTGGAAGAGGATAAGCATCTTTCACAGTGACGTCATTGAGTCGGCGAGCATCTAAACAAATTCTAACTTTTTCTCCTTTTTGTACAAAGGTAACCCGACTATTCCATGGACTTTCGCTCGGCTCAATGACGCCAAGAGAAAGCATCCTGTCCAATTCCGCATACATAAGGCTCTGAACCGCCGGCGAAACGGGATAGTGACGTTCTTTGAAAGGCACCGCATTACCTGTCTCAATAACATGAGTCTCAAGAGAAGTTCTGCCTAAGCCTTTCTTAGTAAAACATGGAAATAAAGATATAATATTAACTAAAACGTTCTGTTGTCTAACATCGAGAGAATGCATTCGAGGATAACTGTGAACAGGGTCCTCATCCAAACAAATATCCTCAGTCGACAAACTATTTACTTCTATACGGATAATCTTAAAACATTTCATAAATTTCGCGCTTAAATATAACTTTAGCTTAAGTGTGGGTACCAGAAAAAAATCGACCTGTCGAGTAATACCATTAAAAGTTATTAACGACCTAACAACACCTACAACTTTATTGGGATATCCGTCTGCGACACTAACGACCATATTAAAAGGATATATAACGAGCTTGGCCTTTTCTACAAATTCGAGACAATCCTTGCCTAAACAACAAACTTGGGCTCCGCTATCGAGTAAGCCTTCAATGGGTACATTCTCGATGGTGATCGTGGTATAAATCCGCGTATCTGGTTTCTCATATATTGTTGTTGCAGCGATTTCTTTTCGTACTTGTTTTCTTTTCTTAAATCGTTCTCGAGTTTTCTTGATTTTGTTGGTTGGTACTCCGAAGATTCTTTCCCGTACTTTATTGTATTCCTGCATCCGTATGTGCCAAGGCTTACGATCTGCATGGAAGTCTGGATTTGATTGGATTTTCTCCTCTGGGACATCATTGGTTTCTAACCTTTTTAAAATTTTAATTTTTGAAAAATTGTGTTTATCAACATTTGTACTGTGATCATATCCGGTTGCTTGATAGTTATTCAAATCTGGTGAAATTGTAGTATTTGGTAAAAATTTATTTATTGTTGTTGGGGTTTCTGAAACTGGGCAGCAGGATTCTGAGAACGAGCCTCCCCCCATGTTCGAGGTCCGTTCGCCTTCCTGTTTCCCTGACAAGTGGGACATTTTGGAGTAACTACGTCTTCTAAACCGCATTTATAGCAAAATATTCTTATTTTTTCCTCAAAACAATCCATAAAAGTATGTCCCTCAGCTTTGCAGTTCCAGCAAATTAATTTTCTTTCACCGCTAATGGCATTTATCTCAAAAGGTTCATCCGAATACGACTGCTCCACAGCAAGTTCATTAACGTGTCTAATAGGGTATTTATTAGTAAACTGACGTTGATTAACTAAAAGATTTTCAGCTCTCCTACACTCCTGTTTAAAAGCTGATAAACCTCGTACTCTAATAGAAAATAGTAATTGGGACATAGCTGGTCTTAAATTGCCTTTCATTATATCTACTAAATCTTGCTCACTAATGGGATTATTTTGCTGATTCCTAAGGGCTAATACCGTATTACAAAACTCATCAAATGATTCATTCGGAAGCTGACGCCTATCAAGAATTTTCTTTTGAATTTCGAAATCGTTCTCATACCGATGATATTGTATAATCAACGCCTCTTTAAGATCCTTCCATAACGGTACACGGTTTAGTAGTCGTCTGTAGTTCCAAAACCAATCCAAAGCAGGACTTTGTAGAAAATGATGAAGGTTTCGAACCACATCATCCTCGGAACAATTAAAATCTGCCCTTAATGTATCAACGCGAAAAACGAAATCTTCAACGCTTGAAGTTTTTTGTGTTCCGTCGAATTTCAAATTCCATTTATGTATCCACTTTGCCGCCTCCGATTGATCTCCATGATGATTTGACACATATGTGGGCGGTAGTTGATCCAGCTGTGGAGGCACGTGAGTGCTCTGTGGCACGTGACGATCCTCAGCCCACTGACTAAAATTTGGTTGGTTTCGCGAATTAAAATGGTTCCATTGCCGCTGCTGACTAAAATTTAATGGTTGTTGATTTGGATTCATTGGTGGAGGTTGATTAACGTTCGGTTGATTAAAACTCCGCAGACCTGGTTGTGGTTGCCCCAAGGTCGAAAACGGTATTTGACGATGACTGGTAAACCGATGTTGGCCTGAATTAGCTGGTGGTTGTCGTTGGCTGTTATGTTGTAAATCCGGTTGGTGTACTTGACCTACGCTACGAAATTGTTGTTGGCTTGGGTTTACAGAATTAGGTTGCCTATTGGAAGTTTGTGGTACGCGTGCCGCTGGAGGGGCGTAATTTAAACAGGTGTGTTGTGAAATATTTGATAAACTTTGTTGAACTATTCCGGGAATCACCTCTGATAACCGTTTTTCTACGTTGCGCATTATCTCTGCCTGCATCAAACCCACTTCTGCCCTGGAATTTTCACTAAACATTTCTCTCGCGGTTCCGTTGTGCCCACCTAGCAAATCATTGCGTACTCCATTTGCGGCTACGCTTTCAAACGAAAGTGACCTAATGGTGTTTTGATCACTAGGGGTACTAAGCAATGTTTCATCCAGATATTCCTCTCTTTCTATTTCGATGTTTTCTATCCCGGGGGATATTGGCGGAGGAACTGATTCTGATCCTGAGGCGGTTGTGGCTGTAGTCGCGTTTGTTGGTTTGGTTACGGCTCCTGTACTTGTTTTGGTTTTCGATGTTGCTCCGTTTGATGCTGTTGTTGTTTTTGTCGATGTGGCTGCAGACGTAGCAGTAGGAGTAGTCTCCTCAGCCTTCTTCCTGTGTCTCGTCATCATTAGATGCCAATTTCAACAAAATATAAGACCGACCAAACGATGTTGACAAAAATTTTACGCGCTTTACCAATGAGTCAAAAATTCTACAAAAACCCAAAAATCCTAACTTGCACACAATTGTCCAATAAAATTAAAAAAAAATCTACCAATCTCGAACAAACTTTTCAAAATATTGTCAGATTTTCAAATGTTTTTAACCAATCCTTAAAAATTATTTACCGAATTTCAAAAATATTAACCGGGTTTTCTTTAAAAATATTAACCGGGTCTTCTTTAAAAATATTAACCGGGTCTTCTTCAAAAAAAAATATTAACCGATTTCCAATCAACTTTGTATTCAGATTCAGCGTCAATAAAAAAAATTTAGACACCCGTTTGATGCTCGAATATTTAACACATACCCAATACTTCAATATTGAGTCTGCATATAAATATCCGAACTCAGTCCTACTATGCCGCGAATGCTATATTCGAAAGTGAAAACGTGGGTCAAAAATATGAATATCAAATATAAAATATAAAAGGTAAAATGTAAAATATAATAAAGATTGTTAGTATACAAACTACAAGGTTAGTTTTATTAAGAAATAAGTTGTAGGCTAGTGTAACCTCCTATTTCAAATATATAGATTGAAACTAAATAAATTTTTCTAAAGCTTTCAATTAGATCCAAGTACTTAAAAACCGAAAATCTATAAATGTTTATCTAAACTGGCTATCATAAAAGTTGGAAGGTATTTGGTACGTGAAATTTGAAGAAAAATAAAACTGACTTGAATTAGAAAAAGTCCAAAAACTATTGGCGATGAGAAAAACAAAACGTTACTGCCTATCCACGAAAATCAAATGTTATCTTTACCGGCGATAGACCCGTGTCGCTCAGAAGGACATATTTAAAATTACCTAACTGGACTTACACGACATCTTCTACCGTAAACATGTTCCAAAATTACCGTCGCGATTAGGGTGTCTATTTATTAAACCCCTAAGACTTACGGTATCGTAAAACAAGGCGATTAAAAAAATGTTGCGCTGCAACGCGCTGGCAATTGTACGCCAGACGGGACTCACGTAACTAATTTAATCCGACTTACAATAAATTTCCTACTACATTCGATTTCGCTTCAAAACTCTAACTAAAACTCGCTTTTTCCCATAATTTAAACTTTTTCCTTTCAGACGTTCGGGCCCCACGTTCGGGCGCCAAATAACTGTCACGTCTCGACTTGGGCATGGAGATGCCACTACCTGTCCCACCACACTGGCAACTTTTCAATCTGTGCACGGCTATGGCTCGTCGGGCTTGGGCGGGTGTTCGTTTGTGGGAACCTGGCAGTAGTCGCAGTTATAAATTTGTACCAGTGTACGAAAATAAAAATTAAATGTGTAGAAGCCCGAAAACGTCCAAGTCATTTCCGCTTGATAGACCTAGCTGACATTGTCTATCGATTCCCCTCCCTCGGATCAAAAATCCTTACCATGGTAACCCTTTAACACACCTTTGGTTACCCCTAACTTCAACATTCCACGACCAAATACCTACCTTCCTCTTTTCATACTTTACTCAGTCATACTTCCAAAAGATTGACTCGATATCATATATTTTCATAAATTTTACACGGGTTTATTCTCTTATTAAAAATTCATACAATCTTAGATTTAGCTTACGGACGAATTTATCCTATCATAAGAATACTGAAATACTTCAAACATTCTGATAAATGGTGAAACTTACTGCTTAAAGTTCGAAATTTTAGCCTGAGTTCGCAAAAAAACCGAGCTACCCTTGTTCAAAATTCAACGAAAACCTACCTACTATAGCGCTATGGTTGGTGGACTAGGGTATAAAAATTCATACGTGTGGCTAATCTAAAATTTCGAAGTTATTCTGGCAATTTGCCATACAATTGATTATAAAAAAAAATGGTAAATTTGATTAATTATACGAAAAGTTCATAAGTTTGACTGAATTCTTTTCTTTTTTTTTTTTTTTTTTGTTAAGCTTATAATGATTTTTCAAAGTTCATGTGTTAATAGGGGTTAAAAATAAGATATTATAATATATTTGCTACCATTAATTTTTTTCAGTGTACCATAACTAGTCTTTACAAAGTTTCTTTTTCATTAGATTTTATTTCTTTCAAAACAAGTTGCACCCAAAAATTAAGTAAACGACCCGGTTATTGTGCCTACATAACCAAACAGGACAATGTATAAAATACGAGCTAATTTTTCCGACAAATAAAGTTAACATCCGATTCAAATAGGTAATATACGCGGCAAAAACCATGCACCAACCATTACGTATACTATTTAGTCACGATTCCCGCGAATTCTGCCTTTAAATAACCGATAAAATTTAACTTGAAATCCCAGTTAGGGAATTTAGGATATTGCCTATCCAAACGGGTGGCAACGCCTTTATTTTTACAAAAAAAATAAATTTATCTTGTTTTCACGATCCGATGGACTTATGGTCCTTTTAGTACGATTAAATCTACGAAAAATCAACTAAACCGCCCGAAAGACAATAACTTACAACGATATCAGTAACCCGATACGATCATCCGGTTACTGACGGGTTAATAAACGAATCCGTTAATCACTACCCTTTAATCTCTTTACCGGCCACGAAATGTAACTGACTTGATTTTAAATTAAACGATAGTTTTTTTTTAGCAATAAAGTAAATAATCACTACCTAACTATTACTACACTACTTATCTGAACACTGCTGCTGATTGCAATTGATGACTCCCCACAATAGTTTCAGCGGCTCAACAGTGGAACACTAGCTTCTTCATGAACTGCTGCTGCCCGTTCCCGTTGGATATTATGGGCAGCTTGACCTTGCAGCTTGTCGGCTGTTGTTGAAGACTTTACTTGTAGTCGATGGTTAACTGGTGTATCGCTGTGGTCACAGCAATGTTACCTGCTCCGTTCTTTCACTAGTTAAGATGACTTAAAGCGCCCCCAGATTTGACACTCTTTTGTTTTTATTTTGGTGTTTTTTTTTTTTCTTTCACATCTGACAGGTTGTTGTAATGTTACCACCCGGTTGCATGTTTTTCACCAGGGATGAGTAGAAGGGTACGCTTATTTGTAGTTGCGTGATAAACCACAACTTTTACACTGAAGTTGGGTACTTTATAAAAAAATTAAAATAAATTAAATATTTTCTGGCCTTTTCTGGTTGTTTGTGGCTGACTGCCCGTTTAAAAAGTTGCTTTGACCTTAGTGGGTGTATTAGTATGAATCCAAATGTAGTTTTAGATTAGGATCTTGCCATTTATAAAAGATGTTGTAGGAATGATACCAAGGGATGGTTTATAGATACACGTTTTGCCACGGTTGTTGTTTTTTTTTCTTAAATTTTTAATTCCGGTTGGCTTATACCAACGATTTGGCCCAGTATGAAAATTGTTGGAATATGATTTCAGCAACTTTTACTCACGTTTTGACCACGATTCCAATTTAGGTGATTTATACCTGTTTGGATGAAATTTATACTGGGTGCCGGCGTTTTCCAGGTTGACTATTTTTAGCAATATGACCCTGTTTCTACTGATGGTGGTGAATTTACTGCTGGCGATTTGTCTGCTTCTGCGGTGTGACGATGTTTATGGCTTTGTACCTGACGGTGTTGGTGTGTTGGCACTGGACGATCGCAGCTGAGGATGTCTTACCAGATACTGGAGGTTGACAATAAAATTCGTATCTGGATATTTCCTTATGGCGTTGTGGATCACCCGGGCGCTGTTATAAAAATAAAATAATGGCCAGTAGTGGTTTTCCGAAGGCAAATTTCTATGGCAGAAAATGGCGGCTCTGTCTATTACTATTTTTTTTTTCCCAATCAGCAAATAGTGGTGGCCCGCAGACGCTTTAAAAATTTGTGTAAAATTACGTTAGGCTTTTCTACTTTAGGTTTTGTGTTGATATTTTCTTACCTGGGTGACGTGGATGTATGGATGTTGCTCGTTTTTTGCTGATTTAATTTTTGTCCTCTATAAAATCACGTCCTCTCACCATGGCCACCACCGGAAAAAGACCGAGCATCCATCTTGGCCTTACCAGTGTTGCCAAAAATCATATCAAAAGTCATATTGAACTGCAGCCAACTTCGTTGCAGTTAAAATTGCAGAAATTGTGCAGGGTTGCATTTATTTAAAGTGCAACACTGTAAAAACTGCCTTGCCAATTCAATAATCTGCTTTTACCTAAGTTTTTGTATAAACCCGAAAGCGAAACGCTACAAAATCGCGATATCTTTTTAAATAGGAGCAGAAAAAAATTGTTTTTTGAGCGTAGTTATATCTTGGTAAGAGAAATATTTTTTGTCCAAAACTTCTCTTTTATATGCTTTAGTTTCCAAAATGAATACTAAATTATTTTGGCTCATATCGCCTAAATTCGGCAACGATAAACAATATTGTTGAAGAAGTTATTTTTTGTTTTTTGAGTGGAGCACATGGTATGAATTTCGTTACAAAACATCTTTTGCCAATTAGAGGTTTAATATATTTATATGAGAATGTTAATCTGTGTGTTAACGAAAATTGAGGTAATAGTTACATATATAATCATGCAGGTCTATACATTTCCATACATGGTCATTAGGTTGTCCCAAAAAAAATAAAAATTTGGATTTTCTCGGAAGATCTTTCCTAATTTGCATACTCATAAGGTAAAGTATTTTTGAGAATTTTATCAGATTTTTCGGAGATGGTTTAGAGGTCGCGCAAACCGATTTTGTACCAAAAATCGAGCTTTTTGGGCTTTTATTGAATTATTGTTGAAAATTGCTAAAAAATCGGTAATTTTTTCGGCTTCTGAGTAAATATTTTTAAAGAAAATTTTCCGATCTTTAATTTTATGTGCATAAGTAATAAGTTTCGTCAGGGATTTTGCACATTTTGATACATTATATAACAGTTTTTGTAAATTTTCAACAAATATGAAAAAGAATGCTTTATAACTTCTAAAATTTGTATGAAGACTAAAAAACTAATGATGCAGTTTAAAAGATTATGAAGTTTTAAATAAATTAGCAGAAAAAACATTATCATTTTCTCTTACCGTTCTCGAGTTATACCCTTTCAAAGCTTTGCACCCATTGTATGAAATTTTTAGTACTATAAGATTTGGGCATCCGATTTGTTGTAAACTTCAGATTATGAGATTTGAAAATTTATTTATTGTATGTCAAAGCTTAGTTTTAAGTGTTGTCAAGTTGTGGACAGCAAAAAAAGTAGCCAAAAAGCCGTTATCACTAGGTGGCACTGATATGGCTCGAACTAAAATTCATGATTTATTGGATTTGAGGCAACTACAACCCTATTTTTGGCAGATAGTCTATTGGTTTAGAGATAACAAGTCAAAATACAATTAAAATTTTTGTAAACTGATAAGTGGAAGACGCTTGCTTGAGATTGAGATAAATTTTATGGCAGTGTCCCCGATACGCTCCTCTCAATGACCTTAGACTTTTGAAACAATTGTATGATTACAAACGCTTTAATGAAAAAGTTGCACGCGAGACTCTTTAAACCTTTCTGGGTCATCAGTGGTACCTTTCCGAGAAGTTGGCTGCCTTATCGTTTTTTGATGAACATATAGATTCCAAAACTTTGCGTTTAATGCTTAGAAACCTACATGAACCAAGTAATAACAACGAATTAGTGAAAGGAAATTTAACAGAAGACATGATTGAAAATAAACAACTTCAGTGTTTTTTTACAAAAGCCTGCCAGAAAAATGGGAAAACAACAAATCAGTTCAGGAAGCAAAACACAAAGTTCAACAATTGCAAGTTGTAAAAGATGTCGCAGAACGTGGTGTGGCCTTGGCTAATAGTTATATCAATATCACAACTTCTGAAACAGACTTTCAGAGTTTACTGCGGGGGGGTAGAGCAGCATCTCAAGAACTCTAATAAATGATTTATAACAAATCTATTTTTCTTTGTTTTTAATATAATTGTTATGTATGAGTGGTAAGTAACTATTATTTTATTTGTAAAAACATTTTCTAAATCCAATTATTTAAAGTTTAAACCAATGCAAACCTAGTTCACACCTTATAGTATTATACATTTCATACAATGTGTACAAAGTTTTAAAAGGGTATAACTCGAGAACGGTGAGAGAAAATTCATTTTTTTTCTGCTAATTAATTTAAAACTTAATAATCTATTAAACTGCATCATTAGTTTTTTTAGTCTTTATACAAATTTTAAAAGTTATAAAGCATTATTTTCCATATTTGTTGAAAATTTACGAAAAACCGTTATTAAATTGTCAAAATGTTCAAAATCATTGCCGAAACTTATTATTTATGCACATAAAATTAAAGATCGGAAAATGTTCTTTAAGAATATTGACTCAGAAGCTGAAGAAATATCGATTTTTTACCAATTTTCAAGCAAAATTCAAAAAAAGCCCAAAAAGCTCGATTTTTGGTAAAAAATCGATTTGCGCGACCTCTAAACCACCTCCGAAAAATCTGAAAAAAATCTCAAAAATTCTTAGCCTTATGAGTATTCAAATTAAGAATGATCCCCAAAATTTTTTTTTGAATGGGACACCCTAATGGTCATATGGGTACACTAACTAAAATTGAGTTAATATTAACATGTATGATCACATATGCACTGTTATGGACATATATGAATCATATATGGTGATATATACATGTCCATGACGTCGAATCACTTCATATATGAGCATGAATGCGTTCATGCATGTTGAATGCATATATGTTGACTTTTAACCGGCCAGGCAAAAATTTAAAAATGCCTCTACGTTAGGGACTTAAGTTTTAGTACTCTACTAAACACAAAAAACCGACTGAAAATCGGTCCATCCGTTAAGGCTGCCCAGTGGCTCCCGATTTTCAATGTCTCGTTTTGAGAAAAAGGCATTTTAATTAAATGTAACTTTTTTATTATTTTATTTTCTCCAAAATTTTGATAGCATATAGAAAAAAGTTCATACCTTAAAAATACAATACAAAATCTAAATCAAGTAACCCCCTTAATAATGAAATTTTCGCAGTGTGACATTTATGGGTTCTTTCTAATTTTTTTTTATACAAAAAAAAAACAAAAAACACCACAAAAATTTGTAATTTGCATACAAAATATTTCAAACGAAAGTGGTCAATAAATAAATTTAAAACAAAACTCTATAGATTATTTGTTAGGAGAATATCCTCATAAGGAAATATAATTTTCATTTTCATTGCACAATTTTAATTAAAATTATATCAAACTTGTATAAAAGACAAAGTACGGCCTAGTTTACTCTTCCTGTTTTTGTTTATAAACAAAACAAAAAATAAAAAGGAGGAAAAAAACAAAAAAAAAAAACGTGTATTGAATATCCACCAAAGGTGGACCCTTGCACATAACAAACAAGTTTTCAATTTATTTTTGATAAATGGTGATAATCTTTAACTTCGAACTCATATATTAATTAGTTCTCATATAGTGAGAAATCTAGTTTATATGAAGTTGATGTTTTGCATGGAATTGTTACTTCTTTCAAAAAGTGTTCTGATGATGGGAACCTAGTCTATCAACACATTCCTGAAAGTGGTCAATTAATAAATTTTAAAACAAAAACTCGATAGATTATTTGGTAGGACAATATACTAATAAAGAAATATAGAGTATGGCCTCGAACTTGAATAATTTTCATTTTCATTGCACAATTAAAGGTCGAAAAAACATAATTTTTATTTTTAATAAAAATTATGTCAAACTTGTATTTCAAACGACTTTAAAATATTAAAAACTTTTATAGGCACATTTTAAAAATTATGAGCACAAAAACGACATTTTCAACTTTAGCTCTTCTGATTCTAGTAAAACTTGTTATAAACATTCTCCTAGTTAACATGAAGTTTACGTGTTTTTTATTTTTTCTATTCGCTGTAATTCGCGTTTAGTCGCTGCTCAAAGTTGACGGGTTTTTAACTCATGAATGGCACGTCATAGATCCAAAAATCGTGAAGTAAAACATCATTCGCTTTGACATGGAATGACTCAAATGCAGACCAAACCACAAATGTGAAAAAACTTATGGTTATTTAGTTTAGCTTGTGATACAAATATATTTTGCAATAATTTTTCTCTTAGCTGTTTTTTTTTTTTGACAAATTTACATAATTATAGCAAAAATCTTTAAAAGTTTGGCAGTTTTTGTTTTTGGTCATGTTATTAATATTTCTTTTATATTTTTGTCTTCGTTTTCAATTCATTTTAGTTTCCATGCATGCCATTTTTAAGTTTTTGTTATTTATTTAACATTTGAACTTTTACGACAGGTTATCTATCGTAACTAAATGTTTTATGTTGGTTTTTTTTTTTTGCACATTTGCTTTTAAAAATAAAAAAAGATTTGCTAAATATAAATTGTTTACTATCATAGGTCAGGTTTTCTGTCTATGATTTAAAATTTGTTTAAATTTCTATTAATATTAAATATTTTTTGTTTAATCTGTTAAGCTGCTTTTAATTTTTATGTTTGTTTGTAATGAAGTATCTTTGTTAATGATCCCTGAGAATATGATTCACATTAATTAAAAAAATGTTATATATTTTTTTTTGTAATTTATATGTTTGCAAATTTTTACGTCTAAATTTAAATGGATATAGGCTAGGCTGCTTCTTATTTAAAAAAACGTCGATTTTTTGACTGGACAACCCTGGGTTATATGAAGATTAAAAATTCACTATTAAACCACTCACCAGGTACAGTGTAAAAATCGTTTAATGTATATGCTCGACATATGTATTAATAAAAAATCTTTAACGTTTGTTGATATGCTTTGCTAATGTAGAAGGATAGTATATGATGACATTTGAGAAAAGAACTGCCATTTAAAGTTTTAACTGAAAGTTAAACTGGCAACTATGATAATGACTAGAGAAAAAACAAACACACTATAAATAGAAATCGTTCGTGGTAAATTTCATTCTAACTCAACACACAGAGTAATGTGGGATTTAACGTTACCTAATTTCTTTAACATGTGAGTTAAATAGAAGATATTTACGATTAACACTAAATGGCACGAAGAATGTTGATGAAGACCGTAGTGGGTCAGAAAATACATTCCATTCATGCTAGTGTCTAATAACTTTTTCTGTGTTTTTTTCTAATAGTCAAAGTAAATTATCATATAACAATTATAATTTTTCTGTTAATTTAGAGAAAAATTTGTCATGATCTAAAGCCGAACAAATAAAATCTCACACATAAATTTATAGATCAACGATAAAAATTCACTATTCCATACTTTTTCAAAATTTATCAAAATTATTTAAAGGTCGCTACCAGACTTTGAAAATTTTCCCAAATTCTAAAAAGGGCATATTTTCATAAAAATATTTTTTTTTTAAAACTTAAATAAAACATGATCACAAAATTTTGTTTGAGTTATATTTAACGCCGACAACTCAAAAAAAAATATTTAGTTTTTATTAGATTGTTAAACCTTAACTACACTAGACCAAAAAAAAATTACAACTCCAATTACGAAAAAATAGTTTTAAAAAATTTAAAGATTGCAATTATTAAAATAATTTTGATCGCTTTTCTTTACATACATCATGAGTATTAAAAACAGAGAATACTGAAGAGATCCCTCCATCCACTTGGCGTGTGGACCGATTTAATTTTGGTGGCATTAGAAGAAAGTCAGTTTTTTAAATAAAAAAAAATTTTATAAAACTCATTTTTGATGAAAATAACTAATTTTACATTGTAAATTGTTTTATTTGATCACAATTACTCGGTTTCAAAACCATAAATATTTGGTCCATCGTTAACCCATGTTTTCCGTGCGTCAAAAATGTTACATAAAATAAAGTTGATGCTTATGACTTCGACATTCCAATTTTGTTCAATTATTGACAAAATAAGAAATTTTCAGAAAATGTCCTGGAAAGGAGTCGCTCCAAAAACAAGCTCGAACTATAATTTTTCCAAGTAATTTTTTTTTTATTAACATCTATTATATTATAAAAATAGCAATCGACATCTCCAAATTTTAAAAAAATTTTAAAATTAAATTAAAAAAAATCATTTTTGCATTTTTTTCTTCGAAATGTGACCGCAAACACATGATTTTGTTTAAGAATATAAATCTACAAAAAATTATCTTTGATTTGAATATAATCATGTCGATGTTTTCATCAGAATATCGTACTGCCCAGCAAAATTTTTTAGAACAGATTACCTCTGAACCTCTTCTAGAACAACTTCTTTTACCACCGGTTCTAGAACAGGTTCCTGGGAATCGAAACGTAAGGTGTCACTGTCCCAGAACCCGTTCTATAACTGGTTCTAGAACCGATTCTAAAGCAACCTGTTCTTGTTTGGAGGTAAAGGACCTATTGCAAACAGGACAAACTCCATATAAAAAGAACCAGTTGCAGAACAGAAATTAGAATCTGTTATAATACAGTATAAGCTGTTCTGCAACTAGTTTTTTGGATTTTACTATTTTACTGGGTGGTATTACAAGAAAGTTCAAAATTGTCCATTTTTAGTTTTATCTTTAAAAATTTTATATATGATAAAAAAACTTTAGAAGTGTATCACCGAGTATGTACTAGGCATTCCAATGAATAAATTTTTGTATTAAAATTGCGAATCCATAAAAAATGTCCTGTAATATTTAGAAAAGAACTTAAAATTTTAACTTATTTTCCACATGCTTCAAATTTCAAAGTGAAAAAACAAATTATCTTCATGTCAAAATATGTTATGGATATTACTTTTGGAGAATTTGAAACTTTTTGCAGAACTATCCTTATAAAATGCACTTTCTAATTGTTTTAGGTACGCTGATTATAAATCTGCACAAAAAAAAAAAACAATCTCATTAGAGTGAAAACATGTCAACTCAATGAACTATCATAAATTTTTTGAAATTTTGCGAAATTTAATTATTTTTTTTTTAACTACACTCAAAAAAAAAAGTTTGTAAAGTCAGCAAAATTTTAGTCAGGAAGGTGCTTGCACAAAAATTGCTAATGTCAGCAAAATCTTTTGCTGAAAATCAGCGAGCTGATTTTTAGCAACAAAATTCAGCAAAAGTTTTGCCAACACTTGGTGGATTAGAATTAAAAAAGCCTTGCTAAAAATTAATAAATTTTTTGCTGAATTTTAGTAGACTGAAAAAAACGCAAAAAAATTGTAGAAAAATTGTAATTTAGTTAATTTATTTGCTGAAAATCATAAAACATATTTTTGTGACATAATTTACATTAATTACGAAATATAAAAATTTTCATTTTCCCACATTGACGACATGAATTAATTTAATATCTGAAAATATATAGAAATAAATATATATAACATAACAAAAATTTTCTTTCAACTACTTACATCAATGGTTGTCTAAATGATGCTATCTTTTAAAGGACGCAACTGCCGAAGATAATTATAGAAACGAAACGAAAAAATAAACAAAAACAAACTAAATGAAAAAACAACCATTTTTTTGCAATAATAATAAGGAAACATATAAATCTACCTAAAATGTGTGTCTTTGTCTTTCGCTTTACTCTGTCTCCATGTATATGTTTGTTTGCAATTTGACCACACTAGATTATTAATCCGTAAACATTTAGATTGGAAATACATATTAAATTTAAATATTTTGTTTTGTCTTTTATTTAATTAATAGATAATTATTTTCACAAGCCGGTGACAACGCAAAATTTAAGTTGTTTTAATCCTCAATTTTTTTTTATGTATGAAAAACAGATACAACAATCTTCCATGGTTGATTTTTTTATATGTCTTTTTTTATATGTCTTATTATGTTTTATTGGCGTTTTGGTCAAGAACATAATTTTTTCATTCACTCTAAACGATAATAATTATTGTATTTAAAATTTTTATAATCCAAAATTTAAGTGGGAAGTCAATTTTAAAAATTGTATCAATGTACAACCAAAAAGTGTTACAAGGTACATGGACTTTTGCGCGACATTTTCAAACTAAGCAACGCTAATAATATCGAAATATCAAAATAACATTGTATTTACTGAAACTGTAGTTAAATGAATAAACGGGAATGCTTCAAAGTATTTTATTTAAACTCAAATTTTTTAAAGATATTTCCTTTTTTGCATTTCAAGGTACAACCGGGAATTTTCCAAGCAATTGCAGACGTAATAAAGGAAAATTTAAGCTTAAAACACACTGTAGAGGAAAACTTTTTTTATATAACGTTGGAAATGTAGTGAAAATTGACAAGCGTTTTAAGGTACATCACTTTACCCAAATGCTAACTTTTTAAATTGCGGTGAGCAAACGATTTTTTTTTTGTTGCAAAGTATGTTAAAAAATTTTCCAAAATAGACAAGATTAGTTAAAGTGCCGTGTAAACTAATTAAAAAG
Organism: Delia radicum; assembly: GCA_021234595.1. Taxonomy (NCBI): domain Eukaryota; kingdom Metazoa; phylum Arthropoda; class Insecta; order Diptera; family Anthomyiidae; genus Delia; species Delia radicum. Next base: position 101,994,435 of record CM037853.1, on the reverse strand, counting down.
GCTAAATTTGAAGATATGATCACAAAATTAGGAAAATATATCAAAGGCCCACTTTAACGATATACCGTTTAAAAAACTCCGCATTTTGTGTTTAGGAAAAATTACATTTTATATTGTGTTTTTTTGCAGCGACACAATAAAAAAAAAGAAAATCATGTGCATTTACGTAAAAACTATTTTGAAATAATGGTATCGCAAATTAGACTAGATGACAGATGACATTTTTGACATATTCATGAAACAACACGTTAAAAATGAAAGGTCGACTTTAGTGAACAAACCACAATAGGGAACATTCTTTTAGTTTTTGTAATTTAAATCATAAACTCTTTATTTTTACTAAAAGTTCAATACTAAACCCATTTTTTATAAAAAAAGAAGATTTTTAACGGCATTTATAATTTTGAAATTAAGTTAACCAAATCCCCAAAAATTGTTTCCGGTTTTAGAGTAGTCTGAATAAAAATAAAGTGGTTTTTCATTTCTGAGCCTTCATATTTCCGGGTGTTTACGTTATCACGAGTTTACTGTTGTTACCATTACTGCTAGGCCAAGAAATAGTTACACCTCATTGCTGTTTCTACATTGAGTTTCTCTTCTATTGACAAAATGGATATGATACTCGTAAGTCTAAACACTTTATTTAAATATTTTTTTTGACAATATTTTAAACTTCTTTAATATACCTACCTAAATATTTCCATTAAATAAAATATCTTATATTTTTAAGTATAGTTTTCATAATTACACGCCTTACATTAAATTCAACAATTAACTTTACTTATCATATTGTTTTTCTCAAAAATAAATAATTAGACCGTTTAAAATTAATAAAAAATGTACAAAATTATTACAAAATAGTAATAATAAACAAAACTGAAGAAAATATTAAATAAAGAAACACTTAAAAGTACGAAAAGTATCTATAAATATGAAAACGTAAATAAATTTAATACGCATCAATGAAAACAGTGAACAGAATTTAATGTACTTTTGATACACACAATAACCTCTTAGAAACAAAGTATATACAAAAAACAAGAGAACTATTATTAACTTCTTATTAAACTTTAGAAATCATAAAACAAATATGAAAAAGCATAACAAAAACAATAGAATTTCAATCAACCAAGAAATATCATGTTCTTCTATATCACAACATAATCGTGTATGTTTCTTAAGTCTTTCGTTTTTTAGCCTGAAAATTCGAATAATATTGATAATATTGCTATCTTTAATCACAAAATTGCTTCAAATTATTAAAACAAATTGTAATTTTAAGTTGTATACAGAGTATTAAACGTTATCGTTATTTCAATATCAAATATATTAATAATAACAACTTTTTAAAATCGCATCATGTTAATAAAATCGTTTGTTTTTTTGCATATATTACCTCATATTATTCGCATATTTAAAAATTTACATAATTTTTGTTGATTGGTTTTTGTTTATAAAAAAAAAAAAAACATCCAACAAAACAGTTGTCTTATGTTGTGGTTTAATTTTTTTTTCTTTTTGCTTAGGTTTAATCATGTTATAAAAAATAGTTTATCGTTAACGTTATTTTTTTTTTTTCATTTTGGCAAACTTAGTTTTTTGCTTAAAAAAGTTGTTAATCAAGAAAGTAAATCTGCAAAAAAATATGTAAGTCAATGTCAAAGTAAAATAAAGAAATGCTAAAATTATACATGCCATAAAACAATATATGATAAAAATGATAAAAAAAAATACTCATTAAAAAAGGCTAAATTAAAATATAAACCAGAAAGAAATGATGTGATTAAATCAAAAAACAAAAAAACAAAAACGTGATGTTTTATAAGAGTTTTAATCAATATATCAAATAATGACAAGTTATATATAAAATTGTCGAGCTTGATCAAAAAACTAAAAAACAAAAACGTGATGTGATAGGCGTGGTAGAGAAGATTAAGCATACTTTTCTAAAAATCATAACTACATTGTAAATTTTTTATTGAATTAGACTGCGCAGTTTCTGGTAACACAACCTTCATCAGTAATCCTTTTGACAGTACTGTAATTATTTGTTATGGTTTTTATTGTTTGATTGCATCTATATGAAATTTTTTATTTATTAAATGCAATCCTGACCGTGGCTTGAACCTGCTTTCATTTGCCACATGTACTTCGCACTACACTTTAGACAGGCGTTTTATCCGCTTGAGCTAAAGTCAGGTCGATTTTTGCTGTGGCTTAAAACCAGTTTCAATTATACGGGGTCGAGTTTTACATTTAATTGTAATTGCAGAAGATAGCTAAGACAAACACCACAACAATTCACAATTGTTAGAAAATCATATGTAATCTAATTTCCACTATTTCCCACATTTTGTGAGTTGGCGACAACTATGATGTATTTTTTGTACATACGGTAGTTTGGCTATTCACGTAGTTAGGGAAAATTTATAAGAGTTTTAATCAATATATCAATTTATGACAAGTTATATATAAAATTGTCGAGCTTGATCAAATTAAAGTAAATCCTTTACAGTGAAGTTTATACCGTTAATAAAATCAATGATATTGAACTTGATCTAAATAAATTTAATACTTGATGCTCACGAAAATTGTTCTTGATTAATAGAAAAATTAAAATTTTCTTTACACATGGAGAATACAAAAGAAAAGTTAAGAGGCAATTAAAATTCGTAAAGTAAATTTCTGCATAACCCAATAAATCAGGGTAAATCGGATCTTGTAGACATTTGTTTTCGTATTTGTGTTCAAATGTAGAATTTTTTCAATTGAAACTATAGCAAAGAATGAAGATCATGCACTGATAGAATTTACCTTCATAGTATCAATAAATCAATTTCATTAAAATATGTTCATTGATTTATTGAATAATTGCATTAATTGAATGAACATTTATTAATATTGGTAATTTTTTCATATATTTTTTTTCATAATATCATAAAAATAATTCAATAAATCAATACACATTTTTCGATTTTTTTTTTCAATAAAAATTTTAAATTTATAAAAAATTAGTATAGTGAAATTTTTTGTATTTATAGTAATTAAATGTGCTAAAGTCCCAAAACTTATCTAACAAATTGTGAAAAGCAATCTGATGTAGGCGTGTCCCTATCCGGATTTCATTCCTGCCCAAGGAAATCTTCAGGGGACGTTGTTATTATAATTCCTAGAGATATTTGTTATGTTAAATCACAAACTCAATGAGAATTTCTTGTCCTCGTCTAGGAGCGAGATTCAAAATTTAAAATATCAAAGAAAAAACAAAAACAACAACAAAAAATTGTCACAATTGGCTTTGTCATCTTCCAAATACTACTCTGTTTTTTTGACAGACCTAGCAATGTAGTGACGTTTATTCAAGTAAATCAACAATAGAAAATCATATGTTTTCTATTAGTGTCAGTTACATTTAAATTTGCACAAGCACCTGCATATTTGTTATTTAAATTTATTTTCATCGGTTAAACATTAATTGCATTTATAGTAATTAAATGTGCTAAAGTCCCAAAACTGATTTAACAAATTGTGAAAAGCAATCTGATGTAGGCGTGTCCCTATCCGGATTTCATTCCTGTCCAAGGAAATCTTCAGGGGACTTTGTTATTATAATTCCTAGAGATATTTGTTATGTTAAATCACAAACTCAATGAGAATTTCTTGTCCTCGTCTAGGAGCGAGATTCGAAATTTAAAATATCAAAGAAAAAACAAAAAATACTACTCTGTTTTTTTGACAGACCTAGAAATGTAGTGACGTTTATTCAAGTAAATCAACAATAGAAAATCATATGTTTTCTATTAGTGTCAGTTACATTTTTTGATTTTTTTCCTACATTTTGGATTGAAAAAAGTAATTGATTTGATTTGAGGCGGTCTCATAAAATTTAGTGTATAAATTGTTGATGTGTAATGACTACAAAATTCTTAAACAATTTTCTTAATTCGACATAAGTCAACAGATTTTTTTTAACTTTTTAATTTAAAAAAAAATATAGTGAAAATGAAAATTATTCAAGTTCGAAGCTAATTTCTTTATTTAGATATTGTCCTCACAAATAATCTATAGAGTTTTTGTTTTCAAATTTATTAATTGACCACTTTCAGGAATGTGTTGAAAGATCTATTTCGGGAATTTTCCAATCATCAGAACACGTTTTGAAAGAGGTAACAATCCCATGCAAAACATCAAGCATTCATATAAACTAGTTTTCTCACTAAATGAGAACTAATATATTAGCTCGAAGTTAAAGATTATCACCATTGATCAAAAATAAATTGAAAACTTGTTTTTTTGTGTGTAAGGTCTACCCTTGGTAGATATTCAATACACGATTTTTGTTTTTTCCCTTTTTATTTGTATCCTAATAAAGAAATATAGAGTTTTGTAATTTATGAAAATTTATTTAGTCAATGAAAGCCTTTATTAAAATTGATTTAATGAAACATGTTTCATTGATTTAATGCAACATTTCTTTGCGGACCTAGTTCAAAAGTGACTCAACTCAAAATTTTCATTTTTCGGGTTTATATGCTTAAACTATGCACAATTAACTTGTTTATTTATAAAAAAAATATCAGTGTACTTTGTTGTTGTTAACTGTTGCTAAAAACAGTTATGTCTGTCTTTATGTTTCTATTGGTATAGAGTTGTAAATATTTTTTTTTCGATTTCTGAAAAATGAAAAATTTTGAGTTGAGTCACTTTTGAACTAGGTGTGCGATATGCACTAAGAATAAAAAATAGGCAGTAAAAATCCAAAAATATGCGCTAAAAATCTTAAAATTGTTAGAGTTTTGAAAATCGATTAATTACTCTAGAGTGTAGGTTTAAAAATGAAATTCAATATAAATGTCTAACAAATGACAACTGACAACTGAATGCAATCTTAAGGGTAACAAATACTTTCTTTTGTTTGTTTTTAATTAAATATTAATTTACATATATTTAGTTACAATATTGTTCTACCTCATGGATCATTTTCGTGATAGACAATACAATGTTTTACTTTTAAATTTTAAAAAATTAAAACCAAAAGTTTATTTTTCGATCTTTTATCATAAATTATGATGCTAGCAAAATTATTCAAGTTCAAGATTATTTGTTTTTTGTTAAACAAAAAATCGTGCAATGTTTATTTGTAAATTAACATTTTTTTTCTAGTCTGTACACGAAAAATGTTTATAAGTTAAAAATGTTATATTTTTGATTTGAATTAGTTCGATTCTTTCAATTTTGTTTTTTACTTCTCATCGGGTTAATAAAATAATACGGGTAAAGCGTTGATCTTTTTGCTTCTACATTGGTCCTCTGAAGATTTTCGGTGAAGCAAAATGAAACATGTAAGGACCTGTCAGTAGATAAAGTTTGCTTTAAATTAGCGGATGAAGAAATTTTATTTATTTTTTAACAAAAAAACAAATAATCTTGAACTTGAATAATCTTGCTCACATCATAATTGGCAATACAATTGTTTCATTGGCATCACCCGTTTTGTTTTGTCCACAATATAAAACGGGTGATATAAAATCAAAACTATTTGAAAAGCAACTTTTTGAAAAGCTAAAAATAAAATCTAATGTAATAGATTTAGGACTTGAGGTGAAAACATTTTAGTTTTAATTTTTATAAAATATGCAAGAAAAAATTCTATTTATCCTAAGATTTGCTTCGGACAAAACTGTTTTTCTTCGTTTAAATACTAAGTTTGAGAAAAAAATATTTTATATTTTTTATCGCAAGACACATTTCTAATATATTTTTTTTCCAAATTTTCAATTTTTAATTTTTGTCGAAAAAAGAGATTTTTACGTGTAATTTCGACCCATAGGTCAAAATTTACTGAACCGATTTAATAATAGTATTAAAAAATATGTTATTCATTAAATAATATTTATTTTGCAATTTGAATGATCAAAATAGCTTGATCGTATCCCAGTACAAAACATTGCTTACATTTGTTTGTTAAGAAGTAATCCAAAAAATAATCCCTTACAAACCTGTTAACATATGCCATGATTTTTATAATGCGAATTATCACTTGGAAGCATTACTTTTGGGCAAAATAAGTGTGGATTTCAGAGCTTATGAAAAGCTTTGATTTCATTGCTTTCAGTAAATTCATATTTCATGTCCACAGTATTACGATTAAAAGTAAAAATATGAATATTATAAAATGTATTTTACATAAAATTCTACAGATATTAAGTTTTTGTTGTTAAAATTTTAGACTTATTAATAGAAAATTTATGTTTCAATAAGTTCGCCAACTCTCCATAAGGTGGCGAGCAACAACTGTTCTAAGACTTATCATCTCGCGCAATTACAGTGTTGCCATGTCTGAAGCCCTTCATCTTTTCTCACCTTTCATCTCTATACTATCCCTTACCAAAGAAAGCAACACACTAAATATAGGAAGTATTTCCTGAGTGTTGCCTCTCTTTATATAAAAAAAAAATAAAAAAAAAAAAAAAATACCGCATCACGTGCTAGCTCTTCCGAAACAAATAAATGACTATTTTTTATAACATACTCGAAAACACCTATCAAAATCGGAAATCATTCGGGAAAACTGGTACAGATAGTTTATAATCCACGATATGAAACTTTCTGCATTACAAGCTGCATCCTTATAAGGGATTAGGGTAAGCTGCTTACAACCTGCATCCTTATTAGGGAAAAAGGTAAGCTAAAAATTTTTGTTTGCTTATTTTTATACGAAAATTATTCGTTTCTTTTTCTGCTTCTCCGTATAATGTTATAGTAAGCACTTACATCATTTGTAAGTTGTGTTATTCTGCTTCTAAAAATACGAACATTATTTACTGGAATGGTTATGAGTGTTTGTATTTACTTTTAACCTGTCTTAAATAATGTAAAAAATTAACACAAGCCTTTATAATAAGATATATTTTCATAAGGAGTAACTTATGAGGACTTTCTGCTAAGGAGTTATATACAAACCATATCGTTGGAAAGAAATTTCCTGTCGATTTTGACGTTTTTAAAAAGAATCCCATTTAGCACAATTGGTTGAACAAAAATTTGGGAAAATCTAGTCGGAACAAATTATTCATTATTCAATGAAATATATATTAATAGGCAAAATCCAATATTTTTTGGATTTAAATAGACTTTAAAGTCACAAATGTAAAGTTGAATTCAGAATTAAAGATTCCCTAATATAAAAAAAAAATGTCCTGAAATCTGATTTCGAAAATGTTTTGCTGCCATGTCTATATATATAGTGGGCAGTGGAAGGCACTTATCCGATAAATTATTCATATTTTTGAGTATCTTCAACCGCTTCCTCTACCTAATTGAAGTCGTGCAAATTTTGAAACATTGCACTCATTAAACTTCTTCTGTAAATATTTGTAGTTGTTTGAGTTGCAATACAGTATTTTCATTTTTGTAAAAGAAATTTAGTTTTTAACTACAATTGTAGTTCATTTAAAAAAAAAACCAAACCACATCAAATTTCTGTATTATGATTTTATAATAATTTTATACAGTAGTTTTTTTTATATAAAAAAATAAAACAAATAAATGTTTATAAATTTTTTAATGCATATGTGGTTAATTTTTATTACAAATGTGGTTGATTTTTTGAACAGTAAAAAACAAATGACAATGTTAGTTGAGTTTACTGAAATGTAAGTCGTCCATTTTTCAAAAGAAATTTCATTTCTTTTTAACAACATTTGCAGTGGTTTTAACATACATATGTAGTCTTCTAAATGTGGGTTTAAATTGATATTTGCCCCAAACTCGGGTAAGTTCGCAGTAACGCATTTAGAAAAAGATCGTGTAAGCAATTCATTTAATTCAGTTATTTTTCTTTAGGTAAAAGTATATCGGCCATTCCACGTTAGATCGGCTCAAATCTGACCCTGGGTCTTCCGATTTAAATTATATTTTGCTCGTACAAACTCTATTGAGACACTTAAGGATTGCCGTTTTTATTTTCTCGAAATTCGAAAAAACGTCGCTATTTTCGTTTTTGAAAAAAATGCAAAATATGCAAAAACTGTGTAAGTTGTAACACTCGTAGTTTCGTATATGTATATTATCATTTATAGTGCATTGGAAAAGTACCTTTTTACGGCGTATTCAAATTATTTTCCAGCGTCAAAAACAAATGCAGTTTTTGCAATTTATTTTTAAAATGTATTTTTCTAAAATTTGGGCACCAGCGATTTAAAAAATGTATATTTGCAAATATGTAATTTTTACCAAAAAGTTAAACTTTAAATTTTTTGGTCCGGGGGTTTAATATTGTAATATTTTAAAAAAAGCTTACAGCATTTTTACATATAAAAAAAGAACATTTTGTTATTGTTTTTTATTATTCAGGTTCACTAGGATTTAACTTGAAAATTTGCTATTAGTCCCTATTTTAACAACTATACATTTACCCCAGTATTCATAATAATATTACACAGCATTTCAAATTTTTTAGTTAATCCATGGCATTCGGTCTACCTAGTTAGACCGATATACCGGGTAGACCGGGTAAAACGAAAACCCATGAAAACTCGTGAAACCTGGTCATAGCGATTAGAACAAAGTACTTTTTGCATAAAAAACATACTCTTTTTAACATAAAAGTACTTTTTTTTTCAAAAAAAGTGCAAATATTACTTCTTCATAAAAATTTTAATTTTTCAAATAAAAATTGGAAACACATATTTTAGCCTTAAAACTGTATTCATAAACGAATATTAACTTTTACACAAGGCTTAAAATGGGTATTTTAAGCTAATATTCTTTTATGAATACAGTTTAAAGTCTTAAAATGTGTTTGGACTAAAATGTATTTGAAATCTGAATTAAGATTCTTTTGAATACGGGCGTTAATATGTTTTCTCTGCGTAAAAGATAAAAGAAGTTACTAAAATATTCTGTTTTAAAAATTAAATTCTTAACCCTTTCATGCCCACGTTTGCTATCGAATATTAGATTTTTTTTTAAAGAAATGACCATAAAGCTGGAACTGTTGGAAATAAAATATTTAAAACACAACATTTTAGTAAATTCGTTTGTCTTTCAACTACAGAAAAAATCTCAAAAATTAAATCAAAATTTGTTTTAATAATACAACAAACACACATACTTTATATAATGATATATAAAGTATATTGATATGCAAAAATTCATGTTTTTTAAATAGTTTTGATGTTATAATTAGGTTTACGACATCATCCAGCTTATACACTAAGGCAGACAAATTCTCATTAAGTTGATTTTATCTGTTGTATGTAATGTCTCGGTTGGACTTACTGAAATTTTTTGTTATGCCTATAAAAAAATTGTAGTGTATATCATAAAAATTATCAAACTTTTTGAAAAGCAACAAATAAAATTTAATATGACAATATCATATTAGATTATTTACTTGAGGTAGAACAATAGTCTAACTGAATATATTAAAATATAGAAAGTAAAAAAAAAAAACAGTTTTTGTAATTTGAATACAAATACTAAAACATTTTTGAATAAATTAAAGGTTTCTTTAACACAAATCGCTTTAACATGAAAAGGCCTTCCAGAAATGTGTTTATATGTTTGGAAATGAAATATTTATCTAGAGTTCAAAAACTGTTGCTGCTTTTTGAGGAAAAAATCACAACAATTTTATTTAATTTTTAATTTTTAGGGGAGTTTCCTTTTTTTTTTTAATTCATCAACAATTTATTCGATTACATAGCAAATATTTAAAAATTCAATTGGACTTGTTTTGGACCAAATATGCAATTTCACATTTTCTATTGGAAATATTTCTGCAACTCTACTAGCAGATTACAAATATGAGCAATTCCAGAAAAAGGTCAACCATGAGTGAATAAAGCAACGTGTTCAGAACTTTTTATTTGTTTTCAATAATAAAGCTTAACAGTCTATACTTTATAAATGTAAAAGCATTTTTAATTTTTCTCATTTCTTGGCCGAAATATACAACTGCAAAAAAACATTTTTTTCTGGACCTTTTAGCGATTTATATAATTTTTTTTTATGTATTTTAAGAATGTTTAAAGTAATATTATTTTTGTTCTTGTAATTTAAAAATTTCCTACTAACAATTACTTTACTTTAAAAAAAATATTGTTCTCAAAGATGATTTATCGTTTTATCAATCTGCATTGATTTTCGTATTTCGACAACGAAAGCAATGAGGCTGCTCGGACCTCTTATTCATTAAAATCTATAATTAAAATTAACTGAGAAAATCCAACTTTATTAACGATTATATATCCTGAAGTACCTAAGTGAGAATATGGAACTTTTTTCCAATTTCATTTTTATTATTATTATTACCTTTACTTGAAGTTAACTTTGTATTGAGGTTTTTTAGGTTTTTTTTAATTAAAATTGAATCATTATTTATAGTAATTAAATGTGCTAAAGTCCCAAAACTTATTTAACAAATTGTGAAAAGCAATCTGCTGTAGGCGTGTCCCTATCCGGATTTCATTCCTGCCTAAGGAAATCTTCAGGGGACTTTGTTATTAGACTTTCTAGAGATATTTTTTATGTTAAATCACAAACTCAATGAGAATTTCTTGTCCTCGTCTAGGAGCGAAATTCAAAATTTAAAATATCAAAGAAAAAACAAAAACAACAACAAAAAATTTTCACAATTGGCTTTGTCATCTTCCAAATACTACTCTGTTTTTTTGACAGAACTAGCAATGTAGTGACGTTTATTCAAGTAAATCAACAATAGAAAATCATATGTTTTCTATTAGTGTCAGTTACATTTAAATTTGCACAAGCACCTGCATATTTGTTATTTATTTATCATTATTATTACCATATTTAGTTAGTTTTGTTCTCTTGGAAAAAATTGTCTCGTCCGTCTTGTCGCGTCCGTACTTGTACTTTACCCACTTTAGAAAAATTAAAAGAAAATTTTCATATTTCATAAATCTAAACATAAAATATGTTCTTTTACAGTAATTTCCACATTCGCAAAGAAATGTTTTTTTTCACAAATTTCGCTGACTTATATATATTTCTATAAGTGCATAAAAATAACTTCTATATTTGTTGCGCCCATTTCTCGCTGATATGTGCTTATATCTTTTTAATACATTATTGAATCTGCCCAATGTTTTTCCTAACTTCAATACACTGACGATATATACCGTATCCTTTCATTCCTTTATTTTTTTTTTTTGTCTCAACTAAAAGTGTGTGAATGTGACGTCCATCGCCCAGGAATTGCCCATATGTTAATTTTAAGAAATAAATGGATAAGAAAAAAAAAAAAAAAAATGAGCACTCACGGTTTTATTTTATGCAGAAAATAACCAAATATTTGGAGCCACATTGACGCCCTGCGTCACTTATGCCTGATCCGAATTTGATTGCAGTTGGACCGGTAATTTAGAAATGTCCGAATTATATCCAAAAATGTTGTGTTACATCCCAGTGTGCGCTATAAGTCCAGTCTATAAATAGATAATGATTTTGATAATGAGCTTTTTGTTGGTTTCTTTGACTCAATAATTTAATTTTATATGTTTGTTCCTATGAAAGATCATTTTTTATGAAAATCTTATCGCTTAATTTGGTACTTTAATAATCTTATTATTGAGCACGAGTTCACGGATTCCTGGAAATTTAATAATGAATCCGGCTTTTCCGGCATGTGAAAAAGTCCGAAAAAGAAATATCCTTATGGGTAGTCATCTAAGCACAAAATTTTACCTTTTTTTTATATACAAATAAGTTTTTTAGTCCCTTAGGTAACCGGTTTTTATATAGTTATGCATTATATATTTTTGATATGCATCCGGTGCTTTAAAGAAACAAGCTGGTCAAAATTTAAAAAATATCTAATGAGAATGAGGCTGAATATGATATTAGTCGCTTAGATCGAAAGTGCAGCATTCCCTCTAGCGCTGATCCCCACAAGATTTTTTTCATCTTCTCTTACATTTCTTAACAAATAGTAGTTTTTACTTAAAATACAGTAAAACACGCTTAAGACGAACTCGGTTAAGACGAAGCCTCGGTTAATATGAATTAATTTAAAAGTCCCGTTGCCAAAACAACAATTTTCATATAAAATACATATTTTAATACAAACTCGGTTAATACGAACCCTCGGTTATTACGAACTGTTTTAACCAGTCCCAACAACTCGTTTTCATACAAATTACCATGTTTAGTACACTCTTTATCCGTTTAATGGGATAGACCTAATATGAATTTCATATCCGTGGATGACTTTCTAGATATAGATGCTAATGTTTTGACGTCACATACTTTATCAGGTAAAGAAATATTGGAAATTGTTAATACTGCCGGTGTTGAAAATTTGTCAAGTGATATATTAGAACAAAATCGTGTGCCGAAGAAGCTGACAATCATATTTTGGTAAGAGAAAAACTTATAATGAATGAAATCGTTAATAAAGTCATTCAGAAAAAAATAACAGATTTTTTTTTTTTTAGATGAAGAATTTTAATTGAATGTTTAATTGTGAATGCATGAAATGCTTATTTTATTTTTTATTTATGTAAAAATCGTATTTTTGTTTTAATAAATACATATTTTTTATCGTTAAAAAAACCGCTTAATACGAACCACGCTTAACACGAACTAATTTTTTTTAGTTCCTCGGAGTTCGTCTTAACCGGGTGTTACTGTAGTAACATTTTAATTGTGATCTCAAACCTGACAATTCAAAATGAAATGTCTAAAATAAAAAACATCACTTAATAACAAAAAAAAAAAATTTATAGACGGTAAAAAATCAGTGTTTCAACAAAATATTTCTTAAAAGTTTTTCTAATCGACTTAAATCACGTTTGACAGATTTTTTGCTCACGTATTTAAAGTGTATCTTTAACGTGTATATTAATTTTTTAAGGTCCAAAATAAAAGTTTAGTTATATCGCACTGCTAAATTAGATATAAAACAGTAAGTTAAATTTTAAATAAGATACTTATTAAAGTTGCACTCATAGAAATAAATAAATCCTTAAAAATTAGTTAAAAATAACGTTGCGGGAAAAACTGCTATGACTAGCAGATTTTTTTGCTAAACTTTAATAAAATAAGAACAGCAAAATTAAGTCGGTTAGCTTTACAAAATTTTTGTTATATATGAGTTGAATTTCAGTAAATACAAAATAACAATTTAATCTGCTAAACTTAGAAAAAAACGTTAATAAATATTTGTAAACTCTATTTTTAGTCTAAAACCAAAACAAAATGTTTGCTATATTTGCCTTAAATTTTATAGAATGCAAATAAAATAACATTACATTTTGCCAAACTCAACACAAGTTTTTGCTAAAAAATTGTAAATTGCTGGTTTTACAAGGACAGATTTTTAGTCGCATAAAAAAAAACTAAAAAAAAAACTTCGAAAATTTTACAATATTTTCTGAGATTTCTTGTCTACTAATATTTAGTAAATTTTTGCTGATTTTAGCAGATTAATTTACTGCTTTCATTTAACTAAACTTTAGCTCAAATATAACTATCTTACTAATATTTACAATTTTTTTTTTTTTTGTTAACTTTAGCAGTTTTTTCTACAACGTTATTTTTAACTAATTTTTAGTGGTTTTAGCAAAAAATTTTCGTAATTTTTTTATCAATGTACTTATCAATCATTATAGATATTTATTCCATTTTAAAAACATTTTCTAATTAAATTGTTGTACATTAATAATTACATTAATTACAATCACTTAGGGATTTGTTTTGTTGCTATTAATTTGCACAACAAATAAGCAAAAATCAATCAGATGGACTACAATAAGTACGTACCTATAAATAAAACTTAAGTTCGCAAAAAAAAAACTAAATAAACGGCAACACCACATAAATTTGTTTAATAACTAATGAAGCTATTATAGTGATTGACAACAATAGAAAAAAAAAAAAACATACACCGAGAGAATTTTCTTGGACGAGTTTTAATGAATTTTTTCACTAAACTAATGAAGTTTTCTTCACAAAGTGCATGAAAAATTTCTCAGACTTAATGAAAAAGCTTCAACATTTTTATGAAACCGGTTTTAATGAAGCTTTTTCATTCGGCGAATGAAATTTTTTATAAATAAAATTAAAATTTTCATTAAATTTTATGAAAAACTGTATTAAATTAACGAAAAGTTTCAATTTACTTTAGGATGTCCCAAAAAAACTTTTGTTGTGCTACGCAAAAAAAAATACCTCAAATTATGAAAGAGGGTATATACATATCATAACACAGTACAAGACATGATTTTGGTTCTCAATTCTGGGAATTGCATATGAAAGTAGCCCCAAAAATAAGAACTTCTGCATCCTTCGTTTTGTCAATTTGGCTACAGTAATTATTTAATGGCCATACGGATTTTTTTGTCTCAAGGCGGATTTTTTAGCACTTTTTCTATATTTTAACATGTTTATATCTCGGTATACCGTACGGAATATCTCTAAAATCTTAAAATTTTGTATATTCTAATTGAATTGACAATCATATGTATATCATACACATATGGTCATAGTTTCCTGATTTTTGATATTAAGAATATTAAGAATATTTTTATAGGAAAAAAATATTTGATATTCAATGAAGTAAATCATATTTGAATATATACAGACAAAAATATAATAAAAATATAAATATACCAAAATTTATCTTAAACCGCTATAATGTTAAGATTGTTTGGTCAATAAATTTGTGTCATAGTTTGTTGAAAAGGTATTGAAAAAAGCTTTAGTTTGATATATATATATATATATATATATATATATATATCAATTCGGATAGGAAAAAAAAGGTTTAAGATTTTGGTTGAAATCGCCAACACAAATGGTTGCAGTGCACTGCCTTCCAGTAGCCGTAGCATATTGAAATGTTGCCAATATATTAGGATCAACACAATCTTTTATAATTTTGGGTACCTTAGCTTGTACTATTTATTTTGTGATTCACATACGATTTTGGGGACGTGTTTCAGTGACACTTCATAGATCTAATGCAAAAATTCATTGATATCATGCAGATAATTCTCTCTGTGTAGCAAAAATCTAACAATGTGAACATTTGTAAGTACCCTCAGTCATTCACTTAGATACATCACTCAATATTAGTACTGATAGTCTTAGAGAATGACGGTGCACTCGAAATTCAAACACTTCAATCATTACACACAAAATAACGATACAGACGAAGCACAGTGGGGTAGTTCATAACATTTTTGGAGATAATTCGGTGTTTTATTACTTAGTGGTTTGATGATTGTTACCTCGCAGACCACCCGGTGAGGGGCATATGACCAACCAAAGGAGAGCAATTCTTTTTAAAAAAAATTTGAGTGCTCGCCATTTTTGTTTCTTATCCGACTAAAAAAATTTTTGTAATCTGCTAGCTAGTAGAGGCCTACAAAAAACATTCTTACGTGTGTGGGTTATCTCTTATAGTTCCCGAGAGAGGGTGAAATTCATTTGAAAGTGTGAAATTCATTTAAAAGTGTGAAATTCCATATCGGAACTAAATTAAGGCCAATTTAAGAAGTTCTTAATTTTACATACTACATTTTTTATTAAATAAAAAAATTAATGCAATATCTTTTTCACTCAAAAACTACATTCGCTTAAAATAAAAATTAAAAAAAAAATCAAATGTTTGCAATTTTTTCCCCAAAAGGCACTAAGAGTCTTTTACCTCCAGATAAATACTTTCTCTTTAAACATATAAAGTAAGCATACTATTCTAAAATGTATTTTCTTGTAAAAGCGAGTTAAGTTACAAAAAAAAAGATCTTTGATTTTTATATACTTTTCCTCCACTCGCTTTTAACCTTACCACATTTCTAAGGCAAATATCACTGATCCAAATTTTACAAGCCTCCAATTAGGGAGCGGAGCGTTTGTAGATATTACCTAATTTATTATATAAGTCTATTCTAATTTCCGAGCAAAAATAGCAGCAAACAATGTAAAAAATCGTTTTTTTTTAAGTAAAAAAACTCATTGTAAAAAAACACTATTAATATGTATTTTTTAAATTCCAACTCTTTCCGAAGGCGCGCGGCGGCCAAAAATGCTGATTTTGAAGCTGTATTTAGCTGAGTTTTGAATTCACCTTTCGATTCTTCGCCAAAAATTACTCTAATTACTCTAATAACTTTTTACACTTGTTTCACTTATTTAAAGTGCACCATTTAGGAAATAGAGTGGTCGGAAAAAATCAATTTATTTCAAAAAACTTATAAAGTCTTTTTAACGACATACAATCAAAAGGCATTTTTAGTTGAATCAAATAATGCAAACAATTTTCCCTTTATGTTAAGCCAGTAAAAAGATATTAAATTTTTAAAATGTTGTCTTTACCGTCCCAATATATCGAAAATGCTTGTAGCACTTTCCGAAGCTCAAAATAGTTTTTCATTGTGTGTGTTAAAAAAATATTTTTATTATTTTTTTTTTTACAAAATTGATACCTTAATAACTTTTTAGCGATTCACCATATATCGAAAACGTTTGTATTGTGTGTGATTAAAAATTTAAATTTTAAAAGATTTTGAAAAAGAGAGTTTACCGTCCACTCTATTGCCTAAACGGTGTACTTTAGAAAGTGGGAACATATTTTTTAAATAATTTTTGGCGCAGAATCGAATGTCGAATTCAAATTTTATATAAATACAACGTTTTTTGTTTTGTAGTAAAATAAACCCTAAACCAAGGGGTTTGGCAGCCGCGCGCATATGAAAGGAAGTGAAATTTGAAAAAAAAATTACGCCATTTTTTCATTGATACAAAAACCGTAAAAAAAAGTATTGATATAGCAGCAACAAATGTTCGTGACGAACTCTAATAAGCATAAATTTATTATATATAAGTGTTTGGTATCGTTGGAAAACGACAGTTTAATTTTACGGCATTGTAAATTACGACAATTTTAAAAAGAATACCAATTAGCACTATTGTTAGAACAAAAAACTATCTAAATCTTAATAATAGCGTTGAAATTGCGGGTTAAAAAGTAAATTTTTCAAACTCGGACAAGAAACAATAAATAGGGAAGCACTCAACAATTTTTATTCAAAAAGTGCCCTAATTTGGGAGGTCATATTTTCGCCAAAGGATGGTCTGTGATGTTCAACGTTGAAACTTAAACACAACTGATGCCTGTTCCAAATTCCACTGCAATCGGAGCAATCAATATACCCAGAAAACAGACTCGGTTGCTATTCGAATCTGTCTTTTCTGCTATGATAATAATCATTCGATTGAAACAACAGTATTTCTGCCAAGACAATAAAATTTTGATTGCTTCAGCAGATATTCGGTGATCACTACTAAAAAAATTCAATATCTACAACGAAACCATTCGATTGGCTACAAATACAGCTGCTACCACCGAGTCTGTTTTGTGGGTGTAAATAAGAAATGACCGAATTATTTCCAAAAATTTTGTGATATATCCCACTGTGCAGAAGTACTTACATATTGTTTCGTTTAGTTTTATTTGCAACCATGGAAATAATCATAAAAAATATTATATTCGCAAAGATATATTGAACGTGTTTGTATCTAAACCACAGAAGTAGACATAATGCCGCCACTTAAAAATTGTTGGGTTTGCACAATTTAAAACACAAAAAAAAAAGAAGAAAAATTTTTGTTTTCTGCTTAATTAACCTTATCAGTTTCAAGAGGTTTTTAAATCAATTTTGAAGTATTAAAACATAAAAGAAGTCATGTGAGTAGTTAAAAAGAAATTTATATAAAACTGTTGTAGCTCTTTGTTTTTTTTTTTCTATAAATATATAAAGAGGCTGGTCATTTATAATGGATTATTAAAACACAACAATCTTGAAAAATCAATAAATTTCGGGTTTTTTTTTCTTTCCAATAGTTTGACCTCCACCTGTATGATTTATATCTTCCCTTCATGTGAGAGCTAAAACTAAAAATAATCAGATACAGATATTTTTTGACACCTAATCAATATTGTGTGTTGATTTACCCCCCCCCCCCCCCCCCCACGACCCCAGTACTTAAAAGTTATTACAGCATACGCTAATATTTTCGCAAAAAATTAAATTTTTGCATAAAATACGTCTTTTGAAATCAATTTTAAAAAGAATGTGGCTTTTGGTATTTGGGTTATTGTTTCTGTTTTTATATTCCGTGATATATGAAGGTCGATAAAATATAAAATACAATTTTGTATAAATTGTCGTTTAAAATGACAAATTAAATGATAACAATATTCGGAAGTTTTGTAATACGTTTTTAAATTCTTTATTTTATGCATTTTGAATAATTTTATAAATTGCAAAATATGTACATCAGGGATGTTAAATGGGTTTTCAATTTTGTACCAACCTCCAAAAAAAATTGTACTTTTTGGACCTTCATGGTACCATTTTTTATTTTTAATTTATTAAAACAACAAAAAAGGTACATAAAAATTCAGTTGTACACAAAAAAAAAAAAAACAAAACTGAACAATAACATAAACTACAAAAAAGTCTTATAAATATATGAGATCAAAATCATGGAATTATTTCTTTAGTTAATATACTATTTGGAATTTCTACATCATAGCAGCACGAATTTGTCGATCCATACCAATCCTTTGTCTGTATGAGAATTGATAATGGACATGTAGTGTGTTTCTTTCCTTAGTTTTTATTATATTTTGAAAAGAAAAAAACTCTTACCACATTTGCAGATGAGTGTGGAATGGAGAAAATTCCAGCAACGACTCTAGAAATGTCTGGAAACATATTGAAATTCAGTTCATTTTGAAAATTAGCTACTACCGACCAAAAACTACAAATGTTTAAATTTTTTAACGACTTCAGTTGCTCAGCATCATTGAAAGCTCTAAATTGATTATTTATTGAATCGAAATTACAATACTACTTGTTTTACCTGAAATAACATTTTCTGGAGTAACCATTAATAATTCGATATTAAAGTTGACTTGGGTTGTCAAAACTTCGCATAATTTTATATAAGATTGTGTGGCATTTTTTTTCATTTCTTTAACAATAATTTAATTTTCACTTCAGAATTTTAATAAATTCAAAATGAAAGTGAAGTTGGCTGCAACAAGTGTTAATATATGTAAGAGCTCTATACACCACAATACCAGTCTGCCAGATAAATTTTGTGAAAAGAAGTCAAACTTGCGATATTTAAAAAAAAATGCAAAATTGTATTCTACAAATTCCTCAAAATGATGATAAATCGTTAAATCGGATATGGTCGCATATATTTTAAGCGCTCATTACATAAAACGAATAAATGCAATGAAAATGTACACAATTTGTTTGCTATAATAAAAAATCAAAAAGGGGAAAAATTAGAAATTTTTAAATTGTACCAAATGAGTCGCGGTAGTACCACGGTATTTTCGAAGGTCAAAATGTACCAAAAAAAAGTACAATTGTACCAACTTTAACATCCGTGATGTACATACACTCATATCAGCATGTCTCATAGCAACATGTTGCTAGTTAAACTTTAGAAAGAGTGTTGCTGAAAGAACTACTGAAATAAGCAGAATCTATTATAAATATTATTTGAATGCAGATAACAATGTAAATTTCTAAGTTCTGCGAAAATATTTGCTGAATATAAGTAAACTTAAAATAGTGAACATAATTAGTAAGTTTTTTGCTGATTTTTATTCACATTATAAGAAAATATAAATTAAAATTTTTAAGCTAAACAAATTCAATATTATTGCCAGTTAAAATAAATCTAGGCGTTGTTTGAGCTTTTTCCGATATTCTTCATCGTTCAGTTTTTTTCGATTTTTTTGTATAGCTTTTTCCCCATAAATATCAAATAATTTAATCTGTGGCTACTCTGGGTCCACAATATGGCAAATAAATCTTATTTTCTTAAATTTCAGAGAGATTTTCATTTAAAGACATATCCATTTTTCACTCCAATATTTAACCCTTAAACTTAAGATTGGGTAGCTAGAAAATACCTGTCGCTTTTGAATACCAAATAGAGGAATTTGAAATTAGCTTCGTTTGTAAAAAGACTTCAACTTGGCGGTATGCCCCTCCTCTTTGCCTACAATTTCGACGTTTAAAATATACGATCCATTGAATATGTATGACCTCCTAACTCACTGCTATATAATACTTTTTGGATTTCTGGCGTGTTAAAAACGAGGTCAAATAGAGGAAGTCTCCCCATTTTGTATGAATGCCGCGTACACTAAGACGGAATTTTTTAAATTTTCTACGGGAGGGCAACTAAAGGAAACGTCTCTCCCTTGTCGCTCTGACCAAACCCCTTTCTCTATATGTTTCTTCGAATATGGCCTTATTCTTTGGTATGATACTTTTTGAATTTAGGGCTAAGAACGTGATTAAAAAATCGGTTTAAAGGGGGAAAAATATCCCCATGGATGCCTGTCTTAAGCGCTAAAGCGAGGAACTTAAAATTTGGTATATGGGTTCCTAATTCCGAGTAGACTTTCGATTAGAACGAAATTTTTGAAAATTTCTGCTAGGCTGAACATAAAGAGAAAATGTCTCCCATTTAACATCCTGCCTAAGCCGTTTAAGTTAGGAATTAGAAGTTTTGTGTGTATGTTCCACCTTTGGTGAAGACACACACACACATTATAAAATATTTTTCATAAAATTATTATTTTTAATTCGGACTACCACAGCAACCCTGCGGGTCATTTCATTATAGACCCTTTTTTAAAAATCAAAATCGGTTTCTGATTTACATTAGAAAGGTAAACTCAAAAATGAAAACAAACACTTAAAAAAAATTCGTAGGCAAAAAAATGTCTCTATATTAGGGACTTCATTTTTAGTCTTCTGCAAAACAATACAAAAACAACTACTGAAAATCCATCCATCCATTTATCCTGCCCAGTGCCACCCGATTTGAAAAAAAAACGTTGTTTTGAAAAAAAAAACGGAATTTAAAATAAATATCGCGGAAGTAACAAACAAATCAAAACAACCGAATTGTGGATTGCATTATTTATAGAAGCAACTTATGATTGGTATTGGTATTGGTATTTAAACTATGTTTGTTTTCCTAACAAAATATTTGATTTCAAATGTAGCATTTAACATTTATAAGCATTTGTGGTGTAATGGGTAGAGCGGCAGTCAATTACTCCGGGTTCAAATCCCGAAAAAGGCAAACGCAATTTTTTTTTTCTAATTAAAAATAAAATACTAAAATGTTCAAACAGCTTTTGCGCTTTTTGGAACTAATTATTATGTATTAATTGTTATAAATAATTATTACTAAAACTAATTTTTATTATTATTAAAATATGAAGATATTTGCGATAACTGCCAGAATTCGATTGGCAACAAATTCGGTGACCACAACTGAGACTGCTTTCTGAATGTACTATTCCTAATTTAGTTAAAAATTTTAATTGAAAATGAAAATCGATTTAAGTTATAAATTTTCTAATTTTAAATTTTTTTTCGAAAATTTCTCAAATTTAAATTTTAAAAGTGGATTAAATGTAATAAATTATTATAAATTTCAAATTTCTCTTTGATATTATACAAATTCTTAGTGTGAATAGATATGACTTTTTTTTAATAGAATTTTATTTTAATTTACATTTCATAAATTGAATTTGTATGTATATTTTTTTTCATAATTTTATTATTTTAAATAATAGAAAGAAAATTTCACGAACAAATTATAATTAGTACATTATTTTATTATTAATGTATTTATTACTTTATTAGTTGTTTTACCAATGCTTTGCCAACGTTTCAAAATTATGAGTTTGGTACTAGCGAATCACTCATTGCCAGTGTTTTGCCAACGTTTTCAAAAAATAACGGTCAAGCCCTGCCCGGTGTTATCATTTTGTTGTTGGCAAAAGTACTCATTATTGGTTGTTTTACCAATGCTTTGCCATCGTTTTAAAATTATGATTTTGGTGCTGGCGCAGCACTCAATGCTAGATCTTTGTTAACGTTTTAAAAAAGAAACGACCAAGCCTTGCCCGGTATTATCATTTTGGGGTTGGCAAGGCACTTACATCTTCAGAAATACAACGCTCATAACACCGGTGAAAGCACTATGCCACCGCTTTAACGTTCGTATTTTTCTAGCTGGGTATTTTCGAAAAATACAGTATATATATTTTTTTCTTGTTTATGAGTTAACACAACCTATTGTTTTATATATAGTTTGGCGTGGAAAGCTACATTTTTATTTTGGCCTTTTCATGTTTTTTTTTTTCAAATTCTGAAATGTTTCAAAAAATTAAGTATTTGGCTTAAAATCGCGGTTTACGTGATTTGTTTTAGAGATTATATTTGAATTTAACGTAATCAGTTGATTAGAAATAAGAAATATTGCCTACAAGTGCAGTTTTTTAATATTATACTTTTTAAAACTAATTATGTTTCATTTGGTCCCTAACATCTTTATGTCTTAAATTTTTTAATGGGCCCATGGTTTTGTGTTAAAGCATTGAACAAAGGTCCAGGTAATGTTAGTTTTGACAAATTTTGCGCAACAGTATTGATGTGCCGGAGCAAAACGTTTTTAGATAAAAGAGTAAATATTTTAGCACACAGTGGATTTAAAAAAATGTTTTTAATGTCTATCAATAACAAAACGAAAACAAATTATGCAATTTTTGCACAATTTTCAAAAAGTCCCTCAAATTTTAGTCATTCATTTTTTATGGCCCTTTAATTTTTTGCTGTAAAATAACAAAAAACTCAGTTCACGAGGCACACTATCCTATTTAAAACTGAATAGCGAATGTGCCATTAAAACACTGATTTTTTAACAAAATTATCGCGCTTTTTCTCAAACTTTGTGACTATCGCACTCTTTATCTGTTAAGGGCACAGCAACGAAACATACTCGTACCTCCGCAACGAAACATACTGTTCTTATTTACAACATCAACGAATCATTGTTTTTAAATTTGTATTCCATGAAGAGCCGTCAGTGCCCGGTACCAAAAACATCCAAAATTTGAAAACAAAAAAAACAAATTGATCTCAATTTTCGACTACCATGAATTTATTTGCTGGGTGATGACACGCCAAAAAATTACGTGCTAACTTTATCTCTCAAGTGTTGGGAGATAGATGTAATGCCAAATGAAATGCAGAAGTTGAAAGCACCTAACAAAAAATAAAAGGAACCAAAAAAAGTGAGGTTGTTTCAAACGATTTTTTGAAATTGTTTAACTTTGCTTAACGATAACATGTAGAAATATGGACATATGGCCCTAAATTTTTGAAATGTTGTTAGTCGAAACATATAAGCAGCTTTTCTAGAATATAAAAATTCCTGAAGTTATTGAAAAATAATATCAGTTTTAAAATATTTATATTTATATACCCTCCAGTATTTGGAGGTTATATAAATATAAAGATCGTTAACCACTTAAACGGTCCGATACTATTAAAAACCTACAGGTATTGAGATTAAGTCAATGTATTTATTTTCATCAACAATTCTTTAAATTTATGAACAGTAGCGTGCGAGCAAAGAGAGCCAAGTTATTTGGATCTTATGGAAGCGCCAGATCTAATCATGGACCGACTCGTCCTTGGGCTGATATATGTCAGTGTACCATATTCTATTAAAAATTTTTCGGTGGGCCGCTATATGGGAACTAGGTCTAAATATTTGACAATTCTAACCAATAGTAATATGATTTGCAATTGGCGAAACGTTGCACATATCACTAACTCCAAACATGGACCGATTAAAAGTAAAGGCTTTGTCCTTGGGAATGATATAGGTCGGTGTGACGAATTTCTTTGAAATATGTTAATATTTGTATACTTTTAAATAAATGATCACAACTTCCCGGAAAACTTTGGTAATGGGTGCGATAAACTAATGCCTTACTTTGTAATGTATACTCCTTACTTGTATCATTAATTTCAAACAAAATGTACACTCGTAGGAAAAGCTTCATCATATCTATAACATGTTTCATAGATGTTCCCCGAATGTAACGTATTTATGAAACATTTCATAAAAATAAAATAAATTTCATCATATATATGAAATGTTTCACTATATTTATGAAAGATATTTTCTATTGATAAGGATTTCATTATTTTTCTGTTTAAAAAAGTTTATTCAGACTATGATATGGTCATAATAATTCTTGTTGTTTATGAAATGTTTCATCAATATTGATAAAATTGCTACATTGGACGAAAATTGATGAAACTTATTCCTTGTGTTGGGCGTAGTGAGTTACCATTATGTGTAAATATACATGATACATTACTTTGTGTTAAGTACTCCTTACCTTCAGCACTATTTCGACACATAAAGTAATGACTTAACATTGTAATATATACTCCTTACCCTCAACATTATTTTGGAGAATCTTGATTTAGATTCATTATGATTTTTTGTGAGCAAGCAATTCGATTCACAACAGCATTTTAAGCATTCAAATTTAATATGTATCAATAGTTCAATTGGTGGAGTTCTAACCAGGTTCGAATCCCAGCGTGACCACGTCATAAATTTAATTAAAAAATATTAGGAATAATATTTTTTTAAGAATAATTTTTTAATGAAAATATGTTTATTGATACATTACTTTTCCCAACCCTGTAACCATATAGGTAACCAGTTACTTTACCATCTAAAGGGTCCGCCAAATAACTTTTTTTTTTTGAACTCCTGAACCAATTGGATTTTGTATGGCGTCATACCAAGGTCTTTATGCAAAATTCGTCTCAATGATGTCTCCGAAATGTTCAATTGTTGAGAACGACGGTGAATTGATGTTGATGGCGCTTCACGTACACTTTCTGCTACAGCAGCAATATTCTCGGGTGTACGCACTGTTTTTGGCTTTCCACGCTTTGGTTTATCGATGAGGATGCCAGTTTCTTTCACTTTTTTCACAAGATAACGAACATACGGACCATATTCGTTCAGCGGAAGGATAAAACTAATTATCTGTCAAATCAGACATGAGCTAAGTGTTACCATTCACGAAATAAGAACTAGTTGAAAAAAAAAACGTTAGATGGCGGACCCTTTAATAACTCATTGTAGCAATAAAGTAAGGCGTAATGTAATGAGTGGAACCCTGTGGCGATACATTGCGTTATCCATTATCTGGTAATGTGTGGGAAGTTTTTTAATTTTGAATGAGTTGGCAGAATGTCAGTTATAAAAATATTTATATGGTTTGAATCAATTGTGTATTGCTGTTAGCAATATTGAGTATTTTCTGAAGGACTTTTTTTCCTCGAGTTTCATAATTATAACCCAGGAAGAATTTTTTTTTGGTTTTTCCAAAGACTCCACCATTTATTGCATTTTTTTTTTGTAATATGTATAAATTATAAAATGCCAATAACAGCCACCCTTTCTGATTTGGAAAAAATGTAAATTTTAGCTATCACAACCCAAAAATGATTAATTTCCAAAATTTCGCGATTAATTGGCCGAAGAAGAACATTTTATGATATTTTACTTAAATCGGAGTTTTTACAAAATTTATATATTATACATAATAATAATAATAATAAATATTTTTTTCATGCACATTTTTTTTGTTACGAAGTCAAAATAAGTACAATTACTTACTATTTTAAGATGATTAATCCTAATTTTTAAAACTTTAGCGACTTTTTAAGACAAAAATTACTTAAATATTTAAGTTAAAAATGTTGAAGATTTTGAAAAATATCAATAATAAATGCACATTTTTAAAAGTTTAGGTGCATATTTTACGATTATAATTGCATTAACTTCGGAGCCCTAGACATTACCGTCTCTACACTGGGATTCTAAAAAAAAACCCCAATGTGATGTTGGAATGTAACAATATGAATAAAGACAATGCGGCTTAAGAAGCAATAACAATAATTCACAAGGTTAACTTAGGATAAAAAAGAACAGACTTTATAAGAATTCTGTTTCGCTGCAATATTATATGATTTATTGCATATTCACGAAAATAAGTTAGTTTGTTTTTGTGTAAAGCCACAACGTCGACTAGCCTTCTAAAAGAACAATGATAATTTTATTACATCCTGTAAGAGCTTTTTGGTTATAGCCACGAAAGATTCGCTGTGGTACAAAAAAAAAAAAAGATACATAATAATAACACAGGAGGACAAAATCTTAACTGTTATAAATTAATAAAGATATGACCACCAACCAAATATGGTCGGCGTCAATTACATTTTACAATTTTTCACTTGTGAAATTTTTCAATATCATTAATAATTTCAGACCTACCCTCACAATTGTTTTGCTTAAATTTTTCAAATTTGTAGTACCAAACATGGGTATTAGTAACAACATCTGTGTAATTAATTACAGGGCAATTACTAAATTACACAAAATTACATGTTTTTAGATGTAAAAAAGTAATTGGTCTGTAATTAAATACAAAAATATTGGTATTATGTCCCATGTCTGGTATTGACAAAAGTGAAAGATTTCCAAGGAAGCGTTTAAGCTTGAAATGTTTGCAAAAAAATTGCTAATGTCAGCAAAATCTTTTGCTGAAAATCAGCGAGCTGATTTTTAGGAACAAAATTAATAGATTCAGCAAAAGTTTTGCTAACATTTAGTAGATTAGAAATTAAAAAACCCTTGCTAAAAATTTATAACATTTTTGCTAAATATTAGTAGACTGAAAAAAACTCAAAAAATTTGTAGAAAAATTATACTTTAGTTAATTTTTTTTTTGCTGAAAATCAGAAAACATATTTTTGTGATTCTTTTTAAAATAATTTACAATACGTTACAAAATATAAAAATGTTCATACTCCCAAATTGACGGTATGAATTAATGTAATATCTAAAAACAATAAAAATAATTATATATAACATAAACGAAATTATCTTTGAAATACTTACATCAATTATTGTCTAAATGATGATATCTTTTAAAGGAACACAAATGCCGCAGAGAACTATAGAAACGAAACGAAAAACTAACAAAATATAACACATACAACCCTTTTTTGCAATAAGAAAAAGGAAACAGAAAAATCTTCCTTAGATGTATGTCTTTGTCTTTGTCTTTCGCTTTAGCCTGTATACCTATTTCATATTTGTTTGCAATTGGACCACACAAGATTATTAATATATAAACATTTAACTTTAAATATTTTGTTTTGCTTTTTATTTAATTAATTAACAATTACTTTCACAAGCCGTTTAAGTTGTTTTAATCCACAATTTTCCAAAGGTTGCTGTAGAACCGGTTCTAGAACCAGTTATAGAACTGGTTCTGGGACAGTGAAATCTTACATTTTGACTCCCAGGAAACTATTCTAGAACCGGATTCATATAACCGGTCGTAAAAGAAACTGTTCTAGTACAGGTTGAAAGGTAATCTGTTCTAAAAAGTTTTGATGGGTATGTTAACACTCAAGAAACATATAATATGAAATGGCAATGCATGACATTATAATATAATATTTTTTAAGATAAAAAACATAAGACCATATATTTTTACCAGGGAAGGTATATATTGGATTCACCAAACTTATGTTAAAACAACTACTAAACAGTTTTTTAGATTTTTCCTAATTTTTACGGTTTAAGCGAATTTTTTCGATAAACCAGCAATTGACCTTAACAAATGCGCATTAAGTAGAAAGAGCCTATTAAGAATAGATGTCTCAGTAAGAAAACAGTTATTTTAATATAGTGCTTCATATGCAAAACGAGCGATTTGTCAAAAATTTTATAGGACGTCATAGCTTTTCGAGATGAACCCAGCGTTCAACTTTTAGTATGATATGTGAATACCTTTGAAAAGTAAATGTGCAAAAAATCAACAGAAATATTTATATTTGAAAAAGTTTTTCTAACAGAAACTTTAGTTATGTGACAAATATGTATCAAAACGGAGTTTTTTGTTAGAAAACCTTTTGCAAAAATAAATATTTTTTGTTGAAAATTTGAAAACATACCCTTGAAAAGTATATACATGTAAGAATAAAAGCTTGACCCTGAGACATCCTGGAAAGCTAAGGTGTCATGTACAATTTTTTACAAAGCGCGAATTTTACATAACAATTTTTTTGAAAAAATTACTTTTTTCTTACTAATATAACTCTTCTTCAATGACTCTTTCCACTGCATTAACATTGGATTAGCTCGATTAATTATTTAGCTATAGAATTCGCGAAAGCCGAAAAAATAGTGAAAAAACGCTAAACATCGAGTTTAAATTTAAGCTTTGGAAATCAAATATGTACCATAAATATAATTGTTCTGAGATTTCAACAGAGAGAAATCAGATGTATTGCATTTGCAAATTTGTGTATATAAAAAACAGCATGAAATTTTAAAGTAATTTTGTAGAAAAACTGTGACATTCAATGAAAAACAAAGAACGCTATTGTAATCAGCATAAAAGAAATACGTAGAATTAATGGTCAGTGCCTTGTTAATTTTTTTGATGTCATACCGTGTAATTCACACTGGACACTTTATAGGCCAGAAGGTAAAATAATGATTGTTTTCTTATTATACAAAAATAATAACTGCGCAGTTAATATTTATTTTAAAGGTAGCCTTTGACTTAAACATACACAGAAAAATCAGTAGGCACCAACAATTGAATTTGTAAATTCAAACACCCTCATTTTTAAATTCAAATTTATTTACAACAAATTTCTTATTTGAAATGCTTGTAAATTTTAGTTTTTAATACAAAAATTCTTTAAAAACAAAAATTCAAAATTACAAAAAAAAAAATCA
This sequence comes from Delia radicum, assembly GCA_021234595.1. Lineage (NCBI taxonomy): Eukaryota > Metazoa > Arthropoda > Insecta > Diptera > Anthomyiidae > Delia > Delia radicum. The sequence continues at coordinate 101,965,719 of CM037853.1, read as the reverse complement.
ACAAATGTTGGTGCCAACTCAATTTTTTGTTTTGTATTTACAAAAATGCTGTATGAGGCATGTTTAATATTACAAACAGAATTTTGTAATTTATTTCTGTGTATCAATTCAGGTTTGTTTCTTAAGTCTTTTGTTATGTACAAAATAAAAACTGGTTCGTTACAGGAAGAATAAGTTTAAATTTTAATTTATTAAGGTAAATATTATAGAATGCAGTTAATTCCAATAATCAAAATAGCGCAATTTAATAATATGCAAGTAATTGTGAAAACAAAACTCAAAAGTAAAATACAATTAACTTAATGTTTCCACCTTAAAATATTAAAGCCATGAATAGCCAAAAAATTAAGAAAAATTTGTAGTGAATCACCAGAAATTACTATGCATTTTGATTTTATTATACAGTTTTTATTGTTGTTAAAGGAATAGTATCACCCGAAGCATCAATTTGTATAGCATGTATCATAATTTATGATAAAAAATTAAATATATACCGACCAACCATATCATCAATGTTAAGATGAATATAAATACACTTAACCGCAAGATATAAAATATATTATCAAGAAAAACATATAAAAAATCTTAACAGCAAAAAAGTTATTTATTTTTTGTTTTGTATTAAACCTACACAACGAAAAAAACTGCATTAACAGCAAAAGTTGCATCACTGCAAACAAGATGAAATGACCTTCGCACTACTTTTTTTTTTTTTTTTTTGCGAGACTGAGAGATACAATTTGGTGAATTGAGTATATTTAATATACTTGGTATTACTGGTAGCTTTTTTTGTGTAAATTGAATTAAAAAGTAAAACAAAAATTGCAGCAGTATTTACCGCTTGCAGTTGTTTGTTTTTCTTTCGAATGCAATATATAGTATTGCACTATGGGCAACAGATAAATAACTTTGTGTAAAAGTTGAAATATTTTTCTTTCTTGAATGGAAAATTTTTGAAAAATCGGAAAATACTTCTTCAAGCAAAAATTACTTCAAATTAAACAAAAGAATCTTATGAAAAAAACTTAACAAGTAAAGAGTATACACTCAAAGGAACAGCTTCGTCATGTTTATTAAATATTTCATAGATGTTAGTTCAAAATATTCTCATAAATATTTATGAAATTGTTATATTGAATAAAAATTGGCGTCGTCATTGGACCAATATAGTTCAAATTTCATAAAAAAGCTTAATTTTGGGGACTTTCAGCATGCGGATAAACATAAAAACTTTTTTTTTTTGAGGTCACCGTTATATGTGACTGAGAGAATAATATTCACTTCAGTAATGTATTTCTTTATAGCTTTAATTAAAATTGTCACTGGAACTCGTCCATTGAAACTTTTTATAGAATCTATGAAAAAGGTTTCATTAAAGTGAATGTTTATGAAATGTTTGTTGAATTAATAAAAAACTTCATAAAACTAATGAATCATTATGACAATGAAATTGTAATAGAATTTATGAAACAGTTTCATAAACTTTTTTAATATTAAGAAGTTTCCTTGAAATAATAAAACTCTTCATGAATGTCTTCAAAATTGTATCGGAACTAAGTCCATGAACTGCTTCATATGATTTTTTAAACAATTTCATAGAAGTCCAAAATTAATACAAGGCTATATTGATATTATAAAGCATTTTATAAAATATATTTAACACTTGAGAATTAAATCTTAAAACTGAAAATTAATAAAATTATTAAATTAAATTAAAAAAAAAAAAAAAAAATTGGTAGTCAAAATAATTTCATAGCTCTAAAGAAAATGTTCATTAAATTTATGAAGAGATTATTTATAAAATCGAATGAATTTTTTTTATAAACCATGAAATTTTATGATAAAAAGTATATCTAACATTTCTTAATATTAACAAAATTTCTTGAATATACGAAAAAAAATTCTATGACATTGTTTCATTATTATCATGAAGGTTAATTCTTCCAGTCTAGGTCTAAAAATTGACACACACACAGAAATATTTAGCTATTTGCCAACTGAAATTTGGTTACTACGACTCAAATTCGATTATTATAAATTTCAACCGGTTGGCACAACTTAGCATTAGTTTTCACAACAAAGTTCGGTTAATTCAACTGAATTTTAGTTTCAACAATAAAAATATTCAGAAATCTAATGTGAATATCGTTGTACTAACTGAATTTATAAGTTGTTACCATTAAAATACACTTTTCAATTCGGTTGGCACTTTATTTCTCTGTGTGCAGATGTTACCAAAAACCAATAGGTGTTGTCCTTGGGATAATATAATCAGAGCGCCAAATTTCATTAAAATATCTTAATATTTGCGAAATACATCGATACATGGGATAAATATAGAGAAAATCCTAAATTTTTGTATTTTTACATAAATCGTCATGACCTTGGTATTAGGGTGCCGAGCCCGAAATCCCGATTCAAAAATACCGGGATTTTCAGGATTTATAAATCCCGGAATCCCGGTATTTTCATTTTTTTAATTTGCTTATTTTATTACATTTTGGTATATATGATATACCCTGTTAAAAAACAAAAACAAAAAATAAAACATAAAATTTTAAAAATCATAATTCAACTTTTATAATATTTCACAAAGGTAAGTAATTCTAATTTCAATAAATTTAATTGGTTGAAATACCATTTAGTAACTAAATATTCAATACGCAATGAATTCCCTATGAAAGAAGAATTGGAATCATTTTTTAACCTTTCGATATAACTTAACTAAAATACTTTTCAATTAATAGACTGATAAGAATATTATTTTATTTTTTAAGATCATTAATAAATTTAATTTTTACATCGTAAACTGATTAAAAACATATCTTAGATTCGCTATACATTTTTCAACCAAACTTCGCAAATATATAGAGAAATGCTTTATTAAGTAATTTGTGTAATTTTGTTGCTCTCTATTGAAAATATTTGCAAACAAAGTTGAAAATTTTTCAGAATATAAATAATAGACGGTTAAAGATATTTAAAAAAAAATTAATTTTGTATAAATTTGAGAACAAATCTTCCCAGCCAACAACTGCCAGTGGTACGAAAAATCAGGCACTGGCATGCCACTGGCCAACCGAGGAATTGTAAATACATTACTCGCAGAACACTTGTTTAAGACGCTTTAGCAGCGTTTCCTAAAAGCGTTTCATTAGTATTTGTATTACAATAATTTCAGAGGTGCCATTTGCCAGAAATTGGCTGAGACCACTGGTCCAACGTTAGCAAAACTTGTTTTCCAAGTGCTATTCAGTCAGAAATTACCAACTGTTCATAAGTCTAACAACTGGTAAAGTATTTATTTTACAAAAATTATAATGCTTTGTTAAAAAAAGTTTATAGTTGATAAGCTCCAAGTTCGATGCCTGTTGTAAACATGCATTTTTTATGATTTTTTTATACTTTTTAATATTTTTTAAATATAAAATAAATTTTTTGTTTCTGCAAAAGCTCTATTAAGACCAACTTTTTTTTATTGTTTCCCCAACATTGGCAAATTGATTGCAACAAACCTAATGCCAGTGCCGAAATATTTGAGCAGCCAACTGTTACCCAGCAATTATCATTCACTTGCGTTTTAAGCTGTAAAGTATTATATGTCTCGTTAGCTGTCGGCTGCGAATATGGCGGCCTGGGTTCGAATACCGGCTGAACCAAAAAAATTATAAATGAAATTTTATTCACCCAGTGCTTGTATGACACTTTTTGAACATACGGACCTTTTGTCTAATGATGTTATCATTTTAGGGTATGGAAATCACATGTTGCCATCACTTGTAGCACCTTTTAAAGTGCCTTGCCAGCGGTGGTGCGTTTGTCTTTTGCTGACTGGGCTTATTCAAATATATATGAAATTTGAATTTTGTAAATTAACCGATTTTTTTTTTTTTTGGAAAAATATCGTGTATTTTGATCATTTCTTTAAATTGTCATATCTTAACCCTGGCATTAGAATTTTTAAATGTATTTTAAATGTATTTAAATGTATTTAATTTAATAAAAACCAGCCATTATGTATATTTTGAGTCAAAACGGAATAAATTTTGGAATATTTTTGACTTTCTGAATTTAAAAATTTATGGTCCGATCGGTCACATTATTAAAAATTATGCACGACTGATGAACTAATTTTTAGCGGAGAAAAGATTGTTATATTGTCTCATTAACATAATAGTAAAAAATATGTAATATTACGCTTTTCTATATTTTTAAATAATTTTTAAAAAAGGTCCCCTCAAAAATGTAAAAAAACGATTTTTTAAATAATTATTTGGCAACTCTGAACAACAATCTTCCACAAGTTTTTATTCACGCTTGTAGTGAATATGCTTAATTAGTTTAAGGTTTTTAAATCGCTTAATTATTATTTTCAATTAAAAAAACTAACCGTTTAAAATTACTTGGTTGGTTGTTTTTCATACTGTAAGATGTGAATAGCAAAATTCTCTATTGCATTATTTTATTTGAATGTTTTACAAAATATAAAAAAATTTGTCCCAAATCCCGAAAATACCCGGTAGGCCGAAAAATCCCGGGATCGCAGTTTTCAAAATCCCAAAACACGGGATTCATAAAAATCTGTCCCGTTCGACACCCCTTCTTGGTATTTATCCATAGAGTTGCTTTGGAAATAACTTGTTTTCTTTGTTGAAGTACTCAGTAAAAAAAAAAAAAAATATTATTTATTTTTTATTGCAAGACAAATATCTTAAGGGAATGTTCCCTAATGTGGCCCTACACCTAGTATTTTGGGCTTTAAAAAACCACTAACAAGGAGAATCTGCTCATGGATTCTTATCGATTGCGATGAAATTTGGATATGTTATAAAGAATCAGAAATTAAACTTATCACATATTCGGTTTTTTTTTGTATTTTCCATATTTTTTCCAAAGAAACTATATATGAATTTGGTATATAATGAAAAGTTATTGAAATGCGCATATCCGGTAGTAGCATGTCCGAGCATGCTCATTTTTTTGTGATATTCGAAAAAACACGCATTTCATAACCGTACAACCGATTTTTATCATTTATGTATCTTTTCAAAGTGTGGATGGAGAAACTAGTTTCGAAGTTATCCAAAAAATTTTGAAAAACATATATCAGGTATTCATTAGATGATTTTGTTCATGAAGTTATCATTATGAATATGTGTCACAATATAGTGTTGTTATTTTAGTTAAATAAAATATTTAAGATTAGCATATACAATTTCGTTTAAAATAATATGTAACATGTGATACAAAAAGCGAACGTTCTACACATAAAATCATAAAAATCATAAAAGTTTACAAGTTACTTTACAGTACTTTTTAAATGATTTACGCGTCGCTTTAACTATTCCACTTTACAGAACATTAGGAAAATTAAATAGAACATTTTTGGACTACAAAGTTTAGTAACGTCATGATGATTGTTCGGAAAAGATCCTAGCGACGTGTGCGATTGCTACGAAGACAAGAATGGAGCAAATTTTATGATTAATATGTTTTTTTGTTAAGCCTCTGCCTAATCTGGTGACTCTAGCTTTTCTGAAACTTCGAGCTCTGATAAATTAAAAAAAATAACCCCGATTTATATAAAAACAAAAAGTAAGAGAACTATATTCAATTTTTCACATTTTTGTTTTATTTGTTATATTTTTTTAGAAAGTAAATTAGATTTGTTAAAAGTATGAATAAAATTCTTACCGTTCACTAAAAATTGGAAAATTCTTTAAAACTTGTTTGTTATTTACATTTTATGTTAAAGAAAAATTATACTTTATATTGCGTTTTTTGAAATGACACAATAAAACCAAGAAAAACATGTGTATTCACCTTTTTAAACTTGTACCCACAGAGAAAAATTGTTTCATTTGCCAACGGAAATTCGATTACTACGACATAAATTGTGTACTACAACCAAATATTAGGTTTCGCACCAAAATTCGGTTGATACAACAGAATTTAAGTTGCAACACACAGAATATTTCAAAATCACAATGAAATATAGTTGTACTAACCGAATTTATTGGTTGTAGCCACGAAAATACACATTTCAATTGGCACTTTTTTTCTGTGTGTAAAAACATTTTTAAAATAGTAATAGCGGAAATTAAACTCGATGACAGTTTTGACATATTCATGAAGCAGCACAAGAAAACTTTAACTTATATATTTCTTTAAAATTTTAAATTCTTACTTATTGTCAAAAAAAAACATTTCTACTTAAAATTTGGACCCATAAGTTCAAAACTACTGAACCGGTTTAAAAACAGTATTCAAAAGATATGTTACGGATTAAATGATATTTGTTTTGCAGTTTGTTGACCAAAGTCACTTTATGGTTAATCGAGATATAGTCATAATAGTCATATTGCTCAAATCTTTCAAAAACTACTCCATAAAATTTTTTTAATGCGATTTTCGGTTTTAGGACGCTTAAATACATAATAAAATAATAATTTACTACCATTTATTGATAATAGCAGTTTGATGTTATTTTCATTTATTTTTTAAAACTCAATAAAAATTTACCCACAAAACCGTAAATTTGTATGAGTTTTTGAATTTATTATTTTTTTTTAGACAATTGCAATGAATATAATTAATTATGTGCTATAACTAATACGCAACTGATTTCATTGTTTTGTGAGAAGCGTCATAACTACACTGCAAATTTTGAATTGAATCAGACTGCAGATTCTGGTAATTAACACTAATCGGTGGTTCTGATAATACTGTATTGTTATGTTTTTTTATTGTTTAATTGCGTCTATATTTCTGGTTTATTTGTTTCCGTTACAGTTATTAAAAATTTAAATTTTTGTTTGTTGTTTGTTTACAAAAAACGCATTCAAATAATTCCCAGTTGTTTTTTTTATTAAAATTATTTGCTTATATACAAAATTATTTCAAGACAAATTACAACAGCTTGGAAAATATTACACACATTCTAAAACGAATCAAAAAATAAATGTTTGTAGAGTGTGTCCTTTTTGTAAAAAAAACCAATGAAGAAACTAAAATAATGTCAATTAACTAAATAAAAAATTTATTTTTTCCGAATGTGTAGGTAAAATTTTAATATTTATTTTTCATTTTCAGTCAATTTTAACTACAAACTATTTTGAGAACATAAAATAAATTTTAATTTCTTTGAAACTTTAACTTATTAAATAGTAAATTTTTTACTCAATCCTTAAATTTTCTGTGAAAATCAAGGAGAGAATTTCCTAACCCATAGTGCATAAATTTTTAATTGCATACTTTTTTAAGCAAGTTTTTATGTCTATGTTAGTTTTTTTGTTTTTTTTTGGTATTTATTTAATGTAATATTTGTAAAATGTAAACAAACCAAATTACAAAAAAATAAAAAAGAGTTTAAAACAAATCCAAATGAATCTTGTTATTGATGTGACAATTGTCATCATTCACTCCTAACATTTACATTGTATGGTAGGAGCACCCCCTTTATTGAATAATACCAATACCAACACTAACAATTAGATATTTTCTTATGTTTAATAGATTTAACAAGACCACAATAACAACAATTAACAAAATATTATCAAATACTAACAATTATTTATTTAAAATAAAGACAAAACATGGCATTGTTGTTTTGCTATGGTCAGCACCATTCAGTTGTAGTTGGTTAGTTGATGATTGAATGAATGCATCTGCTTAAGTTGCAGTTGATGCAGCATTAAATGCTGTTACCGCAAAACAGGTGCAGCAGAGTAGCATGCAAACACTCGATTCCACTCTTCAGGCTCATAAAGATACCAGTTTACATGTTTATTTTAGTCAGCCGCTAGTTGTGTGTTAATATTTATTATGTCAGTGTGTTAGTAAGTGGATCCAAGTAGTTTACCTACCAACCCACTTTTATAGTTTGTTGGTTTTTATATGACCATCTACAGTTGTGAGCACAAATTTAGGTGCTTAATGAAAGAAATTGGGAAGGAATTTTGCTGTGCTTCTCTGAATGAATTCTTTCGAAGCAGTAAATAATGCATGCAATGAATCGGTAAAGAATACATACAATGAAGCATTAATGCTATCGATACACAAAAGAAGTGCTTCTTGTATGCTTTGAAGACATGAATTTATTGCTTTATAGAGCCCAAGGAAATCTTCAGGGGACTTTGTTATTAGAATTTCTAGAGATATTTGATATGTTAAATCACAAACTCAATGAGAATTTCTTGTCTAGGAGCGTGATTCAAAGTTAAAAATAGCAAAGAAAAAACAAAAACAACAACAAAATATTATTACAATTGGCTTTGTCATCTTCCTAATACTACTCTGTTTTTTTGACAGACCTAGCAATGTAGTGACGTTTTTTTTTTTTTTTTGTCATTATAAATTAATCAAATTTAACACTGTGCGTCATAAGGATTTACTATAGATTCCTAACTATCTTCTAGAGGTGCTCAGTTCCTGCAATACGCAAGCCAATTTCAAATATTTTGTTTCATGTTCTTGTATCCTGTACAAAAAGAGTAAATCTTATAGTTTAAGTACAGGAAAGCAGTTCGTGGAAAACACATATTGCAAATTAAATAAAGAAAACTTGAATTTACATTAACTGAGAGAATTTCCTTCATGATATTAATTTTTTTTCGCTGATTCAATGAAGAATTTCATTATATTCAAGCAATTTTATTAATATTAAGAAATTTTTTATAAAATTTTTTTATTTATAGAATTTAATAATTTCAAAAAAAAAAAATTATTCGATTTCATAAATTATTCCTTCATAATACATTATTATTCCTTCATAATACATTATTATGAAGGAATAATTTATATTATTTTTAAAAAACTTTCGAGCAACGTTACCATCTTCTGAGTTGGCTATGTCAGGTCTAGGCATATCCACACAAATTCCAATTCTCTTTCTTTATTTTTTCTGAACATATTTTTTTCTGTTTTGTTTTAATTCTATAGTTTCTGCAGAAACAGACGACTTCTTAAAATCTGGATTATATGAAAAGTGAAAAACGCATTCCATAAATCGTATCCAACAATGAAGAATGCTTAGTCTAAATTCGTAGATACTTTCAATTGGCGTTAATGATTTTACATATTCAATGTTGTTCATATCACTAAAGCATATCGACTTAAGCATATTGACGACTTTACCATCAACCATTGTAGTGTATTTCCACTTCTTTTGGCAACAATTTTTTTATTTAATTTTTTTATTTTTTCATAAAATTTTATAATCTCATTAATTTTCATGCATCTCAAATTTTAGTTCTAATATTTAATGAACTAAAATGTTCAACATATTTTATAAAGTGCTTTATTATTGCAATGTAAACTTTTGGTAATTTTGGACTTCTATGAAATTGTTTAAAAATTATAAATAAATATAAAATTTTATAAATCTTCATTGTCGGAATGATTCATTAGTTTTCTGATGATTTTCATTAATTCTACAAACATTTCAAAAAAGTTGACTTTAATGAAACCTGTTTCATAGATTCTATGAAAAGTTTTAATGGACGAGTTCCAGTGAAAATTTTCATTAACTGAAGTAATGATAATTCTCTCAGTGTTCTTATACATTAGTAAAGTTATTTATCGAAATATTACAATTTGTTTCAAGAATAATATTAAAAAATTAAAAATCAAATAAAATAAAATAAAAATAGATATTTTCGTATATTAAATTGACAATATTGAATAAAACAAAATTAAACTTGTGCAAAATAGTTAAATATAAATTTCTTAAAATTGGCAGAAAGCATTAATTTTCAAAAAATTTACTCCAAATCCTTATGTGTTTGTGTTGTTGGTGCGCTGACATCAACTTGGTATACCCCAAAGTTTGAGGCTCAAACAGCGTAAAATTATATCATTTTTGAAACACTGTTCTTAAGGTTCAATTCCATTGAACGGCCCAAAAATCCTATGGAACAACGAATGTTAAAAAATATTAAATTTAAGTTTCACTTTTAAATCACCATACAACTTTTCACCAAACAGTCATAAGGAAGTTTCTTTTTTTGGTGAATTTGTTTTCCAAGTCTAGTGACTCCATTTTGTATTGGTTTGGATCTGAAAGTTAAAAACTCTGAGCAAAAAAAAAAAAAAAAATGAAAATAAATGTAAAAACTCTTGTACATTTCAAGTCGTTTTTTTAATTTTTCGACTTTTAAATTTTCATCTATTCTTCATATTCTACCTAACCCTGTCCTCCTCTCAATTCATAAACCCATGCGAAATAAGAGGCATCTAAAGTCAGTTTTAATAGGTGTAGACAATTTTTGACGTAGGTCATATATTTATATGTGAATAAAGCGACAAATTATTGAGGAATATCGTTCATGAACTCCGTGGCAAAAATATTTATGGGAATTTTTTACTATAGATTAATTACATGGATCGAAAATAAAAAGATATTGAATGAATATCAGGCAGGGTTCCGAAAGAAATATTCTACCGCGGACAACATATACAATTTAGCTTCGATTGTTAATATTACGCTGAATGAAGAAAGTAAAGTAATGCAATTTTCGTGGATTATAGGGCAACTTTCGATAAAGTATCTAGGAAATCGTTGATCTACAAGTTGTATGAAATTAAAGTTTTTGAATCACGAAACCCAACTATTCTGCCAACAACGAAAATTCCGATGCAAATTCAATTTGAAATTGATAGCTCTTTAATTGAATTGTGTTTCAATTAAATAATAACTCATTTGATTAAAAAGTGATTAATATTGTATATCTTCTTAAAAAGCAAAAACAATTTGATAAAGTGCTGTTGCCATACCAAATGCTTTTTTATAGCATGCATTTTATAACATTGAATTTAAACCGGCATGTAATTCTCATTTAGTTAGCAGATTTATTAATTCTTGTGTAAACAAATTTACACAGAAAGTAGAAACGTAGGGAGTATGGCAAATATTTTTTTATTTATTTTCTGATTATTTTTTTACAGAAATTAGAAACTTTCTTAAAACCAGTTTATTTTTTTTTTTTAATGACTGTTAATTTATTTTTAGCAGTTTTGTATTTAAAAAAAAAATGGTTAGATTTTTATTATACCAAATTTAACTTCAAAAATTGCATTATCAATTTTATAATAATGTTTTAAAATAAATTAATATTTAGATATAAACCACTGCAGTAAAAATATTTAACTTAACAAACTAATAAACCTACTGAGAATTAATAAAATCTAATGAAAATGAATTTAAAATATTAATACATACATAAATGTTACAAAAAACAACAACAATATGTTTTGGGCGAAAGTATAAACAAATCTAAAGCAAGTTTCGAATTTGAGCAAATATTTAATTAATTTTTAACTGACAGCTTTTAAAATTTTCAACAAATCGATTTAATTAAAAAAATTAGGGATTTTAACCCCTAAACTGTCGTTTTGTAAACACATATAAAATAGAAACGCACAGGCGAAGAGTGCAATCAACGTAACGTTACAAATTTTAAAATCTGTTTTAAGTCTTCCTATATATTCACCGAATTATGTAATTGATATAGAAACCGGAATAAAGCAAATGCATTTAAGGGTGATTTTTTAGCAACTTTCTTTTTGGTAACACTGTTTTTGGCAGCTCAGCTGTTTTCGTGTAGCATTTTACTGCTTAACATGTTCAGTTTGGTGTATAATTAAACCATGAGTCGACTTACAAACGAACAACGCTTGCACATTATTGAATTTTGTTATCAAAATTTAATGTTCGGTTAAGAAAGTGCATCGGGCAATTCTTCCAATTTATGGCCAGTTTGGGTGACCTTCTGAGGTGGCTATTCGACTTGGGACTAAATTTCGCACCAAATTTACATTATTGGACATTAAACCACCAACATGCATACGTAGAGTGCGGAAAGAGAAAAATATCGTGTCTGTATCCGCCAGTGTTATTGATCCACTACGTGGAAAAAAAGCCACACACAACGGCTAACTTTTAGTGAATGGGCGCTGACAAAGTTGGAGATCCACTTTTTATCGGAAAATTGTGTTCAGCGACGAAGCTCATTGAATTGATACGTGAACAAGCAAAATTGCCATATTTGGTGTGAAGAGCAGCCAGAAACGTTGCCATAACTGCCAATGCATCCCGAAAAATGCACTGTTTGGTGTGGATTATGGGACGGTGGCATCATTGGACCGTACTTTTTCAAAATTTAAGCTAGACTTGGATGACACGTGGTTTCAACAATACGGTGCCACATGCCACAATTGAGAGGCTAGTTCCGTGAACAGGTTATTTCACGTTTAGGGCCAGTCAAATGGCAGACTAGATCGTGCGATTTAACGCCTTTATTTTTATGTTAAGGCTTATGTCTATAGGGAGAAGCCCGCAACGGTTGACGCACTGGAAGCCAATATTATATGTTGGAGAGAGCGTATGAACCATTTCAGGCGTAGGCGCGGTCAACATTTACATGATCAATAATCTTTATCCATTGAATTATATAGATCGTTCTATCGACTCAAATAAAGATTTCATACATTTCTCTAACATTAATAATAACTGAATTTGATTAAAGAATCTGTAAAATAATGTTTTTTAAAACTAGCTGACGACTTTTGTCATAGCTGCATAATATTTACTTTCAAAGCTCGTTATAAATTAAATATGTTTTTTTATAATTTATGAACTTGTACAAAGAATCACTGTAAATGAGATTATTATTAAAAATATAGATTTACTACTACTTCTGAATGTATGATTTTTGTACCGAATATACAGGAACCTTTAGATCGCCGGAAAAAAATCCTTTTAAACTGAGCACTTTTTGATGCTTGTATCACATCTATTATTTTGAACACAACTAAATTATAAATTTATAATTTTTTGGCTGTATCTGGATAAGTGTGTTCATTTTCGTTAACATTTTTTCTGGTTTTCATTTTTATTCGACACTATTTGCCTTTTATATGCTGTTTTTTTCTGGCGGAGTCTTGTGATTTTTTCCTGTATTTTTAATTTGGCTAAAATTGAAAGTGTTACCAATCTCTAGACATCAGCTGTTTTATTCGGTCATATACTTAAAACAAAGATGGTTATAGATTGATCATCATTAACTAAAATTTTTTCAAAATTTTGAAAAAATTACAACAAATTATTCCTTTATAGCAGAGAAATCTGTTTGGCGAAATATTCTCAAATTGTAAAAATTGTTAGTTTAGGATTATAAAATTATGACCATCAAAAAATATATATTTCTAAAGTGTACTTTGTACATTTGCAATGGTAAATAAATATTTTGTTATTTCTATATTTTATTTTCAGCATGTTCACTAGACATTAACACTTTTATACTTATTATCGCGAAATACTAACGTTGTTAATTTTATGTTTGATGCTGGTTACTTTTTTTTTTGTAAATTATTAAAAGTTGGCATATTTTGGTTCAAGTCAGTCGGCTTGTAGTGAAATGTTTAGATATTTTGCAATTTTTTATTTTATATTTGCAATAGAAGTCTCACAAATACTTAACCACTTGATTGGTTGCATGCAGTTTTTTATTCCTCTACTCTATTCCCACAAAATCCCCTTTTAAAGAAAGCTTCATAGTGGTTGTCTGTTGACCAACCACCACTTACTGCAGTTGCATCTAGTATTTTGTAATACTTCTTCTTGGTATTCATTTCGTTTTCGTTTATTTTTGTATTTTCAAAATTGCCAACATTTGTTAGATACATGTAATTTAGTAAATTAGAGTATTTGTTTTATTTTATATTGCCTTAAGTGCAATAGATAATCGAAATTTAATTGAGTGTGATAAATTATGTTTAGTAAAAAAAAAAACACACAAATTAATTTAAATTAATAATTTGATATTTATTTCTATCGTTTTAAATCATTTACGAGTATTTAAAAACTCGATTTTTTATGACAGAAAACTTTAATAAAACTTAAAAGTATAACATGTAGAGTAAAACTAGATTTTTCTTCGCACCCAAATGGTTTCAAATATAAAAAGTATTTTTTTATTTTTTTTTATTTTTTGGAAAACGTTAACTCGTGCCGAAGTTAGGCTGAAAAGAACTGTATGTTTATTAAAAACTCCCAAAAATCAATATTTTGAAAGTGGTAGGAGTCTATTTTCAAAAAAGGAATTAGTTAAGAGTGGAATTAGGTACAAAAAAAGCGGATCCTTTTATATATAAAAGAAAAAATTAAGACATTTCAAAACCAACTGAGATATTGATGATTGAATTTTTGCTTGTTAACGATGTTTATTTCAAAAGTGGTATAAGTCCTGCTTTTTTTCTTTATGGAAAAAACTTAAATATCAAGAATATTGAAATTATATTTATTGCTTAAAAAAATGTTATTACCAATATTCGTGTTAAATCTTCAAATTCGCTAAAAAAATTTTAAAAACAGTTTTTATTTTTTTATGGCAAATTGTATTAACGATTATGCAATGTCGAAATTATTGCAAAGCGACTAATTTTTAAATATTTCATGAAGTAATTTTGGTTAACCAATCTTTTTATATAAAACAAAAATTAAATAATTTGAAAAACTCGGGAATTATTGAGGATGAATTTTTAAAAGTTGATGATTGGACAAAAAATTAATTTTGAAAGTCGTATGAGTCCTCATTTTATTGTTAATAGCAAAAAACTTACATAAACAAGAAAGTAATAAAATGATGTTGGAAATAATTGTATTACCAATATTGGATTTGAAAGTTGAAATTCGCAAAAATTTAGAAATCACCAATCTTAATATTTTTTACAGTTATATTAGTTTTTTGTTTTTATACACATCGAGATTATTTTTATGTTATTTTCAATTTATAACGAGCTTTCAACCTCCGTATATTTACAAAAATAAAGCAAATCATACATATTAGCTAGGTTGATACTAGTATTTCGATCTGGCTAAAGATCTCATCAGAACCCGAAGTTTTAGAAAAGTTAGAGCCTCCATAATAGGCAGAACTTTAACAAAAAACCTATTAATAATCAATTTTGCTCCATTCTTGTCTTCTTAGTAATCAAGCACGTGGTTAGGTCTTTTCCTAACAAGCATCATGCCGTTACTAAACTTTGAAGACCAAAAATGTTCTATTTATATAAAAAATTTTTAGTTTGTACTCTGGCTCAAGTAATATTTTTTACAGTTATATTAGTTTTTTGTTTTTATACACATCGAGATTATTTTTATGTTATTTTCAATTTATAACGAGCTTTCAACCTCCGTATATTTACAAAAATAAAGCAAATCATACATATTAGCTAGGTTGATACTAGTATTTCGATCTGGCTAAAGATCTCATCAGAACCCGAAGTTTTAGAAAAGTTAGAGCCTCCATAATAGGCAGAACTTTAACAAAAAACCTATTAATAATCAATTTTGCTCCATTCTTGTCTTCTTAGTAATCAAGCACGTGGTTAGGTCTTTTCCTAACAAGCATCATGCCGTTACTAAACTTTGAAGACCAAAAATGTTCTATTTATATAAAAAATTTTTAGTTTGTACTCTGGCTCAAGTAATATTTTTTACAGTTATATTAGTTTTTTGTTTTTATACACATCGAGATTATTTTTATGTTATTTTCAATTTATAACGAGCTTTCAACCTCCGTATATTTACAAAAATAAAGCAAATCATACATATTAGCTAGGTTGATACTAGTATTTCGATCTGGCTAAAGATCTCATCAGAACCCGAAGTTTTATTTTTTCTTTCATTGTTTTTTATTAATACGGCTTAAGGTCATTTAATAAAATTAAATTTGTATAAAAAATAAAATTAACATTAATAAGTTAATTTTCACAAAACAATTTCTTCTTTCTTCAGCCGATGAAAACAGTTCCGACTTGGGCGACGTCAATTACATTACAAAATCGTTCACTTATGAAATGTTTCTATAATATTAATAGTACCAGACATACACTCACACTTGTGAGCTTAATCGCTTCATTGGAAAAATTGTAAAATCTTTAATACCGAACATGGGGATTAGTAACAACATCTGGGTATTTAATTACAGGGCAATTACTCAATTACTCAATTACACCCAATTACATGTAATTGAACATAAAAAAGTAATTGGCCAGTAATTAAATACACAGATATTGTAATTATGTCCCATGTCTGGTATTGATAAAATTTAAAATTTTCCAAGGAAGCGTTTAAGCCCACAAGTGTGAGCGTAGGTCTGAAATTATTAATGATATAGAAAAATTTCACAAGTGAACGATTTTGAAATGTAATTGATGTCGCCCAAGTCCGATATATAGTATATACTATATACGAGTATATCACATCATATATCAGCTGATCCGAAAATATCATGCATAACCTTAGCTGACGAGATCTCATGGGATCTCATTTGATCCGAAAAATATTTCTATCTAATTTATTACAATTTGATATATAATTTTATACAATTTTATAAAACTTTATAAAATTCTTCACATTCCAAATAATAAAAAAATTTAAATATAAATCAATGAATTGTAACATAGACTTGATTTCATTTTGAATTATACACTGTGTTTCATAGCTGTACCGCCATTTTGTTTTCCAATTATTTCTTGAACAACTGAACCGATGGCTTAAGTGTCTTCAGAAGATTAGCTCATCTCTGTCTTAGCTTTCGATTGATGCAACATAGAAAGTTGTTGTTGTAGTATTTGTTTTAATTATTTAGTCATCAAATGTTTATAATTATAGCGTCGTTTTAGAAAACTTTAAAAATTAGCGGTTTATGATAAACACTAACTCTGTTTTAAAGAACATTTTTGTTTCTTTCATTTGCCTATAGTTTCGGTTTAGTTTGTGTCAGAAAACATGTATTTTGGGCGATATTAGTCTAATTCTGTATTTATGGAAAATGTTTCATAAATTCAACCAAATTTAACTCGAGACTTGATTTCTTCTTAACAATCCTACTTATTAGATTAAAGACAAATAATTTTTGATAGAAAAAAGTTAATTTCACTAGATAAATATTGCATATTATGGTTTTTCGGCCAAATGCCATTTAGTTCTTTGGGTCATAAAGATTTTTACCTTTAAAATTGCGTTTTCTTAAGATTTTAGGGCTTTCAATTGCTTATTTTAAGATTTTCTGATTTAAAATGCTTTTTCACTTATAAAATATTTTTTATTCTACTAACTTTGAAATTTTTTAAAAAGTGTAGCTTTCTAAGTTTTTTTTTTTCAATTTTTTTTTTAACTTTATAGTACGTTTGGATTTAAAATTTGTATGAAAACTTGAAGAAAACGAAAATACGTATTTTAAGTTGCGGTGTGAATGCAGTTTTAAATACATTGAATTTTGATTTTGTGGTCTTCTCTGATAACACTGTGATAGTCGACAAAATTAACTTCGATGAATCCTTTTCGAACTATAAGGGGGGAGTCCCCTGAGTGCGAAAGTACATTTGAAAGTGTCAGATTGGCTCCAGTTTTTGAGAAATCGGTATATAACCATTTTTCATGGATATAGCTAAGTCTGCGCTATTTAAAAAAATTTTATTCGACTGTATTATTTTTTTTGCCTTCTTAGCTTTCTTTTACGAAATGTTTTGACTTTTTTTTTCAAAATTTCACGTAATTTGATTTTGAAGCTTAACTTGAGGCCTATGCTAAGAAAATTTTGGTAAGACGCCCTAAAAACCTGAAAAAAGGCTAAAAATGGTCAAAAATCGTTACTTTTGATCGACATTAATGGTTTAAATTACGTGAAATTTTGAAAAAAAAAACGTCAAAACATTCCGTAAAAGAAAGTTAAGAAGACAAAACAAAAAAAACTAATACAGTCAAATAAAATTTTTTTTAAATAGCACAAACTTAGCTATATCCATGAAAAATGGATATATACCGATTTCTCAAAAACTTGAGCCAATCTGACACTTCCAAATGTACTTTCGCACTCAGGGGACTCCCCCCTAATAGTTCGAAAAGGATTCATCGAAGTTCCTTTTTTTCGGGTCAAAAACTATCACAGGGTAATTTAAAAGCAGGGACCGTAATCATTACGAGTTTTATAATAAAAATTACACAATAATGATTATGTTATGAGTTTTAATGATTTTCTTCAATGGTAATGATTATTTTTGAGTAATAATAAAAAAAATCAGCAATAATCATTATTTTTGAGCAAAAAAAAATAAAACTCAAAAATAATCATTATTTATGATTTTTATTTTTTTCGCTCAAAATAAAACTCACTTTCATGTAGGTGTAAATATATATACATATTAGGGTGGGGCGATTAGTATGGAAGCAAAAAAATCTTAATGGGCGCTTCGCGTTTCTGATTCTTGGGATTGTACTGAGCAAAAAATTCCACTAGAACATACGTCTACGGTGAAAATCAAGCTTCCAAATTTTGACAAAAAAGCCATATTTATATATATAATTAACCCCTTAAACCCCACCCACAAATATGATTGATGCATTAATGTGCTAGAGAATCTTCCAAAGAAGAGACTGATACCATAATCTTGGATATACTCCTCCTCCTTCCGGAGATATGTCCATTCCACACATTGAAAGTGAGTTTTATTTTGAGCGAAAAAAATAAAACTCATAAATAATGATTATTTTTGAGTTTTATTTTTTTTGCTCAAAAATAATGATTATGGCTGATTTTTTTTATTATTACTCAAAAATAATCATTACCATTGAAGAAAACTTTAAAAATCAAAAATTTAAAAATCATGACGGATATGCAAAGATTGTCAAAAAATAATAATAATGGTGCAATAATTTTTTTTTATGTCTCTCTAAGTGATTGATTTTTTGATTAAAAAAAAAACGAGCAATAATCATTATTTACGGTCCCTGTTTAAAAGTGATCAATTTTTTTGTGAATTTCTACCATATACAAATGTGATTGAATTTCTCTTTCTAAATTTGACACATTTATTGATAAAGAATTATATGTGATGCCATATTTAATTATAATAAAAAAATTATTGAATTTGTTTGGTTTAACTCTTTTATATATACTTATATATAATTATATATATCAATTACATATGATAAGATACAAGAGATCAACTTATATATAACATAAGATATAATGATATATGATGATATATAGCGCCATATTATAAATGTTTGTAAAAATTAGTATGAAATCTAAGTATATATCGTTACATATGGCCACACATATAATAAGAAACCATTATATCAAGCTATATACGACTATATATAAACTTTTTTCGTCGAGAATTCCCGATTATTCAATGTCGAAATCATTGCGAAATGTCCCATTTTTATATATTTCAGAAGTTATTTTAGTAAACAATGATATATTTCTTCCAGACTTTTTTTTTGCAAAACGTAATATGACGTTTAAAACGAGTTAAGAATTTAATCGAGTACAACACAAGACGATCTTCTTATATAAAACAAAAATAAATAATTATAAAAACTATAGAAGTATTTAGAAAACAATTTGTAAAGTTAACGTTTTGTCCAAAATGTTTATTTTGAAAGTGGTATGTATGAGTCCTCCTTTTTCTGGTAATAGAAAAAAACTTAAATTAACATGAATATTGGAATTATTTTTGTATGGGAAAATATTGAAATAATGTTAGAAATATTTTTATGATAAGTATACGCGTTAAAAGTTGGAATTCGCAAACAATTTAGCAATCAAAAATTTGAACTTTTCTATTGAAAATTGTCTTATATATTATGCAATATCTAGTCATTGTAAAAACGCGTATTTTTAAACATCTCTAGAAGAATTTTTGGTCAAAAAACTAACAATTTTTTTTCGCAAAACATTGCAAAACAATTTTAAGTCACACATTCAATAAAATAAGAATGTTCATACGAATTATCATACATTTACTGCACCTGATACATAGTGTATCAAAATTACATTATAAAACTAATAAAAAAAATAAAAAATTTTGGTTAAATCAGGGAACTTTAATATTTCAGCTAATAAAGTATGTAAAAAAAGTAAGGTTAAGTCCAACTGAAAATAATAATAATTAACTTGCAGTTAAAAAGTCACAGATAATTTCGCAACATCTATTAAAAGTTCTTTGTGATATGAAAAGTTTAACTTTATGTGATAAAAAAATGCATGTAAAAATTCTAAAAACAAATTGCACCCAGATTTTTAAACATGTTAAAATGCAAAACTTCCAAACGTAATATTTCAATTCAAAAACACGTGGACTCATACCACTTCTAAAATAATTGGTTCATTTAATATAATTCACTTAAAATACTCAAAATTATTTAGATATAGATTTATGACTTCATCGGATATCGTTAACTCACTTCAGCCTGGAATCAAAAATCACCCACGAATTTGAAAAAATCCAATAACGTGTTGTTTTAAATTAATTTTAAAAGTATATTTATTTAAAACTATAAAATTTATTTACTTTTAATTAAAAAAATGTTAACCTTTAGTGGCCTGGGAACAAAAAAGTTCCATGAAAAACAATTTCAACTATGACTAAAATATTGTAAAGCTTTTAAACTGATAAAAAAAATGTCCACTTGATAAAACTAATTACTTTATGTAATTTTATCCTCGTAGGGATAATGTTTCCACTTTTAACCAAAAAATATTCTCTTGGAAATTTACAGAGTTATTTCTTTCAGATTTTCATATGATTTGGATATGTGATAAATGGTACTAAACTAAAGAACAAGCTATATTTTGCATTTTAAATAATGAAATTCCTTGCATTTAAAATGCATTATTGAAAAAGAAACGTTATTTTTGTAATTTCAATAGTAAAGTAGACAGCTTAAGCTCTCAAACACTTTTTCAATTATTGCTTTTATGATTTGATTTCATTCAATTATTGCTTTTATGATTACTAAAATTATTTTAAGAAAATTTAAAATACTAAAAAAAAAATCTTTTTATATGAAAAAATGTAGAAGCTATTAAAAAAAAAATCATTGAAAAATATTTAGCATTTTGGTCGAAAAAATTCAAATTGTTATTCATTAAAAAATTATAGATTTTTCAAAAATGACAATGTTTTAGGGGTGGAAAAGTGCAAAATGCAATAAAAAATTGCATTTGCTTTATGAATGCAATAAAAAAATGGATTTCTTCCATTTGTAACCACTTGCTATAAAACTATAGAGTTTAATGAACGAAAATCGAAAAAAATATTTTTAAAGGGGCATCCTAATGTAGATTGCCTTGTTACCTCATTCATATATAAGGTATTCCAAACTAACTGCCCCGCAACAGAAAAAAATAAATAGTAGGCTTTTATATGGGGAATTTAAAAAATAAATTCATTTTTTTTTTTTAATTCAGAACTAGTTCTGAAGTTTTAGTGTAATAGAAAATTCAAGAGAATATAAAAATCGGCTAAAATTTTCAGATAGTTTAGATGGGTTTCTATCAATTTATAAAGTTTCTCCGTGTAACTCTGATTAGTTTAAGAGAAAATATTCGTTGAGTATTTTCCATCTTAAATATTCAAACATTTGTATGTTAAAATAGCATGGCGTACGATGAATTTTATTGCATGCATTATATGATACATCATACGCCATGTAGATTTAACAAACAAATATAAGAATATATAAGATGGACAATATTTATCGAATATTTGCTCCACAACGAATACTAGTAACATGGTGAAGCTTTATAAATCGAAAGAAAACATTATACGAGATTTTTTTGCAAACAAAAAATTTTAAAAACTTTTGAGCTTAACCACTGTTATAAATGTAAAATTTATTAGAAAATATCTGTGGTTAAAATAAAAATCTTGTTATTTATAGAAAAACTACTCGCGCTTAATTATTTATTTTTCAGACTTTAAGCCCTTTTTATGTAAAGTAAGCCGGTAAGCATGAAATACGAGTACTTCTTACTTCCACATATTTGTTAAAATAAATCTCAAAAATTAAACAAATTTAAAAAATAAATAAATTTTTATTTGGTTTGTTTACAACATTCACACGTCAATCACATTTTAAGTACAGATGTCAATGATGCTTGAAGGAAATATAAATGTAATGTGTAATTAATTAACTTCCAGAATGATTTGCAAAAACAAAAATTGTACATACCGTAACGGATCAATAATTTAAATACCTTGAATAAGAAACTCTTGTTAAATATAAAGATATTTTCAACCTCAGAAGGCAATCATTCGGAAAGTAATTGTTTTCTAGGTTTAGAATTTGAATAAACACTAAAACTTTGACCAACAATAAATCTGTATTGTCGTTGTTATTAAAAATTTATGGAATTTTGAAAAAAACCCACTCAGATTTATGAAAAAAGAAAAAAAAATGTAGTTCTTTCGAAATTTTTAAAGAAATATCCCATGATGCACAACTGTATTTTTTAAGTAAATCTTTTTACAGCTCTAATTTGTTTACAAACAAATTGAAAAAAAGTCAAAATAAATTGACTAAATACTATACCGATTTCTTATGGCTGATTTTAAAAAACATGTCATTTTCTTTTTTTTTTTAATCGGCAAAGTAAGCGAAATTTTCCGTTTTTGGGTATTTAAGCTTTCAAAAATTTGATATAAATGGAATGTGTGCCTAAAGGTACACTCAAAGAAAAACCTTCACAAATATGATGAAAACTTCATAGATTTACGAAAAGGAAATTTATAATAATATTGTTGCCATAATCTGTTTTGAGACCAGAACTACCAAAACTGTGTTAGTACTTTACTATAAGAAAAACTTGGTTCGTTGTCCCTATCTCTCTCAGTTTTCAAGATAGAGGACATTAAAAAAAAAACGGCAAAACTGCAGTTTATGGAATCAAAAAATTTAATTTTGTACTATATTCCAGGGCTTTTTCTATGCCCCAGGGCCCAAAAACCGGTACGCGTAGAAACATGTAAGTGTGAGTATGCTAAGAAAATTCCTTAAGAGTTCCAAAATGACATTATTTTTATAATAAGGAGTATGTTTTTTAGTTCTCTTTTTTCGGCTGGACTTAGGGGTTTTTCCTATGTGATAGCCAGTTAATGGCTTCGCTAAGTAAAGTTCTTCTGCGTGATTGGCCTTCGACCGGGCTTGGGGGTTTTCTCCTATGTGATATGCAGTTTAGCGGCTTCGCTGAGTAAAGTTTTTCCGTTTTCCGATTTTATCTACAAAAAATTGTTTTTTTTTTTGTAATTTCGATGTATTTGTAAGTGTTTTTGAAAATAGCGCTCGCTGTAGGCAAAATTTGTAATATGTATCATATATCTTAAAAATAATATCGTTTTTGAAATCCTAAGGAAATTTCTTTTCATTAGAGTATTCACACTTGTATGCTGCTATTTGAACGGTTTTTTGTGCCCTGGTTGACCTCACGGGCCCCTGCTCTCTTAACCGAAAATACAAAAAATGTTCGTTTTTAATTCTGGAGGCGACCAACCATTTTTTTTTTTTTGTGAGACCGGCCCATAAAGTGCAGTTTAGCCAAAAAACATACATTGATGACATATTTCCATGAAATGGAGAAGAAGCCGTGAAATATGTTTTATAAACATTTATTAAAAGATTCATTATATTTATAAAAAAATTCATATATATGTATAAGCTTTTCAGAACATAGTACGGTTAACTAAATTAAACAAAATTTTGTAAAAATCAAGGTTTAAGTTTAGAGCTTTTCCAAAATTCCCTGATAGTTGTTTAATTAACATGAAATTAAATATGGATAAAGGACATGTTAATCATTTTATTTATCAAATGTACAAAGAAAAATTGCAGCTACAAACTTAAAATGCGTTTGAAAAATGGATTCCAATTATAGTCCGCCATTTAAACTGAACTTATGATTTTTTGGAAACTTATAAAAAAGAAGACATATGTAGCTATCATAAAATCATCAATTTTATTGGAGTTGTTCTTCCAAAGTTTTTTCTACCAAATAATATTTTTTTTTGTATGGAGATATTCATTATAGCTTCTGAAAACAATTTTAAAATTTATATAAATTTATATAGGTACTTTTTGGAAAAATATTTTAAAATAGTGGTCAACAATGTTCGTAAAAAGTTAATAAAGTTTTTTAAGCTTTGCTTACGGTTTATATAAAATAATTATAATGAACTTTTTCATGCGTCGTCTTAAGACTAAGAAATGTGTTAATAAAGTGCATAGTGAATGCACGTGGAACTACAAATTTGCAATTGTTGGTTATGTTTAGAACACAAGACGTATGCAGGTAGCATATGCCACATAAATTGTCAAAATATAATTAGCCGCTATAAAAACGGACTTACTAAAAACAGAGTTCAGCTATTCTTCACAAAAATTAAGTAATTCTTTTTATAGATAATGTAACGTTATGACCTTGAAATATAAAAGATCATTAGAAAAATTCATTGCTATCAAAAGTGCATACTGCAGTTCAATTTTTTTACTTTTTAATTATAAAGATTAAAATTATAAAATTAAATTATCCAAATCTGATACACCGTTTCTAAAATACCGCAAAATTATAGTAAAATTCATATACAAATTTTGTTGGAGTTGTTCGTTTTATTTCCTGAATAAAATTTAAACAATTTCATTTTAAAAATTTTCTAAGTCTCTTCTTAAAAGTGCTAAAAAATTTTACAATTTTTTGCAGTTGTTCGAATTAACTTCTAAAAGTTTTTTATATTTAGTCATAAGTAAAACTAAATATTGCTTTTTCGCGGGGATAGCCTAATAATTTAAATCTGTTCTTTGGCACAAGTATCAACTTCATGATTGTTTCTACTTCCTAAAATCATAAATTTAGAAAATTGGAATTAGCCGGACTATCCTCTGAGTAAGTCATGTTCCAATTTTTCATAGACTTTTATAGGATGAAATGTGGGCTAATTTTCGTTTTTAGTGTAATTTTTACATTTGTTACAAAGAAACTGTATAAAAATGGGTATCAAACAAAAGTAATTTTAAAGATCTTTCCAACGGTTTACTTTTTAAAATATCTTTAAAGTCAATTTAAAAGATTATGCATGTGCCTGCCTATTAAAATAAAACTGGAGGGTGTAATGATTTAAAATCGATAAATCGTTCTTAAGGGACACCCTACTCTATATTATTGTACATCATAAATAGTGAATAGATAACGCGTTGTCCGTCTGTTTTTTTGAAAAGCGAAAATCTCCGCCAATAAAGAAGCAGTTGTCGGTCAAATTCTTTGTTGCTATTATAAGCAGTTTGCTATTGAAAAGGAATAAAATCGGTTGACGGGTTTAAAAGATATGAGCGAAAATGAAAAGACAACTCGAAATTTTTCATAAAAATTGGTATTATATGCTTTATTATAAGTAAGTAATGACAATTTAACATTGAAAAAAAAAACGCAAAATTATTATCAGCTAAATTGTATATAATTGATTTTGTTTCCGAAGAAAGTGTTTTTTTCATCCCAATGAATGGAGGAATCGGCACAGCCGACTTTTGTGCTTTCACTTGTTTTAATTCATACTTATTTGAATTCTGACGTCATTGTGTAATAAAAATTTACCATTTAAAAAACGTTGAAAAATATATTGAATGGAAAAAGCAAACAATTTTCCGCGAATTAATTTGTTTACAAAAACCTGTTTTTTGTTTTAATCGATTGAAAGTAGCGAAAATTCGGCTTAGTCGACTTTATTGCTGCCAATTATTTCATTCACAGTTATTCATATTATTATAAACTCATTGTATAAGTAATGACAATATACAGACGCGGATCCAGGAAAAGATTTTAGGGACCCTGGTGAAAATGATGATATATGGTAATATATGAGCCTGCAACATTCCATGTATGAGCATATATTGTTTCATATATCAGCATGTATGAAGATGTATAACATGTATGGAAGCATATATGGCTTCATACATGAAAACAACATTGTGCGTATATGGTAATGTATGATATCATATATTGAAATATATTCTAAATATTGGCCCATATATGATATTAACTATGTGAATTTATATGTGAATATATATTAACATATGTATATGTATATCGTTGTTCATGTATTATTATTAGTAACAAACAATTAGTGTTTCTTTAAGTTGTTGTTTAAAGTCAGATTTTTAAGTCGCCGAATCTAAACTTGGTTTTATTATTAAAAAAAAGCCTTATGAGCGCATTATAACCCTAAATCGACTCGATAATAAAAACATTAAAATTTAAAATGGTATTGTAATGTTCTACTATTTTACAGATATAATTTAATAAAAAATTCAGTTTATTTTTTGCTCTAAATATAGAAACTTTTAAATAAAAAATTAAATCATCATTTGAATATGGTTCATTAATTTTCTTTCCTTGCTCATCAGTCATTCGAAATTCGATGAGTTAACTAATTTACAATTTCGAGAGTCAAAAATTAAACAAATTCTTATTCTGGCCAAAATATTACATTCCTAGAGTTTTGGTTAAAAGTTGGTTACCATTGGAGTTAATAATATTTCATACTCAACTTCACTTTTAAAAATATTTCCATATAATTTAGATAAATTTTGACATTCTTGCTTATCAAAGTTTTAAGAAATAATTGCAATATTTAATGCTTAAATATAAATTGTTCATAAGTACTTTTAGTGACAATGAGAGGATATTTATAAAATGATGAGTTTACTTTATGCCAAGTTTAACAAGATAATAAAATTATTAAATTTCAAAAAAAAAAAAACTAAAATATTGTTTTTTGTTAAATATAAACCTTCATGAAAAATTTAGACTATAAAACATTAGTTTTGTTTGCGACAAAAAAAAAAAAAATCTAAATGTAATTAAAAGTGACCTTAATAAACAATTAAACAATTTTTGTTAAACTAAAAAAGTCATACTTGTTTGAACTATATTGAAATGACAAAAAAAAAAAACAAAAAACACAACAATTCATTTTATAGCTTTTTACAGGTAGATTACAGGAATTTTTTTTTTATTATACAGACCTACGGTTCTCAAATGGGGGCCCGTAGGAGTTTTGTCAGGGGGCCTGCGAAGAGTTCGACAAAACAAATGTTTAAAAATACTCTTAGAAAAGTTCACAGCATATTTTACAATTTTATTTATGTATATTGTATTAGCTAAAATGCCCGGTGTTTCCCGGGTCAACTGTAATTTTTGAATGAAGAAAAAATATTATACTAGGAAATAGACGACTTAATTCTGTTGTGTTTTGCAGAATCAGTTAGGATTTTAACGTTAAACTTGAAATTGAAGATTTCATTTGAAATTTATGAAATAAGGTTACAAAATTAAAAATTATTTTATCTTTAAAGATATTGAATACAAAATGATGCTTTCAGTAGCAATTCACGACTATAAATCAATATGCTTTATCAATAAAGATGTTTCATATTGATTTTAGTGCATGGTTTCGAACAAGTTTATCCTTAAAGACATTTATTTTTTGTTGTTTTAATGGACTTGTTATTGCCAAAAACGGTAAGGAAAAATAAATTTTTAAAAAAATTAAATCATAAAGACATTGTGAAAAAATCAGTAGGTATATTATACGGGGGAAAAAATTCATAAAAACGAAATGGTTTTTCCAAAAATGTTTTGATTGGATTTAATACTTTCAAATTTAAAAAATATGATTTATTTCAAATAGTGGAAATTTTTGATTTCGACGTTTTTGATCAAAAGTCGGTGTTGAAGTGGGCTATGCTTTTCTCGGGAAATGTATAATATATGTGAGTAATTTCAAAGAAATCCGTTAAAACTTTCTTAGAAGTTTGTATTCGCAAAGAAACGATAAAAGTTGAAAAAGGAGAAAAAAATTTTAATTTTGCATTTTTTGTCAAAAGTAGACTTAAAAGTTGGAGTGGTCGATGGAAACTATACTACGTTCTAAGTTGCGGTCCGAGGATAACTCATGCCAAATTGGAGGAAAATCCGTTGAGAATTGCAAATTTGTATAGAGAACAAACAAACAAACAGAAAATGAGTTTATATATGTATATAGATTGAAAAATGGAAAATTAGTTTTAAACCTCATTAGTTACATAAATTCCTTCTCGCCTAAAATTGCCTATAACTTACAATATGTCCTTTTAATAATTGCACACTAAGTATCTCTTGCTGATTGCTTTTATAATTGATTCTATTAAAAAGTTCTAAAGCCTACTCATATGAAGAAGTATGTGACTCTAGTTATGACTGTACTCGCAAATGCCTCTGTATTCATCATGTGTTTTTTGTTGCAAGAGTCACTGAAAATTTTATTTATTTGAAGTTTTGTTTAAAAAATCAAAAAGTAAAGACCTCGTAGGAACATTGAATTTTATTTTCGTTTTTTTAAAAGTTTTGACTTTCAGTCTTAAAGCCGAGCACAGACGGTCAATACAACATATTTAAATTGAATTTGAATTTAACACACCCAAACAAAGCCGCGTTTATAAAGATTGTTTTTAAATTTGCTATAATTTATATAATTTATACACTTTTTTCATTAAATATATAATTTCAAATAAAAAAAAAAATTCAAAAGACTACTTTTTCAATATTGCCCACAAACTTTTCAAAGTATAATGCAGGGACGTAAGAGTTGTAACTTTTATTCAGAAAATTGTTTGTCGAATATTTTTTTATTTTTATAAATATTTTTTTTCAATTTTTTTTTTTGTTGGTTCTGTATGAATTATATTTTCAAATCAAACAAAAACATTTCAAAAATATGACTTTAATTTTTTTCAATAATAATAAAAATGATTTTGTTATTATTTTACAATATTAGGGTTATAAATAAAAATCTTAAGCTGGGGAACAACCAAATGTAGTGTAAATTAGTTATTAAATCGGATTCACTATTAATTGAATGTAAATTATACGGCATATTTTATCAATGTATGGACCACAACACAGGTCTGTTTTAATTTTTATTTTATTTACAATTTAAAAAAGTTATTTTCAATTTATAACGAGCTTTCAACCTCCGTATATTTACAAAAATAAAGCAAATCAAACATATTAGCTAGGTTGATACTAGTATTTCGATCTGGCTAAAGATCTCATCAGAACCCGAAGTTTTGGAAAAGTTAGAGCCTCCATAATAGGCAGAACTTTAACAAAAACCCCATTAATAATCAATTTTGCTCCATTCTTGTCTTCTTAGTAATCAAGTACGTGGTTAGGTCTTTTCCTAACAAGCATCATGACGTTACTAAACTTTGAAGACCAAAAATGTTCTATTTATATAAAAAAATTTTAGTTTGTACTATGGCTCAAGTAATATTTTTTACAGTTATATTAGTTTTTTGTTTTTATATACATCGAGATTATTTTTATGTTATTTACAAAAATAAAGCAAATCAAACATATTAGCTAGGTTGATACTAGTATTTCGATCTGGCTAAAGATCTCATCAGAACCCGAAGTTTAAGAAAAGTTAGAGCCTCCATAATAGGCAGAACTTTAACAAAAAACCTATTAATAATCAATTTTGCTCCATTCTTGTCTTCTTAGTAATCAAGCACGTGGTTAGGTTACTACTTAATGGTTTCAAAAAAAAACCAATAAACAACTTTTATAAATTATTTTAAAATAAAAATCAAAACATAACTGAAATTTTATGAGAAAAAAAAAAATTAAAAAATGTTAAATGTTAAATGTTTGCAATAATGCATAATTTTTGTATAAAATATCTTTGTTTATATCAAATTTTGTTGCGATTTTTTAAAGAAAAATAATAATTAATTTTGGTTTCCGGTATAATCCAAAGCATTTGAATTGAATAAATTTCCATATGGAGTACAGACTGTCAATTAATTTGTAAACAACCAAAAATTTATAAATTTAATTTAAAATCTATATGGTATTTAAGACAGTCACAGTCTAAAATCGTATTTTTAAAAATTAAAATTTTTCTTTTAACGTAGTTCTCAAAATAAGTTTTTTTTTTTTTAATTAAAAAACTCTTAAAAAATCACAATCAATGTTCTTTTTTGAAATAGAGAATTTTGTATAAATTGATGCACTTCATTTTAAAATTGCATTTTATTTTAAATTATCAGTTGAGATGATAATTAAATGTTACTATTACAAATAGAAAACACTAACTGTTATTAAATGTAACGGAAAATGAACAAAATCTTGTGGGGATTAGCGCAAGAGCACCGCACTTTCGACCTAAGTCATTTTCAGCCTAATTTTAATACACTACCCACAAAAAACTCAATGTTATAACAAGCAACCACATAAACTCGGTGATGTCAATTCATTACCCAAACAACATGAGTTATTTTCATAAAATCTGGCAAATTTTCTTAAAATTTAAACATATTTAAATCCGAATACTCAGAAGTTCTTCCCCAAATTTAACAAAAACTATAAAACAAAAAATTTGAAAAAATTTTACTTCTGTAACTACGAACAGCGCTTATAACGAGTTATTTTTATTTTGTAGCTCAGAGTTCACCATAATTTTTTTGGTTTTTCAAAAAAACTTATTTTTGTTTGTTTCTTTACTTTCGCATTTTTTAAATATATAAAAAAAAATTGTTGGGGGTCCGTGAAGGTGGAAACCGCTGATATATACACGTATTAGTACGTAGCATATTTTAAAAATTTTAGTTCAGTGAATCTTGAATATGTGAAAATCATTTTTTTTTTTCATATTTAAGTTTTATTTTACATGAACTTATTCATTAACAAATATGTACGTTATATGAATTACTTAGTTACAACTGACAACTGACAAACAATAAAGTATAGAGATGTAATGTCAACAAATGTCAAGTAAATTGACAGCAAACAGAGCATATAATGTATAAAACAAAATATCAGACAATGTATGACAAACAACAACAAAAATTTAAAAATAATTATAATATATAATTGTTCATTGGTTAATAATATAAAAGTAACGTTTAAGAAAAAAAGTCAAAGACTTTGAGTAGTCTTTTTGTTTAAATAAATTTTTATAAAAATTAAAAATTGTATGAATACATTTTTAAATTTATATTTTAATTGCTTAAAATGATTAAACCATATATTTTTATTTCAACTTCTGTTAAACAATTCCAATTATAAATATTACTTACATTTTAAAATATATGTCAAACAATGTCATATGTCTTCTTTAACATATATAATTACAGAAATATATGTTTAGTAATAGTTTAATTTTTTTGTAAAATGTATGTCAAAAAGTCATAAATCGTAAGAGTAGACATATAATAATAATTTTATTATTAAAAAACTGCAATTGTCTTCATTTACTTTTAAAAATAAAAATGCAAACCCATAAAATTGTGCTTAATGTATCATATGAGTTTGTTGCTTAAGTCTTTTGTTTTTTTCAGTCTATTGCTACAAACTCTTTTTACAGATATTTCTTAAAACAGGAATGCACATTAAAAGGTTAACTTATTTTTCAAGATTTAAAAATTGAGTTTAAATTAACCCTTATCCGATGCTTTAAATTTGTTTCAAAAAAATGGTAACTTGAATGGAAGCTTCATGGTACCCGGACTTTATGCTAACGTACATAATCCACAGAATGGAAATTTGGATTATGTCCGAATGGTTTTCGAAATTTGACCATTAACGAAACGGTCATATTCCCAATTTGGATTGTGACCTCTTAAAATTATTCACAATTACGTTCGGCAATGGTGAAAATTTTAATATATTGATAAAAAAATTTGTAACAAACAAACATTTAATTTAACATAAAATATCAAAACCAAGTACCCACGAAACTCACTTTAATAAAAAAATAACCAACTAAATAGTAACCAATTAAATACCCAGCAAAACAAGAGCTGAGCAAGAAGTAGTAAAAACACCACATCTACTGAGTCGGATGTGGTGCAAATTTAGGTGAATCATTAATGATTTTAACATTGTCGTGTCATTGGGCGGATGGAGTGAATATATAACTTATTTAATAGCATTTTAAACAGTGCATGGATGCTATTTTTCAATAGTTCATGGAAGGTCTTTTTCAAATATATATTAACATTTTTATTTAATAAAAATTTGCAGCATACTTTAGGGATGTATCTTTAAATATTAAAAAAAAAATCTTTTGGTGCCAGCGAGTATTGAACACACGAATCTGAGTTACGATCTGCTGTATTAAAGTAGACCGCGCTACCATTTGCACCAAAGTTACTTATGCAGTACAACAAACTAAAAACGAACTTAAGTTGAAAATATTGATATATTTTTATGAAAACAAGAAAAATATGCTACACAAATATATAATAAAAAAGATAAAATAATAATTTTTAAAATATTTTTATTATTTGATTTCGTATCACTGAGATATAAATTATTTTTAAAATATTTGTAAGTTTTGATGAGGTTAAAAAAAATATTAGGAAATAATAAAAATGCTCATTTAACAATTTTGAATTCATTGCAAATTTTAAAATATTTTTTTTAATAATTAATTTGACGAAAAGTGTCTTTAATAAGATAATGACAATGAGAAAAAAAAATATTGGAGAAGTAGTTTAACTACAGATCGGAAAAAGTGGCCTGCAATGAAACGATTGTGCCTTGGAACGTAAGATCTTTTAATGTTTCCCGTATTTTTTTTCTAAAGATTTGAAGAAAGAGGTCGGTAAAAACTCTAAAGGTAAATTAAAGTGATATATTTAAATTAAGTAAAAGGTTTTAATTAATTAATTTACTAATTAATTATTATTATTAATAAACTAGCTTTCAAAATTTGGCTTCGATATTTTTTGGTTTTGGCCAAAATTAAATTTTTTTACCTAATTTTTTTTTTGAATATTACACACGTTTCAATTGAGGCACACCTGAAAAGTATATCTTGAAACAAATATGAAAAATTCGATAAACTAATTTTTAGCAGTGAAATACATCTTTGCATTTTCTTATCAACAATATAAAATATTAAACCTTAGGTTTTTTTATATTTTTAAAAAAGTTTTACAAAAAGTTCCATCGCAAAGACAAAAAATAGATTTTTATCAAATAATTATTTTTCCACTCTGGATAACAATTTTCTAATTTAATTTAATTTAATTCTTTATGATTAAAGTCAAGATGTTAATTATTTGGTCGTTCTTAAATAACTTAATTCTCTTAAAATACTCAGAAAAAACTAAATTAAATAAAAAATACTAAAAAAATTAATTAGAATAAAAAAAAAATAAAATAAAAATTATCTCCCCGGCCCGGAATTGAACTCGCAACCTTCTGATTGCAAATCCAACCACTTACCACCTCAACCTCCATATAAAAAAAAATATATATGAACTTATGAAAAAGTACTTCTGTTATTAATTTAGATACCAATTAATTTATATGGTGATGCAAATGCTGTTGAAAATAACTTTAATTTACCATTTTTGGCAGTTGTTAACAATAACTTCTATTAAAGTGAAAAATGTGCGCATGCTAACGCTTTGGAAGTCAAGTTAAAGAGGTTCTTAAAGCACTACTTCCACTTTATTTTGCTGGGTATTATTTATTATTATTAATATTATAATCATTATTATTATTATTTCAATTTCGGTAGATTAACGAAAATGAAAATGTTTTTTTAGAAATCGAATTTTCAATATACTGTCAAAAATTTGGGTATACAGCTCAAAAACGCATTTATACTCTTGAACAAATACTTATAATCAACAACACCGGTTGACACGAATTTTGGGTCTGACCTCAAAATGTCCAATTTTGCTTTCATTCATATTACTAATGAAGGCAAAACAAATTTTTTTCATCAAAGTTTGCTTTTGATCTAATAAGGGGAGCTTCCCGAAGCGTTCTCTCCGATCTTAATGAAATTTGGATATGTGATGAAGAAAAAAAAAAAAAATTAAGGAATGCGAAGACGTTCCAAAGTTAATCGAATTAATTGCTCTGATGAACGATTATGGTGACCGTAAAATGGACATAGTGCACGATACGTATTTCGAACAGAACCATAATTTTCAAAATAAATTTGCTCTAAATGAAAGCGTTGTTCAGGCTTCAGTATATTCATGTTGAAATGCCAAACCAAACTAAACATAAATCACTTGACAGCTGACAAAATGGCCGCCAGTTAAAAAAGTCTTGCCAACTTAAAGGACTATACCTGTATAAAAAACACCCTTTATTAAGATAAAAAATATGTATATTAATACATATCAAATTTAATCGAGGTATTGTCTGAACTTTGTCAGACATTCGTATTTCTTTGGCTTTTACGCGACTTTTTCCGAAGAGCTTTTCTAGTTTCAGACAGGTTTCCATACAAACATGTTTAAGCTTTGACCCTACCTTTTAACCCATAAACATGAGATTGGGCCACAAAAAATATGTATCCCATATCTTTCTAATAAAGTAAAATTCATCTTTGTTTTATTCCATTTCAAAGTTCTATACCTCATCGACCGGTGTAATATTATAATTATAAGCATGCTATGGTCAAATTAAATGATTTAAAGCAGTTTAAAGTTAGTACAGTCGCCTTTCATTGGCGTTTGACAAATTGGGTTAAAAAATAAGATGTTTTGAATTTTATATGTAGGTTTGTTATATTATTCATTAGGTTTAACTTCATAAAACTTTGTCTGAATGAAAGAGATATTAAAATTTAGCTATAATAAGGGAGAAAATACAATTTTAAAAAATTATATAGCGATTATGGCCTCAATGGAAATAGTCCCCATAATTGGGACTAAAAATGGTCATAATACCAATAATATTTGGTTTTATGTCCTCTTTATTCTAGGAATTATGACCGAAAACTTTTTGGTGAGAAGTTCAGAAAGTGCAAAAAATAAAATATTTCCTTTTTTTCAAGTAGAGTTAAAGCTGTTTATTCCGGATAGTTCCGGTGTAAAACTACATTTTGGTTAATCTTTTAAGTGTTCACTTTAAGGTTAATCAAAAACATTTTGCGCATTTTTGCGACCGCCATACATTTTTTTCACTTTTCCAGTATGTGATATAATATTTGTTGAAATATATTAAAATTTTTTTAATATTAAAAGTGATTATCTCCGTGTCCTTACGTAAAAACTCATTTAATAATTTTATTAATCATGAATCTTAGTTATATTCAGTGAAAAATTTTCTTTTTTTAAAAAAAAGTTGATTTTTTTATAATCATTTATATACTTGAACTAATTTTTTACATAATACATAAGTGAGAGGTGAACAGAATTCGATTTATTAATTTTGTCCAGTTAGATTTGCGATCTACTATACTGTGCGCTGTATTAAAAAAACAGTTTTTTTTTCAAATTTTTCAAAAAAAATATGTTAATTATAATTGATTTCACTATGCCGGTGCCAAATTTATATGTGGAGCTATTATGGGATTCAAAGTTATAGATAAAAATCTAAAAAATATACTAAATATAGCGGAAAGAATGATTTACATAAAAAATTAGTTTATTGAAAAAAATAAAAATAAAAGTTTTGCAACAGTAGTTTCCCATTATTGTCCATTTTTTTGTAACGGTGTAACATACAAGAGTTATTGATATCTCATTTTAAAGATCTTTAATTTGTGGTTTTATTGCTTCAATTTTTGACTGCAAAATGCTGTATTTAAAAGAAAATGGTTTTCTAAAATTTTTAAAAAAATATATGTTAATTATAAATTATTCTTCTATAACGCTACAAACTCGACTTTCAGAATACCGTAAGAGCTCCACTTACGGCACTGCATAGGGAAGTAATTTACATTTAACATATATTTTTTAAAAAATTTTAAAGAAACAGGTTTTTAAATACAGCTTTTTGAACCGAGGTTTTTGAAAACAATGCATTTTGCCGTGGAGAAGTGAATAGTTTTTGTGCATAATTTAAAATAAGGGAGCTTAAGCCGCTGCAAAGATATGGAGGATTATGTACGACAAGTTTTTTTACAATTTTCTTATTTTTTAATGCGATATTTCAAGATCCGTTGGGATTATGTGTCGTACATTTGGACGAGGTTAAAGTTATATGATGTTCTATACCAAGTTTACATCTTCTATACCAAGTTTGGTTGAAATCAGAAGGGTTGGAGGAAATCGAGTGATTGATTTTATACGTTTTTAGTCAACTCCAATTCCTTAAATGTATATGCTCCCATGATGGTTGACAGAATTTACCTCATTTTTGATATTAAAATCGGATTAATTTTCTTTTCTTCACTATTCTATCTTGATTCAAGCGGTTAATTTTTTCAAAAAGTACATTTTGAATGAAACATTTTTCTTTTCTATTTCTAACAAGCTTTCAACCTGCGTATATTTACACAAATAAAGCAAATCAGACATATTAGCTACACAGAAAAAACTAAAAACGGGTTTCAATTAAAAAATTTATTGAATCAATTAATATTTTAATTGATTTTGAACCTATCACTGCAATGATACTATCAATTACACATTTTGTTAAAATTAAGAAGGAAAAAAAAGTTATAAATAACTTCTACAAAAAAAATATGATACTCACAAAAAAAGTGAGTGATCTATATGTTGGTATGTGTGTTTTTTGTAATGCTGAGTCTGTTTATGAGTGTGCTTGTTTTGTTTGTTAACTTCAAATATATTTCGTATTTTATACTGAAAATTTTCTATTTATAATTTCGTCTAAAATAAAATATGTATTTATATATTTAAAAGTCAATTAAAATTTGAATTGATTCAATTAAATATTTGTTTAGAAACAAATTAAATTCAAATCAACTCTTCAATTAGATATTTTAGGTTGATAGTTTTTTCTGTGTAGGTTAATGCTAGTATTTCGATCTGGCTAAAGATCTCATCAGACCCCGAAGTTGTAGAAAAGCTAGATCCTCCGGCATAGGCATTACTTTAACAAAAATCAAATAAAGCAAATCAACCATATTAGCTAGGTTGATACTTATATTTCGATCTGGCTAAAGATCTCATCAGAACCCGAAATATTAAAATATTTTTTGAATATTATCGTATATGTCCAGCAAATCACTTTTATTACACCGATCTAACTTGTATTTTTTAAGATTTTTTAAAAAAGTGCTATAAAATAACCAAAATTTTTTTTTTTTTTAAATCATTGTATAAAAAATAAAAAATAATAAATTTTAAAATTTTTTAAATCACGTTTGTACCCAAGACTTCAGACTTTTACATGCTTTTTATTGCGTGGTTATATCGTCTTTCTTTCAGAAGTTATAGGCTCCTAAATATTGCCGTATCTTTCATGACTCGTTGGTAAAAAATGGGTCAAGGTGTATTTCCGAAAAAATTTGCCAAAAAATGCTATCAAATGGGTTGTATAATGGAAATATATATATATAACCGCGATGTTTTAAAAATTGCAAATGAGAAAAATAATATTTGTCAGCTGTGGATCTATCGTACCTAGGTCCATTAAAAATAGTAATTTCCAAGAAAGGTTTTTCAAGTTGCTGATTAGTTTTATTGAGAGTGACCTTGCAAGAAAAAATTGTCTAGGATTCCTAGTGTAGAGTGTTAAAAACCCTTTCTACCGGGACATAATTTGCAAAATTTAACACTTTACCGATTGACGCGCTTTCTTTATTTTTTACATATTAATTTTTCATACAAATGTAAAATTTTTTGTTTGAATTCTCTAGAGTTTACGAGTTAGTAAAAAAAATGAATAGATATTTTAGCTAAATTAACATTTTGCAACTAAACGGAAATACAAATTTACTTAAATCTTTATTTGCAAAGCTTTCATAAGATGTCTTATTTAGAATAACCTAACCTTCTTATTTCAAGAAAACTGTCATATTAACAATTTCACTTGAACTAAACATGATAAAGTCAATTACTTTCAATCATTTAGAATAAATATTTAAGTGTGATATTTAAATAGATGTAGTTACAATAACACTAATCAACAAAATCAAAAAAATGGTATGCATCGGCGTAGAGACCTGTTAATTTTTAAATTAAATTTGGTTATTTTCCTACACTGTGAAACAAGAAATTGTATCCCTAACGAAGCCAACGGGAAATAAAGCTAGACAAACAGTTGACCAAGGGTTTTGAAAACTCGAATTTTATTTTCATATCCTTTTTATTCGTAGTTTATTCAGATATATGAATGAATAAGGCATTTTTGATAAAAGTTAAATTCGCGAATATTTTAAAAACCGGAGCTTATATTAAATGTTGGTGTGCGCATTCATGATCTACGTCCTACAATTTATCAGAATTGATAATTTGCATGTCCGATACATTTTTATTGTTTAACTGTGTAACTGGTACAAATTTTAAGATAGAAAATTTAACGGAAATATTGTAATGTTAAGCCCTTTCCGCAATGGCATAGCAAAATAAATTATAAAAAATAGTAAAATTTTAAATAAATATTTGTATTTACTTTTAGTTATATTGAGATGATGTTTATTATTAAGTATTTAGTAAGTAGTAAAATTGTACATGGGGATTCCCTTTTAAAGCAGTAATAAATAGTTGGTATATAAATTAATTATATATCGAATTTAAGTATTTGAGTCAATTTTTATGATAACACATTTATACTTGAGTTAGGTGTTAAATATGCTAATCAAATTACTAATATATTTTATTCAAACTTTTGCCACTGAATACTTTTATATCTTGTTAATTAAAATATTATTTCTTTTCGTTACAATAAAATTTTTAATGGCCCTTTAACTTGGCACAAGTGAACATTAAATGCAAATTAATATTTTATTTAAAAAAAAATCGTGACTTAATTAATATTAGGATGTTATTCTCATATTCGATAACTTATAGAAAATACACTCTTAACTTAATTTAGTTCAAAGTCTTTTAAAAGGATTCCAACTCCACTGAACTAATTTTTTCTGTAGATATCGTCTGAATCTGTTATTTAACTAAAGTTATCTCATTTTACCACATTAACTAATTTCAATTGTACTTGTACTAATTTTTAATTTTAAAATTTAGTTTAATTTTTTAAATGATTTTACGAATTTGTCTCAAAAGAGTGTGCGCCAGTGGCTATGTGTGCGTGCATTTCTATAATAAACCTGGTAGTGGTTGTTTTCAACAAGCACATGTAGATAAAAACATGTTTGTGAAGAAATTCCGAGCAGAAAGCAAGATAAACATTTTCCGGCAAAAATATTAAAATAAACATAATAATATAATTAAAATAATAAGGTTAGTATTAAAATAAAAAATATATTTTTTACAGTTTTATTAGTTTTTTGTTTTTATATACATCGAGATTATTTTTATATTATTTTTAATTAAAATAAAGAAAATCAAACCCATTAGCTCGGTTGGTACTAGTATTTCGCTCTGGCTAAAGATCTCATCAGACCCCGAAGTTTTAGGAAAGCTAGAGATTCCAGCATAGGCTTAGATTTAACAAAAAAAAACTTTTAATTATAAATTTTGCTCCATTGTTGTCTTCTTAGTAATCAAACACGTGGCTAGGGTGTTTTCCTAACAAGCATCATGACATTACCTTACTTTGAAAACCAAAAATGTTCTATTTATATAAAAAAATTGTTTTTACTCTGGTTTGAGTAATATTTTTTTTACAGTTTTATTAGTTTTTTGTATATTTACAAAAATAAAGCAAATCAGACATATTAGCTAGGGTGATACTAGTATTTCGATCTGGCTAAAGATCTCACTAGAACCCCAAGTTTTAGAAAAGCTAATAATAATAATAATTTTATAAAATCTAATAATCCATAATAGGCAGAGTTTTAACAAAAAACCAATTAATCATCTATTTTGCTCCATTGTTGTCTTCTTAGTAATCAAACACGTAACTACAATATTTTCCTAACAAGCATCATGACGTTACTAAACAAAAATTCTTCTAAATTTTTATATAATAACTGAATTTTTTACCTAGTTTTAACCAACTAACAT
This sequence comes from Delia radicum, assembly GCA_021234595.1. Taxonomy (NCBI): domain Eukaryota; kingdom Metazoa; phylum Arthropoda; class Insecta; order Diptera; family Anthomyiidae; genus Delia; species Delia radicum. Next base: position 101,925,989 of record CM037853.1, on the reverse strand, counting down.
TTAGAAGAGATCATGTGCTGATTTCAACTGATTTAGAGTCATTTCCACTTAACAGCTTTAACTAACTTTTATACCTAAAATTTAGGTCACCTCAGTTTAGCAGAACGTAATTTTCAACATCATGATTCTGGACCAAATTTTGGTACTTTTTTCTGTTCTCGTAACAGTTGAAAATCTGTTTTTACGGGATTTTTTATGAGTGTAGGTTAAAAAGTTTATTTTTTAATTTTTACATGAAATTTTTAAATACACAGTTATTTGTGAATAAATGAAATATTAAAATTATAAATATTATATTCAAAATTTAATTAGATCCTATTTAAAGTGAAACACTATCGATTAAATATTAAATTAATTCAAACTTTTAATAAGTTAAGCTATCAAATGCTTCCGCACAAAAAAAGTTACAATAAATATGGTCAATTAAGGAGTTTACTCTCTTTAAATTGTTTTTTATACAGCGATTTTTTTATTTAGCATTTCGAACTTTTATGTATATATTTCTCCTGCAATTTTGGTGAAAAATTCACACAAATTATACATTTACAACTTGTTAAACATAAAACAGTCATTTGATATGGTTTGTTTTTTTAAATGAATTACAAGGTTAGTAAAAAATTTAATTTATTCTACAAATACCTGACATTTACATTAAAAATAATGATACTGTATTACAACCTAAACAACTACATATTTTTAAACCAGAAATTTCCTGTGTGTACCTTTTTTGTGGTTTTACTTAAGAAGATATGGCGATTTTAGTTTTTTGAAAAACGCGGAATTGAACGAAAACGCACCTAAACTTCAACATATCGCTCATTTACTTCAAGAGCGTCACAACTCAAAAAATATGATTTTTGAGTTAATGACGCACAATTATTCGTTATATCACGTATCATATTGTGTAAAAAATTCGTATTGATATCTTGTATAGTCACCTCTTGAGCGAAATTCTTTCGTTTTTTTTTCTTCAAGATGGGAGTAAATTGAAAACTTTAAACTCGTTTTCTACAAAATCAAAATTTTTGAGTTATGACGTTATTGAAGTAAATGAGCGATATATTGATTAAACTTAACGGCTTTGCTAATACTACTAAATATAATATTTCTACCAAAATTCGTAAAAACCCGTCCATAAGACGATGTCATTTATATGTATGTTATAATGTATGTTCTGAAAACAAAATTAGAGCTGTTTTGCAAAGTTTCAGCTTTAATCTTACTTTGTGTTAAGTATCAACGGTTTCTAGTAGACATACATATGTTTCCAAGATTTTTGAATATTGTATTAATTTAAAAATATTCATTTTTTGAAATTTTCCGAAATTCCAATTTTATCGCATTCTCGCTTCCAAACCAAACCAAATTTAGGTTTCTATCGAAATAACTTAATCTCTTATCATAAAACAGTAATTTGGAGCATTTATTGCCAATTTAATTTAAATATCTATACTTGGAAATGTTCAGAAATACGTGTCAAATGTTTTTGTTTAATAAAAAATACGTCTGCCAAAGTTAAATGCAAATTTTTTAGCTTGTCTTATTTAAAATTATTTTTGAACAAAATGTGGAACAAAATTGACTAAAACATTTTTTTTAACTTGGCGAGGCACTCAGTTTTTCTTATGTAAGGTCATTTTGTACAACAAAACGCAACCAAATGCTTAAAAATGTATGCAAAATAAATGGTGTTTTCATAGAGGTATTGAACTTTGAAATGGAATAAAACAAAATGAAATGAAATTTACTTTATTTGAAAGATAATCTTCTGGAATTATAATTTAAATATGCCAGAAATATGACCGCCACGGCTGGCTCGGTCGTATCCTAATCTGGAGGTCCAATTTTCGACGACTTTCTCCAACATTTGTGGCCGTACTTTGGCAAAAACTCGGCGAATGTTGTCCTCCAAGTGGTCAATCGTTTCGGGCTTATCCGCGACGACTTCACATATCCCCACAGAAAACAGTCCAGCGGCGTTAAATCGCACTATCTTGATGGCCAATTCATGGGTCCGAAACGTGAAATAATATGGTTACGAAACGTTTCCTTCAATAAATCAATTGTGGCACGAGCTGTGTGACATGTTGCACCGTCTTGTTGAAACCACAGCTCCTGCACATCATGGTTATTCAATTGATGATCGAAAAAGTCAGCAATCATGGATCTATAACGGTCACCACTGACTGTAACATTCTGGCCAGACTGATTGGGGTTTTCCTCTACGCTAAGCTCTACAGCAGCAATGACTTCTTCTGTACGTACTGTACGACGTCTCTTTGGATGCATATTATCATTTAGAGTAAACATGGTGCGAAAACGTTTCATAGTTAATCGAATTAATTGCTCTGGTGGACGATTATAGTGCGCGATACGTATTTCGAACAGAACCATGATTTTCAAAATAAATTTGCACAATTTGGAAGCGTTGTTCAGGCGTCAGTCTATTCATGTTGAAATGCCAAACCAAACTAAACATAAATCAATTGACAGCTGAGAAAATGGTCGCCAGTTAAAAACGTGTTGCCAACTTAAAGTTCTTTACCCTTTATTTGGTGTTTCAGTAAAATTTTAAGTTTTTGATACAAATTTTAAGTAACTTTTCACCTTTTTAAATCAGTTATAAAATTAAACAGTTTTACAGTTATATTAGTTTTTTGTTTTTATATACATCGAGATTATTTTTATGTTATTTTCAATTTATAACGAGCTTTCAACCTCCGTATATTTACAAAAATAAAGCAAATCAAACATATTAGCTAGGTTGATACTAGTATTTCGATCTGGCTAAAGATCTCATCAGAACCCGAAGTTTTAGACAAGCTAGAGCCTTCATTATAGGAGGAACTTTAACAAAAAACCTATTAATAATCAATTTTGCTTTTTTTGATTTGAAAAAAAAATCCAGCAAAAAACAAAATTAATTTTTGTTTCAATCATAAAATTTGTTTTTTAAGTAAATTTTTAAATTTTCGAAAGAGTTTGAAAAAGTGATTCATTTCTTTGATATTTTTAATGGAAAATAATAAAAATTAAAAGTAATCGAATTTTAAATTAAGGTTTGGTCAAAAAAAATTAATTAAAGGTTTTATAATAAACATTGTGCAAAATGTTCGGAAATAGAAGCAACATGTCTCTATTTTTATGATTTAACTGTAAAAATCATTAAATGACATTAGTTTTTTTTTTTTAAAAAATTGGTGGTTTATCTTATAAAATTACCTAGCCATTTTTTGCAATTTTTTAAAAAAATTTAGCCATTTTTTTAAACCAAGTTCTGGAAACACTGGCTGTAGTGTACTTTTTTTTGCATTTAAGTTAAGAAATTTAATTTTTGGCTGAAATTTAATTTTTAACACCGACTGATTAAATTAAATGTTGAATGTATTTAAACACTTCATTTAAATCCCACTAAATGGCAAATTACAATATTTTAATAAACTAATATTTTAATTTTTTTAACGAGCTTAACTCGAAAAACATTCCGTTGACTATACACAGTTCGTTTTTTTAACTTTTTTTCCGTATCATAAAAATAAAGAATTTTGTAAATAATCCACCTATTATCGAAATATATATTTCTAATAAAATATCAATTAACAAACTAATCATTTGCAATAGACAAGTTGACGGATGGACAAGACATATTGCAAATAAATCAGTTAATTAACACATCTATAAATAATTTATAACTATTTATTTTATAATATACGATACATGCGATAAAGACATGAAAATGCATAATCTTAAATATTTAAAGGTTCAATAAACTGTAGTTTTATTAATCAGATTAAATAATAAATTTATTAATTATTTGCTAATTTATTTTAACATGTCATGTCGTATTATATATTTAGATGATTTTATGAAACCACACTAAAAATTGGATAGTTTGTATTTTAAATTAGTCTCAAATATTTTCAATGCTGATTGTGAAAGGCGTGGTAAAGAAGAATTAGTGTATTTTCTAAAAATCATAACTACATTGTAAATTTTCAATTTTCTGAATCAGACTGCGCAGTTTCTGGTATTGAACCTTTGTCAGTGAGCCTGTTTTTTTTTTTTTTGAATAATGTAATATTTGTTATGTTTTTATTTGTTCGATTGCGTCTATATGAAATTTTCTGTGCAATCTCTGACCGTGTTATAGATAAACTGATTTTTAATGCCACATGCACTCGCACTACACGTTAGACAGAGCGCTTTAGCGCACTGATCTATCGTCAGGTCGAGTTATGTTGTAATTAAAACTAGTTTTATTCAATACATGGTGTTTTTGTTCTCGCATACATAATCTCAGAAGTACAACTCCAACAACACAACAGTTCTATTTTTAGAAACTTACCTCACTCTAATGTCCACTGTTTTCCCATATGTTGTAAGTGATGCCACATCTATGATATATTCTTTGTATATTCGGTAGATGGCGCTTACGTCGTTAGGGAAGAATTGCCAGAGAGCAAAGTTTAATTTTTGTTTGAGTTTGAATTTTAACGTCTTTTTCAGACAATTGCAATTAATACTATAATTAATATGCAATTTTATTTAATTTTAATTGTGAAAGGCGTGGTAGAGAAGAATGAGTGTATTTTCTAAAAATCATAACTACATTGTAAATTTTCAATTTTCTGAATCAGATGCTCAATGCTATTTAAGACATATTACACACCCTAGAACAAATTACAACTTTTTTTCTCACACATTTATAAATCAACATGTATGGGAAACTAGAGAACGTATATAGTTAAACTGCGTTTGAAGGTTTTCGCCATCACGTCAAAATTTCTATTAATATTACATTAAAGTTTTAATTTTTAAAGTAAATTTTAAAATACTTGTACTCACTTTAGGATGCCAATAAGGTTATCAAATGAAAGACGAGAAGCTTTCCTGTTATTAAAAAATTACTGGTTATAAGTTTCCACAATTAAAAATTTCACAAATGTCTTTTCTAAGAACTGAATCCTTCAATAATTTTGATAATTCTAAATTCGTCAAGAACACTCCAGCAGTGTTGCTCAGTTTTACCTAGGTTACTGGTCATATTTCAGAGCATTTTTGTATTAAAAATTACCAAAATCGGTTTAGCGGTTAAAAAGTTATGGTTAAAAATACGAATGTAACTTTAAATATTGTGTGCAAATCGGTGCATTTCAGTACAAATTAATCTCTAGGCGTCTGGTGATCAATAATTTATTGCCTACTAATTACATAAAAAATGTATCTTCAATGGTGTTAGTTAGGTCAAAACTCCCTCTGAAAAATATTCGATTTTTGTTTCTATAAAAAAAAAACTTTAAAATTTTGGTAAAACTAAAGGGTCCAATACACGACACCAGCATGAATGCACAATCAAGTGATTGTGTGATTGAGCTTTTGAGCATACACCACACCATCATGCTGGTACAGTTTTCATTTCTTTACAAAAAGTGTGGAGAAAAGTGTGGAGAAAAGGTACTTTGACTCTGTTGGCATCTGGATCAAATTCTTTTAATTTCTCAACCATTTTAACATTGGCTTTTTAAATCACGATTACAATATTATCAACTTTTAAGTTTCCATAAACACGGCATTGACTTGAATAAATCGAGGAATTCTCCCCAAAAATAATTTTTCGTTTGCATTCATGGTCTTGTTTACTGCTTGAAAATTTTTAAAAACTGAGCTAATTTCACCACACACGATACATGCATGCTGGTACAATCATAAAAATATCAAACTGTTTTTGATTTTGCTCAATCGGCATGTGCAATCGCACAACAACCCCACACACGGTCAATCGGCATGCACAATCACTTGATTGCGCATGCATGCTGGTGTCGTGTATGGGCCCCTTAAGCAAGAAAAGTTAAATTAATAAAATTTACGTGTATTTTTCAGTATATTAAGCCTTTACAAATATTTTATATAAAAATAGTATGATGGATTGAATTTGTTTAAGGACATTTTTTAAATGTTTGATCTTGGAAAATTAAATCCAATATTTTTTTAATATTTTTTTCACCTTTCATTTGATACCAATCATGAGCACAAATATTTTTATATATTGTTAGAAAAATTTAAAATTTAAAGTCCTATTAAAATTTATTTTGACGTAATGGAGAAAAACTGAAAACGCAGTTTAACTATATATGATCTCTATTTTTTCGTATATATTGATTTGTCAATGTGTGAAAACTACTGTCGCACGGTGTTATAATTGTCAGAAAATTGTATATTTAGCAGTGGTTAAAAAAAAAATATTTTAGTAATTTTTTTTTATACATTTACTTTAGAAAGCATACGATAAACTTAATTTAAATTGAAATATATAATTTACGAGTAGTTCAACAATTTTAATTCCGAGGGCGAATCAATAAGTCCTTGACTTTTCGAACTTCCCTCGTATTTATATAAAATGCAACACTGCTCATATCAAGTACCACCTGTTAATAGACTATCGTCAAATTTTGAGCAGGTTCCGTCATTTACTTTGCGTTTCACAGCTGTTCAAAACATACAACCTCGTGGATTTTTTTAAAAATGGAAAACAGTGAATTTCGAATGCACATTCAACATTATTTTTTGCAAAAAAAAAACCGTCAATCAAACCAAGGAAAAGCTTGATAAATAAGTGGTTTATTGACTTTCGTTGTGGTCGCACAAGTACAAATGACGCTAAACGTTCTGGACGCCAATTGGGGTCAATACCCCCGAAAATGTCGAAAAATCCACGATATGGTGTTGGCCGATCGAAGAGTAAAAGTACGTGAGATTGTTGATGCCATAAGCATTTCATATGGCAGTGTGGTTTCGATTTTAAGTGATCAGTTGGGTTTAAAAAAGTTGTCCGCAAGATGGTTGCCACGTTTGCTCTCAATTGATTATAAACGTTATCGTGGCCAATAAGGTGATGGCAACAGTTTTTTGGATGCACGCGGGATAACCCACATCGATTACCTTCAAAAGGAAAAACAATAAACGGTGAATATTATGCCAACTTATTAGACCGATTTAAAGATTTAAAAAAAAACGAACCCATATGACCAAGAAATGTCTATTTTGTGGACCTCGAAAAATCCTATTTTTGGAAGGGACGTTGGACTAAGTGTATTAAGCTAAAAGGAGATTATGTTGAAATTTTTTTTTTTTTTTTTTGCAAAAAAAACTGTTTTATTCAAAAAGTCACGGACTTATTGATCCGCCCCGTATCTTAAAATTAGAAACAGTATAAGCCTTTCTAATAAAAGAGACAAATATTTCAACTACATTTAATGGAATTATTGTTATTTGTCATACTTTAGCAAAAGTTTTTGGCATGTCGTTTACTTACTACAATTGCAAATCTTCCTACAGCTCGAAAAATTCAATACAATTACGTTTATTTGCTACAATTTACTATTTTTACTACATCTGGAAAAACTAAATACAAAAAGTAAAAATTGCATCAGAAAGTGGTTAAAAATTTTGAATTAACGAACAACCCAAAAAGTTATGATAATGAAAAAAATGTAGTACAAAATCCAAACTTTTCCAGAAAAAAAATAACCTCGATTTGGTAAGTAGCAACTTCATTTGTATGCTTTCAAGAAAGCACTTAACCGTCTTGCATACAACAAAGCAATTTGAAAGGCATTTTGCTGTGCCTTCTTTTAAAGCATTAAATAATGCATACAATTAAACAATAAAGAATGCATACAATGAAGCATTAATGTTCTCAATACACAAAAAATGCGCTTCTCATTTTCTATGTAGACATGAACTTAATGCTTCTTAGAGCATATGAAAGAAGCGCTTTTCACCTGAAAAAGACACATACCAAGTGGTATATCGCGAACAAAAATTATATCTGCTGGAATTGTTTCGGCAGCTCTCGATAATAAAATAATGCACTATTTTTGACACTATTTTTGACTGCGTTATTAAGTCTGTTCTAAGCCATTACCGCGAGTGCCCACGGGAATCCAATTTCCCACAACCAACAACATTTTACACACAATTTTACAACTCGAAACTCTTTATAGTAACAATGGGTTCCCTCAGTAACGTGCGTGGAACAAAACTATAAAGGGTGTTTTTTATACTGGTATAGAACTTCAAGTTGGCAACACTTCTTCAACTGGCGGCCATTTTGTCAGCTGTCAAGTGATTTATGTTTAGTTTGGTTTGACATTTCAACATGAATAGACTGACGCCTGAACAACGCTTCCAAATTGTGCACATTTATTTTGAAAATCATGGTTCTGTTCCCGATTTTCATAAGTGAATTTTGTTTAGCGATAAAGCTCACTTTTGGTTAAATCTACTCGTCAATAAACAGAACTACCGTAATTGAAGTGATGATAATCCTCAAGTGTATGTTGAGACACTGTTAAATCCAGAAAAAGTGACTGTTTGGTGTGCTTTATGGGCTGTTGGAATTATTGGTCAGTACTTCTTTAAAAACGATGCTGGTCAGAACGTTACAGTCAATGGTGACCGCTATAGAGCCATGATTACTGACTTTTTCGTTCACCAATTGCACAACCATGATGTGCAGGAGCTGTGGTTTCAACAAGACGTGTCAACATGTCATACAGCTCGTGCCACAATTGATTTATTGAAGGAAACGTGTGGTAACCGCATATTTTCACGTTGCGGACCCGTGAATTGGCTATTTTCAGTGGGGATGTGTGAAGTCGCTAGTTTACGCCGATAAGCCCGAAACGATTCACCACTTGGAGGGCAACATTCGCCGCATTATTGCCAATATACGGACCTTAATGTTGGAAAAAGTCATCGAAAATTGGACCTACAGATTAGACTACGTCAGAGCCAGGCGTGGCTATTATATGCTAGAAGTCATATGCCAGAAGTCGTATTTAAACTGTAAAGCAAGAAGATTATCTTTCGAATAAAGTAAATTTCATGTCAATTTAAAAAATTCATCTTTGTTTTATTCCATTTCAAAGTTCTATACATCTATAAAAAACACTCTTTATAACAAGCTAAATAAATGTAAAGCGTCCCATCTGCTATGATTTGAAGTTTATTTTGTAATTTACACTCAATTTTTTCTGCGATTGTACTTTAAACACACTAAATACTGCAATACCATATTTTAATTTCTCTAATTGAAATGTTATATTAAAGTTATTTTATTTCATTATCAAGGTTTAAATCTCACGCAGTTTAAGATAATATTTTTGCCCTTAGGTCTCTTTTAATGGATTTTTTAAATTTGAGTTTGTGGGCGTTGTGGTGTAATAGTTAGCGCGTTGGACTGTTACACAGATGGTTCCGGGTTCGATTCCCAGTGACGACACCAACTATTAAAAAAAAAATTAATGATACATATGAGTAAAATAATGAATCAGGGCTATGAACCAAAAAGCTTCAATAAGTTCGCTAACTCTCCATCAGGTGGTGAGCAGCAACTGTTCTAAGATTTATCATCTCGCGCAATTACAGTGTTGCCATGTTTGAAGCCCTTCATATATCCTCACCTTTCACATCCCTACTATCCCCTTTGCAAAGAAAGTAACACATTAATTAATAGGAAGAATTACCTGAGTGTTGCTTCTCTTTAAAAAAAAAAAAAAAATTATTAGGAGTAAAAAAAATCTAAATTACAAGTCCCTCTGACAACTGAAATCATGAAAATATTTGTCATTTCTTCAGAATAATTAATATTAAAATTGAGCATAAACTGCCGAAGGGTTGAAATTACTAAAAAACGTATAAACTTTTTAAATTAAAAAAAAAAAACAATTATAAAATGTTTTAAAATAACGTATTTTCATCCATCCCACTGTGCAGTTAGTTATCGAAAAAAGTTATGAAAACCCGTGAACTCCAAATATTCTTGATTACCATGAGTAGTGTAGTCGATATTATATCTTGCAGTTTGGTATTAAAAGTGTGCAAAACCAACTGCCATTTTAAATGTTATTAATGATAATGTCAAGTTACCTCAAACATTTTTATACCAACTGATTTTATAGATTAGAAACATTTGGGGTGAACTGATAACATTCTCTTTCTAGTGCTTTATATTAATTTTTAATTCGTTCGATAGACACATCTTACAGAGTGATTATCGTACTAACTTATTTGCCAACTAAAGGGTGTAAACGATTTTTTTTACAAATATTACTCGAGTTGTAAAAATTTAATAAGTTGCAAAAATTTATTAAGTATTATTGGAATTTAGACTTTAAAATAATATAAAATCTTTATATTTCTAAAACTTTTTTCATACCAAAGAAGAAAAAATGTAAAAAATTAATATAGACACATTTCAACTAAATATGGTTTCTTATTTGCAAAACCCCTACGAATAAAAATTAATTCCATTAATAGATTTTGGAAGACCAAAATCTTCTCAAAAATACTTAAACCCAACCGGAAAAAATTTTATTTTCATAATTATTTGACATTTCATTAGCATAATTTAACATATCGAAATGTGTGACTGTCTTTAGGGTTTTTTTGAGAAAGTAGTAAAAGCGAAGTGTTTCTAAAAACTGAAATCTTTTTAAACATAGAAGTGTCAAATTAAAAGCAGCAAATACTTAAAAAAGATTTTCTAATGAACACAGCCCATGTTAATTTAATATTGCTCCATTAAAGTAAATTTATATCATCAGCTACATGGTGTACACAAAAATCTTATTTCTATCCAATTTAAGAACAAAGATTTATATATTACGTAGTTTGAATATATTTTTCAATCACTTAATCGTAAGAGCTACAATGAGATTCGAACAGACAAATGTATATAAAAGAACCAATTATACCCTGAATATTGATCGGAAATAGCAATCAGTTCATCATATGAGTTTTCTTGTAAAATTTCATATTCATTGCTATAACCTGCGAAACAGTCGAATGGCTTAAGTAGGTTATCGTGAAAACTGGTGAACACTTCTCGTCGCAATAAGCAACAATAAATGCAAAAAAAAATTCAACACCAAGGGTAGGGAATTTTCAAAAAGGTCTTCAAATTTAATGAGAGTAATTAGGAACAATTCGATAAATTTCAATATTCCAAATATATGCAAGAATAATTGTCCAAATTCTAACAAGAACTTTTATAGTGATATCTTTCTTTATTTACAAACTTGATAAAATTTTCTTTCTTTTGATTTCTCGACTTTAGTAGGTTGCAAAAACAATTTCCTCATATCATAGTTCAATTTTGTGACTGGGTTTACAGTAATGTCGCTCAACACAAAAACACATTTTTCACCATGTGCTTAGAGGTGAATAGTATTTGAAATTCACCTCTAATTTTTTCACCCCAAACATTTTTTTCACAACTAAATATCTAAAAAGTGTTTTTTTTTTTATCACAAAATTTCTGTTTTTTACATCCAAAAAGTACTTCACCACAAACATTTTTTTTTCAACTCTAAATTTTTTTTTCGTTTCATTTTAGCTTATACAATGTGGAGGGTATAAAAAATATTTGGTAAAACCAAATTTAATGCATTTACTTGTTTTTACTTGAAATAAGTAAAGTTAAATCATTAGTAATAATTTTGTCTGCCACTGTACATTGAATTGGAAGAAAAAACGTAACTCGTCACATTTAACAAATTCCCAGAATAAAACAAACAAAATATAGTAACATTGCTACACATATGAGTATAATTAAATTAAATATTTAATACGAGTGATTATGTTTATGTTTAATGACAAACCAATAAAATTAATCGACCCTCATTTGTTAATTAAATAATTAATTGTAAATATGTTTAAACAATTTAACAATTATTTTCACTTATTTGTAAAATTTTCATTACAGATTTAAGAAATGGGTTTAAAAAAGGAATACCTAAGATATGGACGTTCAGCAAGAGATCGTATCTTAGGTTGGCTGGGTGTACCACCGCCAGTAGCAAATGATTTCAATCGTAACGTCTCTACAACAAATACACAAAACACATCGGATTCCACAGACAATGTTGTCGGTTCACAACAACAACAAACTTCAGGTCATACTGGACAATCGCGTACATATAGTCGTTCACAAAATTTACCCCATCCATATATAAGAAATCGTCCAACACCATGGTCTATGTTAATATCACAAGGAGCTAAACTTAGTAATAGTAAGTACAAGTTTTTTATATTATCAACAAACAAAACAAAAGTTATAACTGTAGTTATAAGTTATAACTTGTCATATCCAAACTTACCCAAAACTCTGACAATTTTCCTACGGAAACAATGTTAATATTTATATTAAGTTAAAAGTGCTAACAAAGCTTTCAAATGTTGAACCGAGTTATTTTGTTTAGTGAAAGCCGAGTTTAAAACGGAACGAATTCTCTAAAAAAAAATACCCAATTTCATTCTCAACAGACCCTTTACTTTCACAGCTTCATGTTAGGGAAATGCTTATTTACCGAAATATCAAATTCGGAGACCTGACCCCCCTCTAATTTTACAATTAACTTAAAGAGTATATATAGAAAATACATTATAGACAGGTCGTAAACTTTCACATTGTTATACTCTGCGACGAAATTTTCAAGTTTTCCGAATATTAAAAATATCTAACTTATATTCAGTAGTCCGCGCTTAAATACGGCCAGCTTTGGTAAGTTTCCCGTTTAGTATTACCAAACATATATTTCATACAAAATGCATGGAGATAATTCATTTAAGTGAGTATCGCTTTAATGCATTTCCCACTTAAATGATTCCCTTAGGCTGAATTAAATTAGTAAAACGAAATCGAAATGGATAGCTTATATGAGTTTTAACCTAAAAAGCAATCCATAAAACACATAATTTTTTCTTTTTAATTTTTTGTTAAACACAAAATTATGATAAAATCTTAATTTATTTTTAACTTAAACTCAAAAAAAAAAAATGCAAAAATTTCGTTTAAAGGAAAGAAATTCATTTTTTAAGCAAAAAGTGTTAAAAAATAAAAGTTTAAACGTTTTTTTTTACGCATTTATGCAATATTTCCCTAAATGTGTTTAATTGTGCATTTAAGCGGGACAACAGTAATAAAACTATTTATCAAATTTAAATTTTTGGAAGAACCTCCTCTTGAAAATCATCATTGCAATGCATTATTTTATCACGCTGATCACAACATTTTAAAATCGCACGGTTAGTTTTCGAGATTTCTAAACTTTTTGGGTTTCATAGAACATCCTTTAAAAAAAACTATTTTAAAAAATTGTAAAAATTCGACGTTTTTAAAAATAAAAAGCAGACTTATGTACATTAATATATAAGTATGTATTATATAAATAATAGTATGTAACTAATATCAATTCAACTTTTTAATTAACCAAAAAGTCAATATCAAACTATTACAAAAATAATAAAAAACCCCAAAATAAGTTTGCGTAACTTTACCACAAAAAAAACCAAACTCGTAGATACAGTTATAAGTACACTGCGTTACATAACTCTAATTACAAAAGAATTTTGCTATTTTTTTCTAATATTACAAACACTTTTTTAAAAATATTAACTGTTTTTAAGAGTGTGAAAACAACTGTTCTTTTATTGTGTACAATTGAAGAGATCACTGAATTGATTTAAGAGAAAAACTGTGTAATAATATTTTGTTGGTGTTTCATAACTATAATTACATTTAAAGGTAACCAAAGAAGACCAACAAAGAACGACAACTTCAAGAATTATTTTTTTTTTTTTAAATTTATTTTCATCGGGATAAACATTAATTGCATTTATAGTAATTAAATGTGCTAAAGTCCCAAAACTTTTGAATCTCGCTCCTAGACGAGGACAAGAAATTCTCATTGAGTTTGTGATTTAACATAACAAATATCTCTAGAAATTCTAATAACAAAGTCCCCTGAAGATTTCCTTAGGCAGGAATGAAATCCGGATAGGGACACGCCTACATCAGATTGCTTTTCACAATTTGTTAAATAAGTTTTGGGACTTTAGCACATTTAATTACTATAAATGCAATTATTTTTGTTTTTTTACACAATTTTAATCAATTTGCACTAAAATGCAGCGCGGTTCATATCTTCGTGATATTAAAAAATGGCAAAGTTCAGTCTATTTAAAAGGTTTTCGGGAAATTGCCAGAAAAATAAATCGTTCACATGCAGTTGTCACACATTTTGCAAATAATCCGAGTGCTTATGGTAAAAATAAAACAGGCGGCCCGAAAAAAAAACCTTTCTGATCGGGACCTGCGTAAAATAATCAACTGTGGCAGTAATGAAGAGTCTCAATCAGATAATCGATGAATGTAAGGTAAATGTGTTCAAATCAACCATAAGTATTCTCCTAAATAATTCACAGGGATTTACTCACCAAAAGATGATGTATGCGCCAAGATTATTACCCCGCCACAAAACTGCTCGACTTGAATTCGCTAAAAGGAATTTACAAACCACCTGGAGAAAGGAAAGTCAATAATCGATGTTGTTGGTAGGACTGTTTAAAAATAAACTTATTTTAAAGGTGATATTTTCTGATGACAAAAAGTTCAATCTTGATGGTCCAGATGGTTTTAACAGCTACTGGAGATACCTACATAAGGAACCACGATATTTCTGAAAAAGAAATTTCTAAGGAGGATCCTTGATGGTTTGTTGCGCTGTTTGTTTCGATGGTATGGTTTATTTGACATTTTCAACACTGATAGAATTTTCCTTCATAGTATTAATAGATTTAATGAATAATTTCATTAATTTTGTTAATTTTTTTATAAAATTTTTTTACGCTTTTTCAGTATTTCATAAAAAAAAAAATCATTAAAACTATGAAAATTTTTTGGAATTTTTTTCAATAAATATTTTAACTTATAATACCAAAAAAATTGTTCAGCGTGATTATGTAATTTTTTTCTATATAGTAGATTTCGGGTTCAGAAATCACAAATCTGATCAGAAATACAATAAAACAACTACTGCACAAAAAACAGCATTATCATTACACTGCAGTAACTCAAATCACTATCCCGATTTTGATAATACACTAATTTTGAATACAGAAAACAATTACAGACGCAGATACACTTTAGAAATGCTTCAAATTATGAAAGTACCATTAACACAAAGAATAAACTATAAAACGGACATAGCAAATATTGCTCAGAATTACAGACATTTAGTTAATAGGAATTAAGATAATTATTAGAATGTTAAATAATATATGTTGTTATAATATTTTAGTTAAGATTTTAAATATTGTTCATTTAATTTTGTTTACTATGATGTTTTTTAAATATTTTTTATTATTGTTTTCTGGGATATTTTTATATTGACAAAAAACAAATATTTATTTCAAAATTTATTTTCCCGCCTTTTTTAAAATTTGTTATTTAAAAAATTTTAAAATTGATAAAAATTAAATTAAAATAAATTTCCCTGAAGAAGTCTCCCAATGTGGAGACGAAATATTGGAAATTAATAATTTACAATCGTTTTAACAAAAGATCTTAAGCTCGAAGAAGAATCATCTATAAATTATGAATTTTATTTTTTTAACAGATAAAACTTTCATAACGTTTATTGAAAAAAAAATTCATATACTTTATGAAATTTTTGTTGGGGGTATGAAAGCATTCTTTAAAATTGCATTAATGAAACATGTTTCATTGATTCTATGAAACATTTTTTTGGAAAGTTTTTTATGAAAAAAATTATTGCATTAATGAAGGAATTCATTAATACTTCGAAAAAATTTCTATCAGTAAAACCACAGAATGAGTACATTACAGTATTAGAAGATACTCCTTATACTCCTTACTTATACTTATACTTATACTTATACTTATACTTATACTCATTGCCGCTAATATCTTAAACTCTTATAAAGATATAAATGTTTGTTTTTTTTGTAATAAAAAGTAATGAAAATATTTCATACTAATTATGAATTTTATTTATTTAACAGATAAAACATTCATAGCGTTTATGCTAGAATTATTGAAAAAAAATTCATATACTTAATGACATTTTTATTGGGTTAATGAAACTATTCTTTAAAATTGATTTAATGAAACATGTTTCATTGAAATGGGAGTTTCTTATGAAAAAATTCATTGCATGAATGAAGGAATTCATTAATACTACGCAAAAATGTCTATTACATTACAGTATTAAAAGATACATTTTTGCCATTTATTGAAAATAGCAACGAGGAAGAATTCATTTTGCAAGAAGACAATGCCTCCATTCATGTGAGTCGTCAGACGATGGAATGGCTATCATTCAAAAAATATAAGAGTACTGGAATGGCCCGCATGTTCTCCGGATCAAAACCCCATTGAGAATATTTCTGGAGTATAAATCCGTTTAGTTTATGCAGAAAACCGTCAATACGAAAGCGTTTTTCATCTAAAAGAAGCAGTTATTGATGCGTGGAGATCTATAACGGAAGAACTTGGAATACATTTGGTAGACAGTATGGCTGATTGAATTTTCGAGTAGATTCAAAAAAACGAGGACTAACGTATTATTAAAACCGATTCTTTAAAATATTATTCTTAAATTTTTGCGTATTTTGATATGAAAAGTTTTATAGTTATGAAACACTTATTGATTTTGTTATTCCTTTGCAAATAGTAAAATAAAAAATAAATGAATTGCTTTTTTGTTAAATATTATTAATTAGTTAAACTTTCTTACTTTTTTTAACTTACGAAATTTATGGCGTTTTCTTTTCTGGCAAAAATGTCACATTTTTTTTGCACTTTGCCCTCAAATTACATTTTTGTGTTCTTTTCTAAAATAAGGAAATCACCCTGGGAGGGTGCCGTGTTTCTTTCTGAAAATGTTGCCTTATAAAAGGCAAAAAATGCTAAATTTTCTGCCCTCAAAAAATTTACAGGGTTGGATGTTGCCCTTTTTTTGGTTTATCAATCTCATGTGTATATATTGCATGGTTTTTGGCGAGAAAACTCTCACCTTGGTAGCAGAGTGGTAGTGTGCTGGCTTCTGACACAGAAGATCCCGAGTTCGAACTCGAACATTTTTTTATATTTTTTTTTGTTGTTGTTTTTGCTATTTTTTTTTTTATTTTTTCTTTTTGTAAGTATTTAAATTTTTTTTTAATCTGAAATTCGCTTACAAACAAAATTATAAAAAAATATTTAATCGAAAAAAATGTATGGAGCTAAATCCAAATTTTTTAAATAATTAAAAAAACAAAAATTAATTATTAAAAAAAACATTAAATTTTTCTAAAGTTTGCTGGGATTCGAACCCGAACCTTAACAACACTAATTTTAATTATTTAAAAAATTTGGATTTAGCTGCATACATTTTTTTCAAAAAAATTTTTTTTTTATAATTTTGTTTGTAAGCGAATTTCAGATTAAAAAAATTATTAAATACTTACAAAAAGAAAAAATTAAAAAAAATATCAAAAACAAATTAAAAAAAATAGTAAATTAAATTTAACAAAAAAAAAAATAAATATAAAAAAATGTGATACCAATATGGGTTCGAATTCGGGATCTTCTGTGTCAGAAGCCAGCACACTACCACTCTGCTACCAAGGTGAGAGTTTTCTCGCCAAAAAATTTGCAATATATACAAATGAGATTATAAACCAAAAAAACAGGGCAACATCCAACCCTGTAAATGTTGCATTTTTTGCCTTTTATAAGGCAACATTTTCATCAAGAAACACGGCACCCTCTCAGAGTGCTTACCTTATTTTAGAAAAGAACACAAAAAGGTAATTTGAGGGCAAAGTGCAAAAAAATGTGACATTTTTGCCAGAAAAGAAAAAGCCATAAAAAACATACTTGTTTAAATAAATGTAATATGTGATGAAATTGTGTTCTATTCTGATTGTAAAAATGCTTAATTTTAATGGGGCGAGGGCAAAATTTGAAAAATGTTGCACATTAAGAAGGCAACACTTTTTTCCAGAAAAGAAAACACCATTAGTGAAATTATTGTGTAGTTATAGTTTTGCAACGCAGTGTATTATTATTATTATTATTGTTCTATTACAACATTTACTTTGCAGAAACAGACAAAAATTGTATACTTGATCAGTTATTACTCAACATATTCATATAAAACAAGAAGTTTAAGTTCACTTGTTGCTTATACGCCTGCCTGACTAAATGCCTGCGACTGACCGTAGATTGTAAGTTGTTAGTTCCGAAAACAACAAAATATTGTTGAGGTTTTACAAAATTTATACAACTTGTATAAAATAATTGATTTGATTTTGACTTCGCTAAATGTTTAACGGCATATAAAAAAAAATCAACAAAAATCTGCAAATAAAAAAATACTACAGATGCTTTTTTTTTTAATTAAATGCAATTCGAATGAAAAAACCGCCAAAAAGAACATTGGCCAAAAACAAAAAGTGCTGAAAGAAACGTGTTTTTCATTATAAAACCAAAAAAACATGTTTCTTCGTATAGTTTTTCTGTGAAAATGCAGTTTAACATGTATTTTGGTTTTTCTTCTGTTTTAACTTAAAACTATTACTAAATATGTGATTTTATGCGACTATGAGTACACAACAGAGTTTTAAATATATTATTTTTTTTTTAATTATTAAACTGTTTTAAAACATGTTCAAAATATAAAAATTACAAATTCTAGAAAAATAATAAATTCACAAAATTGAGAAAATTAGATGACATTTGCCTCAAAGAAAAATATTAAATTTTTTATAAAAAATGTTAAGTTTTCGATTAAAGCATGTTTTGAAAAATTTTTGAGGGGGAGAAGAGTTTAAAAAAGATTAGTATAGATTATACAGTGATATAATTGTTGTATCGTAAATATTTATTTTATCGATTATTAATTTTGGGTCATGAAGTCCCGTTTTTAAATTTTATCTTAATAATATTTCTGACAATGTAAAATAAAATCCATTTAATAATAAATAACCCCTGAAGAAGTTTGAAATAAGGCAAAGAAACGTCGAGTGAAAAATGAAATAAATTGTTTTTTATTTTATTTTAATTATCAGACAATTGACCATCTTAGGTAATACCTTACAAACAAAAATTAATGTTTTATTTAATAAATGTGAAAGAGAAAAGCCGTAGAAATCAAACGCTTTTTGCATCAGATAAATCCGATAACAACTCTTGAATATATGGCTCTTCGAAGTTACAACTCGGGGGATTTTTTGATTTTTTTTAAATGTTAAAATATTGAAAAAATTGAGAGGAAAAACATTTAAAAAAAAATGTTTTGTACATCATAAGTAGGGCAAGGAATTTCATGCAAGGAATGCATGTTTGTGGTCAGTAGCCCAAAATCGATTTTGACCAAATACTTTTACGAATCAAAGAATTTGCAGCAAAATGGCATCGATTTGTTGTTGCATATTTTGCTATAATTAAATGCATATGTTTTATTTTTAAATTTAAAAAAATTAACGCCAAAAGTTTATTATTCGATCTTTTATCATAAATTATGATGTGAGCAAGATTATTCAAGTTGAAGATCATTTTTTTTTTGTTAAACAGAAAGCCGTGAAATGTTTATTTAATAATTAGAAATGTCTTAATTCGCTAATTTAGTGCAGACTTTATCTACTGACATGTCCTAACATGTTTAGTAGAATGCAAATAAAAGTTTATTTTGCTTAAATCAACAGAAATTTTTGTTAAAAAATAGTAGATTGCTGATTTTATTAGGGCATTATTTGCATTAAAAAAGAACAAACAAATTTTCACATTTTTTAATGATTTTTTTGTCTACTAATATTTAGTAAATGCTTTTGCTGATTGTAGCAGATTATTTTGTTACTTTCAATTAACGAAAATTTATCTGAAATAAAACTACTTCTTTGTAAATTGAACACATTTATTTTTGATGTTCTTATTTTATTAATATTTAGAAAAAAAAAAACATGCTAAATTTAACAGTTTTTTCTGCAAGAACATTTTTAAGTAGTTTTTAGTAGCTTTTTTTATTTTTACAAGTTTATTTCTATAAGTGAAAAAATTACTAAATAAAAAAAATCTAAATAGAATAAACCCCTTTAAAAAAGTCGATTTTAGCAAAAATATATATTTAAAAAAAAATAAATAAAGAAGATGAAAAAGTTTATTTTTCGATATTTTATCATATATTATGGCGGTAGTTATTATTCGAGTTATTCGAGTTCGAAAAAAAAGTGCAATATATTTATAAAAAATGCAATGCAGATTTATCTACTACTAGGCCTTGTTCAGGTCTGTTCACTCTCTTGTTCAGCTATTTTTTTGTACAAAATTCTTAAAATAAAGAAATCATTGCCATCTCACTCTTAAAATGTTAGTGTTTATTTTGAAATATGGTATTCAAATTACTCGGGTTTGTTTTTGTTAGAGTAAATGAGTAACTTGATTTTGACGCTTTCAACTTACTCGATTAATCGAGTAAGATTTTAAGAACTCGAAATTACCAACCTTACCAAAAAAAAAATAGTCCTGTCAAAAAACCGCTATTTTGTAAAGCTCACCGTGTTTAAAATTACCAAAGTTAGAATTAATATTGCACTAAGAAAATGATATTTTGTTTTCAAAGCATGTGTTTTGCCAGTATGAACAGCAAAATTCTATGCCAATATTGTTGTTACCAAAATTACAACCAATTCGAAGCATTTTTTTAAAATATTTTATTATATTTCACTCATTAAGATATGATGTATAAGATTAAGAACAAACTATATTGGTGCTTTTTAAATGTGTTTTATTACTCGTATTTCTCAAAATAATTTAATTTAAGCTATTTAACATTATGCCAACGGCGGCAAGTTCGCTCAAACCAACGGTTGGCCACTGTTATCAATCGGGTAACAGGACAATACTGTTAATTCTACGTTCTGCCAACGCTGTGCCTATTTTTAATTTCAAATTAAAAATAGTTTCTGCAATTCTATAGTTTTAAGGTGTCTTTTCTTTCGCTTTCATAAATTTGGACTTTGAGAAAACATGAGGTATATAACTTTTATCATTTTTGCAAATATCAAAAACAATATGATTTTCAGGATCGTTCAAAAAGTTTTGATGACAGATTTTTGTTTATCTTTATTTTTATATTTTTTTTTTTTTTTTTTGCAAAATATTTTATTTTTACAGTTTCATTAGTTTTTTGTTTTTATATACATCCAGATTATTTTTATGTTATTTTAAATTTATAACGAGCTTTCAACCTCCGTATATTTACAAAAATAAAGCAAATCAAACAAATTAGCTAGGTTGATACTATTAATTCGATCTGGCTAAAGATCTCATCAGAACCCGAAGTTTTAGAAGTGCTAGAGCCTCCATAATAGGCAGAGCTTTAAGAAAAAACCTATCAATTTTGCTCCATTCTTGTCTTCTTAGTAATCCAACACGTTTCCTAACAAGCATCATGACGTTACTATACTTTGAAAAACAATTTATGTGTTTAAGTTGGATATAGATGATAATTTAAGTTAAATTCGAATCTTGCTAAAATTTTTAACACTTTCTTATAGTTTTGCGATTGTTGCGATTTTTGGTGAATATTTATATATGTATTAAAATGTCGGACCTTTTGGTCTTAATTTATTTTTTTTAATTTCGATGTCTACATAAACTATCAATAGAGTATAATAATGGCCTGTAATTGTTCAAAGATATAATATATCATAGATGTGGCATCACTTACAACATATGGGAAAACAGTGGCCATTAGAGTGAGGTAAGTTTCTAAAAATAGAACTGTTGTGTTGTTGGAGTTGTACTTCTGAGATTATGTATGCAAGATCAAAAACACCATGTATTGAATAAAACTAGTTTTAATCACAACAAAACTCGACCTGACGATAGATCAGTGGGCTAAAGCGCTCTGTCTAACGTGTAGTGCGAGTGCATGTGGCATCAGAAATCAGTTTATCTATACCACGGTCAGTGATTGCACAGAAAATTTCATAAAGACGCATTCGAACAAATAAAAACATAACAAATATTACATTATTCAAAAATAAAAAACACGCCTTTCACAATGTTCAAAGATATTTTAAAAATATTTTTTTTCTGCCATATCATGTTGATATATAAAAAGTTATACCCCTACTTAACAAATATGATATGTAAATTAAAACATCTACTGACATATTGCTTTATATTAGGCTTGTTTTTTTCCTATACAAAATGTGACATTGGGCATTGGGCACTCTTTTAATTTTTCCAACTTTGATAAGTTGTCAGTTTGTATTTAAATATATATATAATGGCAATCGGTTTTTTTTACATTAATGTTAAGTGTGAGGATCAAAACAAGGTTATTTTAGTAAAAAAAAATACTGTTTAAAAATACAAAACAATTTAAGTTTTTTTTATAAAAAATATACTAGTACACATTTTGATTTACTCGATCAACTTGATTAATCAACCCAAATTGTTCGAGCTAATCTATACTCGAAATTGTCCATTTTAATTTACTCAAACAATTGTTTAATTAAAATCCATCGATTAATCGAGTAAACGTTAACCGATTGAATACCCTACAATGTAATCTCTACTCTTTCTTGTAGACTTTTCATTAGAGAGAAATTTCAACTTTAAATACATGCGTAGAGAAGATTATCGCATCTTTCGGAACATGGAATATATTGCAAAAAAAATATGATAATTATTTTCAATTTTGTGAAATTTAAAAAAAAATTTAAAATTATATACAGAAAGCTTTTTGTAAATATTGCTTTAACTGTATATAACTTTGAAATTCTAAGGACATATTCGTGATGTGCGTCCTAAAATCATTCAGAAATGATTGCATAAAATTTTTCTGATTTTGTTGAACGGAGTTATTTAAATCGGCCTATTAATTTTAAAATACATAAATTTAAATATCGATATGTCGGAATTTTTTCGTTTTTTTTTAATTCCTAATCCCCTAACGGGTAAGGTTGCTTCAGGGCAGTCTTCATAAAATTTACCACAAATGCGTCAAATGAGCGTTTTATACTTAGAAATCAATATATTCAGATAGCAAACGAAATATGCTAAATATTTTGCGAAGAAATTTTTCGTGTGCCGCCCACGGTTTGGAAGCGAGAAAGCTTCAAAATCAAAATTTCATAAAATTTCAAAAATTTATTATTTTTGAAAAAAAAAATAGTTTTCAAAAATCTAAAAAACCAATTTAAGTTGACAAAAAACTCTTTATAATAAGTTATAAGTAAGATTGAAGATTTATCTTTAATAACAAGTCCTTACTTTAGTCCAAATACTCACAGGATTTTATCAGGATTCCTCTAAGGATATCGTCTTAACTTATAAACTAAAAGACGGATTTTTATGAAATTTTGCAGAAAGAAGACATTAAGTATTAATAGCAAAGCGTTGAAGTTTGAACAATATAAATTGAGGTTTTGATACTTTTTCGCCTAATTTCGCTTTTTCCAAAAAGCGAAAATCGCGATATCTTCTTAAATAGGAGCAGACAAAAAATAGTTTTTTGAGTGTGGTTATATCTTGGTAAGATAAATAATTTTTGTCCAAAACTTCTCTTTTATATGCTTTAGTTTCCAAAATGTGCTCTAAAATATTTTTGCTCATATCGCCTAAATTAGGCAACGATAGACAATTTTGCTGAAGAACTTATTATTTGTTTTTAGAGTGGAGCACATGGTATGAATCTCGTTGCAAAACATAGTATTCCAGTTAGAGGGTTAAACTCAAACAACGTCATTAAATTTTTATTTTTTATTTTTTTTAAATGCATGTCAAATATTTTTGACATACAAATACGTCTCCTTAGTTTCAAAGCATACAAAATTCGTGATGTAAAAAAATAGTTCGGTTTGATATGAAATGACTCATAGTCATTTTAGTTTATATTAAAATAGTGAAAAAAAATTAATTCTTTTAAAACTCTGATACCTACTAACTTCGTATAGCATATTGGCCAGTATTTGTTATGTTTATTTAAAACTTGTCTTATTGGCAAACTTTAAGTAAGTATCAGCCAGAGAAAAACTAACAAACGATTCTTTAGTTTGTTTTTCTGTTTTTTTTATTTAATACCATAATGTATCGTATCGTATGTAATTGCATGCTATGAAATCAAGGAAAAATATTTGCTTGATATTCTATTACAAGGCAAAAAATATATAAAAATAAATTGCATATTTTTTCAAAACCAATACTATGAAATTCGGGCATACATACATATGTATTTGTAGCTGAACATGCCTCCATAAATATCATGCCAGCAAAACTCTGATTAAAACCGAAACAAATAGTAACTTATTCTAAAGCGCAGTAACTAAATATTTACAGCCGTATTTATAAAAAAGTCTTATTGTGAGTTTACAGAGTGCAATAGCTATTATAGACTTTTTGTCTTATTAATCACTCATAAAAGTTTTAATTCATAAAGAAACAATAACAGCTCCATAACTATTGAACGTTTGTAGTAATTTTTTGCTTATGTATGGCAACTCTCTTTTATTTACTTGTCATTTAGTTGTTAGTGACACTTTAAAACCACTGATTAATAAACCCGATAATCAATTATATGTTTAGTAGTATATGGTAACAAAAATAATCGAATAAAGAGTTTGTTTACATCTGATTTACATCACTAACATATTTTGTCAGGTTTTTATTTTATTTCTGTGATTTTTTTTACCAAAAATAGACTGATTTGTGCCAAAAAAAAAAAATAAAAAAATGGATTTAGATTTCCAAAAACAAATAAAACCAATAAAAGAAGTGGAAAACAAGGTATGTGTGTTAATAAATACTATGAATGGACATACCAAAATAATTTTAATTGTATATTTTCTATTTTTTGAAGGAAACAAAAAAGAGGCAAAGGTCTGAAAACTAAAAGATCATTCAATATATTTAAAAATGTCTATTACACATACTTATAATTTTTTTCATTTTACAATTTCTTATAGGAGCTGTTAAAGGATTTAATAAAAAAAGAGTGAAGGATATAGAAAACAAAATAATCACTTTAATCACTTTCTATTAATATTTTTCAAAAATATTCTGCAGAAATATTTTTATAAAAGGTAAACAATAGTCGTATGTAGATTTAAACAAAATGTCTAAATGCAAAATGTCTTCTTATTTTTGGTTTAAAGAAGGGTAAATCCAACAATAAAATTTCTTACTTTATGAATGGTTTATTAAAGGTTTAAAAGACTATTTTTCGTTTATAAATACAACTATAGCAAATTTTGGTTAAAAACATTTAATAAATCAAAAATACATTTTTATAAATACGGCTGTTAGTCTGTATTTACAAGTATGCACTTGTAATTCCATTGACTGAACCATTCAAAAAAAAAAATTTTTTTTTTGTTTTTGTCTATCTTAACTGCCACTTGATTGTTGTTTTTGTTTCTATTATTTTGACTACTAGTCTTTAAGTATTTGTTTATAAATACCTACATATGTATGTATATGCATACACACAGAGAAAAAATTAGCTATTTGTATAATTATATATTATAATTTTCAATGACTTTTTCCAACATTTGTGGCCGTATATTGGCAATAACGCGGCAAATGTTGTCCTCCAAGTGGTCAATCGTTTCGGGCTTATCGGCGTAGACCTAGCGACTTCACAGCGGAGTTAAATCGCATGATCTTGGAGACCATTTCACGGTTCCGAAACGTGAAATTATGCGGTTACCAAACGTTTCCCTTCAATAAATCAATTGTGGCACGAGCTGTGTGACATGTTGCGCCGTCTTGTGTGAAACCACAGCTCCTGCAATTCATGGTTGTTCAATTGATGAACGAAAAAGTCAGTAATCATGGCTCTATAGCTGTCACCATTGACTGCGACGTTCTGACCAGCAACGTGTTTAAAGAAGTACGGACCAATGATTCCACCAGCCCATAAATCACACCAAACAGTCAGTTTTTCTGGATGTAACGGTGTCTCAACATACACTTGAGGATTATCATCACTCCAAATACGGCAGTTTTGTTTATTGACGTATCCATTTAACTAAAACTGAGCTTCAATCGCTAAACAAAATTAGTGCGCGATACGTATTTCGAACAGAACCATGATTTTCAGATAAATTTGCACAATTTGGAAGCGTTGTTCAGGCGTCAGTCTATTTACCCTTTACAAATGAACATTAGTTTTCTGAAATCTACTGTAAATATCGTTGTACTAACTGAATTTATAAGTTGTTACCATTAATATACACTTTTCAATTCGGTTGGTACTATATTTCTCTGTGTGTAAATATGTAGTTACTAACTTGTATATACTTACATAGAAAATATGTAGATGCATATTCATGATTGCCTTCATTTTGGTAAATATTTTGACAGTGGGCTTTTAATTGCAATTATTAAATTTTATTAATTTGTTGTTATGAAAAAAAGAATCGTAAATTATTTGTTCATCTCTTAGCCTTAAATACGATATAGAAATATTCTTGTGACTGGAGAATTCATCGAAACTTTACTCTTCGATTGTGAAAAATATGCAATAAATGCAATTTTTATGAATACAGTTTTAAGGCTAAAATTTGTGTTTTAACTAAAATGTAAAAGTGTAAATAACAAAAATTAGCTGAACAAAAGTTGCATCTTAAGGTCGCTAAATAGCAATAAAGTTTCGACTATAGATTAATAAAAATTTCAATTTTTAACAATGATTAATACAAAATTGTATACCATAGTCCTATGGTATGGTCCATAGAACACGATACATCAAATCTAATAAAGTATTTTGAAGATTATTACATTTATGAGACCAAATTTTTAAATAATAGCGATTTCCGCGATAATGCGAATTAGAATTTATTTTTTTTGCGTCTTTTAAAAATTTTACCCCGTAGAATTTCTACTCCACCAAAAACCTTTATCGATAAAATAAACTCATATTTTAAGAAAAATTCCCTTCCAACAATGCGTATGCCATTAATTTATAATTAATTTTTAATTTAAGCTTTAAGGAAGAGAATGAATTAAATTAATATATTGAATATACAGTTTTTAAGGAAAATTTTCCGCTAAAAATATTTATATTTGCTAACATTTTCCTGTTGGTACATTTTTGTCGCTGTTTTGGTACATTTTTGTCACAAAAAGTAGGATTTCTGCTTAAAAAATATAAATATTTTTAATACTTTTCAAAGTATTCATATTTCATACAAAAAAGTTGATCTCTGGGTTCATCTGGAACAGCTATGCTGCTACGAGTATATAAAATTTCTGACAAAACCGCCTATTTTGAGTATGAAGCACAATATCAGCAAGAATCTGAGACACCTCTTCATTGCATAACCATTTTATAAGGTTAATTTGCCAGTTTAGCGAAAAAAA